>OW964823.1:68104961-68434961 GCA_943142095.1 Ophonus ardosiacus
TATATAAAGAGAAACATAAAATTATTCATCATGTACTAATAATAATCATCCGAAATATTATTTTTGTGGTAGAAAGAAACATCAACGAATTAATTGTCCAGTTAAAAATAAAATTTGTTTTAAATGTGAGAAGAAATGCCATTTTTCATCAGTTTGTAGTAGTATTTCAGTTCAGTCGAATAATAAACAAACTTCTGCTGCTGCACTTACTTCTCTTTCTAAAACAATCAATGATGTAGTCGTCAACAGGAATAATGTAAAATCTCTTAGGTACAGCAAGTTCGGAAAGTTTCATTCATTATCAGTATGTGATGCCACATAATATACCATTTCATATTAAATGGTGCTGTATCAATTGCATCAACTTTACAATCGCAGGTAAAAGGTTCCTGTTTTTCAACTATTAAATTAACAAATTATATTTACAAACACATGAAGCTTATTATACTGGAATCTTTATGTGTTGTAATTATTGGTCATGCTGTACTAAAACAACATGATAGTATAAATATTTCTTTTGGAGGTCCAAAAGAAACTATATCCAATTGTTGTTTGATTACTGCGAATATAAAACCAGTAAGCTTATTTACTAAACTTTCGTCTGAATGTAAACCTATAGCAATAAAATCAGGACGGTATACTGAAGATGATTTACAATTAATTAAACAAGAAATTGAAAAATTATTATCGGAAGGAATAACTAAAGAATCATCTTGATGCGTATCCTTCACCCCGTATAGATGACTTAGTTCAGCAAGTATCTAAATATGATATGTATTTTCAGCAGTATACTTCACAATGCTTATCATCAAATTCCAATTTTTAAACAATAAAAAATTTATACAGCCTTTGAAATTAATGAAAAATTATACCAATTTCGAAGAATTCCATTTGGTGTTACTAACGGTGTAGCCAGTTTTCAGAGAGTAATGAACACTTAAATAGTATCCCAAAATTTAAAGGGTACGTACGCTTATTTAGATGTTATCATTTTCAATTTCCAAAATGGATAAAGCAATTTTCAAACAAAATTCGACCTTTGACCCAACAGTAATTGTTGTTGACTCAATTGATGAGAATAAGACATTTGTTGTTGAAACAGACGCGTCTATGCCATAGGTGCAACGCTACCTAAAACTGAGCAGACACTCGTCTGTTGAAAAATCTGATGTAGCCAGCACATAACCTCCCGCCAATTCCATGTTTAAAATAGCAGTGAGCTTTAAGTAAAGTATCACTTGCGCTTGATCGTTTGTAAATAAAATCTAATTTGTTGACCAATAAATATAAAAGTCTGTAATACGAAATTTTGGATTATGTTTTATTGTTTTTCCTTAAAATATCTGTTAGAGCTCCAAATTAAGTACTTCATCCGATTTACCATATATGGTTAAAATCTAATATGTTGTTTCAAATTATATATGAGTGTCTGGTCGCGAACCTGGGGGAACCGGGTTCGATCCCGACCGACGCCAAATATTTCCAATTTTAAATGGCACAAAAGTGATCCCTGTGGTGCACTCTCCACACCAGCTATGAGTGCCCGTGAGGTGACGCCTGGTAAGCACCCACACGGTAAAATATATCGTCATCATTACCGATGTCTACATGTGTTGTAGATACTTATTTATTTATTTAATATTGACACCCAAAAATTCAAAATTTTATTCTTTAAATCTCCATTTTTAAATCACTACATAACGTTTTACGGGACAGATAATATTTAGAAATTTACACAAAATTTAATATAATTATAAATAATATGTAAAATAAATGTGTCATTTTTACTGCTTTAATTTCATTTATAAAAATATATACTTTTATTTAAAATTAAAATAGTGCACCCACAGCCAAAATTAAAAGTTTACGCCTCTCTACCGGGTGGCACTCGAAATCCGTTACATAGGCATTTAACATGGAAAATATGAATAATTTGAATATTTGCTTCCCATTAAAACTTATTGTAGTAAAAAAGAGATATTACTTTTGAGTTACGTCAATTAATCTATTCTGAATGAATAAAATTTAAAATTAATTTATGGGCCTAAAATATTGAATAATTTCCACATATTTGGTATTTTCTGATTGGGAATTTTTTATCTTTGTATTGAGACCACAACTATTGCGGTAAGTTAAAAAGGGGGCAACAGTTTGCAAAAAACTGATTTCCCATGTTAATCTCCTATGTATACCTTGAAAAAAATCAGCCTGTATACATATACAGGATGTAACACGTACACCGACCACTGCCATTATTACCTTTATTATTACAGTTACAAAAAAATACTATAGAACAAAGTTGTAGGGGACCAAGGGAGACATTCTTTCAGAGAAGAAAATATTTTTTTAAACCAATGGTTCTCAAGTTACAACACAAAGTTATATTTTTTCAAATGGGATTCTACATATTTTTATGCCTATTCGATAGAATGTTTTTTTCTGAATTCAACCATGTATTAGTTTTATATCCTTACATAATAAAAATATTGAAAAAAAATGCGATTGAAATTTTAATAAATTTTTATTTTTAATATTATTGTACAGTAGGCTATGGATGAAAAACAATAACAAAAGAACAAAATATAGCTGCTGTCAAATAATAATTGGCGTACTAATTGTTGTAAATTGTTATTCTTTGTGTTTTGAGATTATTTTGTGTCAATATGGCTGATGTTTATACAAATGAAGATTTGTATCGTTTTTATTAATTTATGGTGAGTGTAATGAAAATGACATACAAGCGTGCAATATTTATGCCACGAAATATCCAAACAAACCGCGTCCAGGGAGGTCAGTAATCAGGCGATTAGCACGAAATTTGAAAAACTATGGATCATTTTCACAAAAACGTGAAAGGCAACATCCCGTGAGAAACAATGAAGAAATAGAAATCGCAGTTTTAGCTTCTATTGCGCGTAATCCCAATTCATCCACACGCGAAATTGCTCAAGAACATTTTATTTCTAATATGTCCGTATGGCGCATTTTGAAAAAGCATAATTTAAAATCATATTCATACAAACTATTACATGCTATACATAATAATGACAATGAACGCAGAATAGTGTTTTGCGAATGGTTTTTGGTGCAGTATCAGGACGATAATATGTGACGACATCCCTGGTCTGGTGCCATTTTATGATGTCACTCTCACCCCCTATCGCTGCTGTTTGGATTGATTCTTGCTCGGGCGCCATCTTGTATCTCCGTGGAGCTGAGAGAGGATGAGGAAGGGTTGCGGATAGCTAGTCGTGTAGGCCAGGATTCGTAGGGTATTTTTGAGCAGTGAAAAATGCAGTACACTAAACTATGTTTATTTACACACTATGTACAATTTAATAAATGAATGCGAAACTGTGACTAATGTTTATTCAAACTACTGAGAATTTTACTAGCAAGTGAAACTGGATATATCAACTTTGTGAACTTAGTACGCGAAATATTATTTATACTCTTGACAAACTTGAAATAATATTTACTCTGAGAACTTGTACGTGAAGTCTTTACTTCGTGAAACTTGGTACGTGAAATATTAACTCTGAGAAACAAACGTGAAGTAATATTTACTCGTCGTGATCCCGACACGGGACTTAGAAAATATATTTACTCGTCGTGGATTACCGTCCCGACACGGGACTTAGAAAAATATATTTCCTCGGCGAAACTTTGACTTTGTCGAACAGCGACAAACGGTGACTGACTTCTACAGAACAGCTGTAGAAGATCTGGACTCTGCCTTCTATTCCATAGACGCTATGGAACTCCTGGTTCTGGCTAGACGCTAGCCAGAAGACAGAATCAATTCTAGGGATGCTGTGGCATCTTTTATACCCGAATTTTGATAACTCTCGTTCAAACGCGCGCGGCTTATGTGGAAGTGGCTTTATTCGAATGTGATTGGCCGAGTGGGAGAACAGACTCGGCTTACTATTGGTCGAGAGGCTGGGCTCTTAAAATATTTCTAGTAAATTCTATACTCAAGGGAAAATGCGAAAATCCAGTTTTTCTTATTTCAAACTAACAGGTAAAATATTTACAATAATATTTTAAATAAAATACAATTTAACAAATATCCCAAGTTGTAGGTTTGTTCCGCTTTCATTGGCGCTGCGGTCTTGACAGCTCTGGAATGCGTGCTCTAGTTGTGGGATCTGGGTGAACTATTGCTTTTGAAGTTGCTCTGTGATGTGCCGAGTGAAATGCCGGCCACGAAAAACCCCGGAAAGATCGTGGCAGGTTGAAAACTAGAGGATTTTCTGTTGGCTGTGACCTCGTGTTCACCATGTGCTACAGGTAAGTTTAAAAACATGTTAAGGGCATTTTAAACTGTCGAAAGCTGTTTTCGTGTTACAGTTATCTCGGAAAACTGTTTACACGCCGTGATGCTGCCCCACAGTGGACGATGATGTTCCATGGAAAATAACCATGTGCTCAATGTGAGGTTATGGACATTGCACCGCCAGTTTGGGCTGCAGAATCCCGTTCTTGTGCTACAGCGGCTTCTGGACAACGATTACATGCTACTCTGCAGCCCCACAGTGGCCGGTGATGTTCTCTGGACGATGACGTGTTGAAATTTCATGGCGAAGCAATGTGACTTCGTCACACTCTCCGCTTTCCTGGTGAAAAAAAAAAAAACAAACAAAAAAAAAGACTGTAAGTACCACCTATTGTTTCTTCCTGTGGACCCAAGGGCGCTGTACGGTGTGCACCCCCGCTTAGACTTTGCATCTTCCTGTCGCATGACCAGGACATTGGTCCGTGAACGCAGCTGCGCCTGCCGGGAAAATGTCATCACTCGTGTCGGAATACGGACCGACCAAGACCCGCGAATCGTCTTGAGGCCGGCCGCCAGGAGACCACGCAGCTGATGACTACCCTGCTCGACAGCAGGGGCGGGAGACAGGCCGATCAACTACTCCACGAACTGCTCTGGCCGTGTCGGGTGATTGGGCGTCGTCTGAAGCGGAAATGTAGACAGCTAGCACATTAGCGACGTGCTGACGTCGCGGGAGAACCCTGTCGTTCTAACTGCTCCATGGTTCAACACTCTCTTGGGTGAGATTCTTGTCTGCGCGGTGAAGTACTGTACTGAGACTGCTGCTGCTGCTGCTGCTGCTGTTGCTGCTGCTGCTGCTGTGGTGCTGTTGTCGCAGCCTCGCTGTGGTTACTGTTACTGGGCCATTACTGAGGCCCTTACGGAGGCCTGTACTGAGACTATTACGAGGCCCTTACTGAAGCTACGAAGGCCTTTACTGAGGCCATAACTGAGGCCATACCTGTGGCCATACTTGTGGCTGTTCCTGTTGCTGTTGGCTGCTGCTGCTGAAGACAGCGACATCGCTCGTGTCGGGATACGGACCGACCATGACCCGTGAATCGTCATGAGGCCGGCCGCCAGGAGACCACGCAGTCGATTGTCGCTACGGGAGCCAACACTGGGGCCTGTTACTGAGGCCTGTACTGCCTGTGCTGTTCCTGGGTTTTCTGTTGGCTGCTGCTGCTGAAGACAGCGACATCGCTCGTGTCGGGATACGGACCGACCATGACCCGTGAATCGTCATGAGGCCGGCCGCCAGGAGACCACGCAGTCGATTGTCGCTCCTAGAGCCAACACTGGGGCCTGTTACTGAGGCCGCTACCTGTGCTGTTCGTGAGTCTGCTGCTCGTGGAACTGTTCTTTCTCTTGACTGTCTCTGCTGTTTCAGGTCTTGCCTGCGCGGTGTACATGTCACATTCCTGTTCTGCATTTTCGAGTGCCTGGGCGGCACTATGAAGTCCCTGTTCTGCACTTTGGAGTCCCTGCTCTGCACTTTGGAGTCCCTGCTCTGCACTTTGGAGTCCCTGCTCATTGGCGTCGTGACGCCCTTGAGGTCCCTGTTCGGGCGCCAAATTGTGACGACATCCCTGGTCTGGTGCCATTTTATGACGTCACTCTCACCCCCTATCGCTGCTGTTTGGATTGATTCTTGCTCGGGCGCCATCTTGTATCTCCGTGGAGCTGAGAGAGGATGAGGAAGGGTTGCGGATAGCTAGTCGTGTAGGCCAGGATTCGTAGGGTATTTTTGAGCAGTGAAAAATGCAGTACACTAAACTATGTTTATTTACACACTATGTACAATTTAATAAATGAATGCGAAACTGTGACTAATGTTTATTCAAACTACTGAGAATTTTACTAGCAAGTGAAACTGGATATATCAACTTTGTGAACTTAGTACGCGAAATATTATTTATACTCTTGACAAACTTGAAATAATATTTACTCTGAGAACTTGTACGTGAAGTCTTTACTTCGTGAAACTTGGTACGTGAAATATTAACTCTGAGAAACAAACGTGAAGTAATATTTACTCGTCGTGATCCCGACACGGGACTTAGAAAATATATTTACTCGTCGTGGATTACCGTCCCGACACGGGACTTAGAAAAATATATTTCCTCGGCGAAACTTTGACTTTGTCGAACAGCGACAAACGGTGACTGACTTCTACAGAACAGCTGTAGAAGATCTGGACTCTGCCTTCTATTCCATAGACGCTATGGAACTCCTGGTTCTGGCTAGACGCTAGCCAGAAGACAGAATCAATTCTAGGGATGCTGTGGCATCTTTTATACCCGAATTTTGATAACTCTCGTTCAAACGCGCGCGGCTTATGTGGAAGTGGCTTTATTCGAATGTGATTGGCCGAGTGGGAGAACAGACTCGGCTTACTATTGGTCGAGAGGCTGGGCTCTTAAAATATTTCTAGTAAATTCTATACTCAAGGGAAAATGCGAAAATCCAGTTTTTCTTATTTCAAACTAACAGGTAAAATATTTACAATAATATTTTAAATAAAATACAATTTAACAAATATCCCAAGTTGTAGGTTTGTTCCGCTTTCATTGGCGCTGCGGTCTTGGCAGCTCTGGAATGCGTGCTCTAGTTGTGGGATCTGGGTGAACTATTGCTTTTGAAGTTGCTCTGTGATGTGCCGAGTGAAATGCCGGCCACGAAAAACCCCGGAAAGATCGTGGCAGGTTGAAAACTAGAGGATTTTCTGTTGGCTGTGACCTCGTGTTCACCATGTGCTACAGGTAAGTTTAAAAACATGTTAAGGGCATTTTAAACTGTCGAAAGCTGTTTTCGTGTTACAGTTATCTCGGAAAACTGTTTACACGCCGTGATGCTGCCCTACAGTGGACGATGATGTTCCATGGAAAATAACCATGTGCTCAATGTGAGGTTATGGACATTGCACCGCCAGTTTGGGCTGCAGAATCCCGTTCTTGTGCTACAGCGGCTTCTGGACAACGATTACATGCTACTCTGCAGCCCCACAGTGGCCGGTGATGTTCTCTGGACGATGACGTGTTGAAATTTCATGGCGAAGCAATGTGACTTCGTCACAAATAATATTCTTAGAAAAATTCTGTAGACAGATGAATCTAAATTTTCAAATAATGGATTATTTAATAGAAATAATGAGCACATTTGGGCTGAAGAACATCCTCGTAAATTTAGAGAAAAAAATAATCAACACAAATGGAGCTTTAATGTATGGCTTGGAATGTTTGGGAATAAAATTATTGGACCACATTTTTATGAAGACAATTTAAACGCTGCACATTATTTATGTTTCTTGGAAAATGAATTATTAAATTATTTAGAAGATTTAAACTTGAATGAAAGACAAAATATGTGGTTCCAACAAGATGGAGCGCCGGCTCACAATACTCGTCGAGTGTACGAACGGCTCGACGAAATGTTTCAAGGTCGGTGGATAGCAACAAATGGGCCATACAAATGGCCCGCTCGTTCCCCGGTCTTGAAACCCCTTGATAGGCATAAAAAATATGTAGAATCCCATTTTAAAAAATATAACTTTGTGTTGTAACTTGAGAACCACTGATTTAAAAAATTTTTTTCTTCTCTGAAAGGATGTCCCCTTTGGTCCCCTACAACTTTGTTCTATAGTATTTTTTTGTAACTACGAGTATAATAATAAAGGTAATAATGGCGGTGTATATATATATATATATATATATATATATATATATATATATATATATATAGCGTGGCGCGCTTAAGACGATCCACCCTTAATAACTTTGAAACGAATTGTGATAGACATACCCGGTTTACGCTAAATGTTTTAACATCTAGGGGGCCACATTTTATTAATATTTTTGTTTTTTTTTAAATTCACTAATCTCACCCCCATTACTCTCAACTTTTAAATCTTAAATGGCAATATACCCCTTGTGACATGTCAAATAAAAACTCTTGAAAAATGCTATACAGGTATGTCAATAAATTTATATTTGAATAAACCGTTTTAAAGATATAAACAACAATATAATTTTAATTTAATTTAAAACCTTATAACAAATGCTCAAATTGAGCGCCATTTACACCTAAACAATGTTACAACCTATCACTAAATGCTATTTGCACCCGCCGAAATGTTTCTGCTGGAATTGCTTGACACTCTCTTTTAATTCTATTTTCTAAATCTTGGAGTTTTATAAATAATTGATATTAAATATCCCCAAAGAAAAAAATCATTGGATGCCAGATCAGGGGACCTAGCGGGCCAATCAACTGGCCTCCTTCGACCAATCCATTGTTTTTTTTTTTATTGTTAATTTGGTCATTTCCACAGCACTGCATGCATTAAAATATTATAAACTATTGTTTCTAACTTTAAAACGGTTTATTCAAATATCAATTTATTGATGCCTGTATAGCATTTTCCAAGAGCTTTCATTTGATATGTCACAAGGGGTATATTGCCATTTAAGATTTAAAAGTTGAGAGTGGTGAGGGTGAGATTAGTGAATTAAAAAAAAACAAAAATATTAATAAAACGTGGCCCCCTAGATGTTAAAACATTTAGCGTAAACCAGGAATGTCTATCACAAAATTCATTTCAAAGTTATTAAGGGTGAATCGTCTTAAGCGCGCCACCCTGTATATCTTGTAACAAAGGTAAAAAATTATAAACTTTTAAATAGATATACAAATATTAATAAGTATGAATTTTTAATTATACCTATACAGAAAATTTCAAATTCTTATTGATTAGTCGTAGAAAAAGTATAGTATTTTACTCGAATGTAATGCGTATTATTCATTCGAATGGTTTACAATACTCGCCTTCGGTTCGTGTTGGAAACTTCATTCTCTTGAGTAATATCCCAAAATACATGCTCATTGGATAATATAATATACTATTATCTCCTGATAACCTTGGTATGGATAAGGAAAATTTCCTTAAAAATGTAGACCACGCATTAAGCTAAGTTTCCATGCATACATTCAATTCGTCACGTCGTATCCGTCGCAGCGTATTATTAAAACAGTGTCCATTTTGGACATTAAAATATGCTAATCATTAACCATTACTAAAAAATCTGTTGTGTCCAGCACAAAACCTTCCGTCAATTCGATGTATTTTGCACAAATCCTCTACAAAATGTTCTTGAAAAAGATTCTATATATCCTGTAAAATTGTAACACGAACACACTACTTTTTACATATTCCATACCCAAAGTTCTTTTGAAAAGATTCTATAAATCCAATAAAATTATAACACCAATGGGCAATATGTAAATTGCACTTGACACTTCCTCCTTCTTCAGCTTTTCTCTATTTTATTAGGGGTCGCTGTTTCTTACTCTTCTCTTCTACTCATTCCTGTCCAACGCATCTTCTTCACACAGTTCTTCCTCTCTCAAATCTTCTGCTACATAGTTCTTCCATCTTCTCTTTGGCCTTTCTCGTACTCCCGGCCTTGAAAGTTCCAATCTTGAGGCGAGGCTGCAACTGCAATTCACTTGCGAGGGACACTCTATACTCTTATACCAATTTCTAATCTTATACTTTCAATCTTTAGTTTTGAACTTGACACTGACAACTGTTAATTAGAATTTTTTGACTATATCATCTGTTTCCATAATTTTAACAAAGCTGATTGACTTTTGAAAATTAATCTTTATAATTCTATAACTCTATATCTATTGACTATGGAGGAAAATGTATAATCAACCGTATAGAGAATAAGATATTTTTTCATATTGATAATCACATAAAATGTCGAAAAATTCACTGAAATATATACTAACTGGAATGCGTGTACGTACTGTGAAGGCATATTGAAAGCTGGCTGCTGGAGTAGTCGGCAAACATCGGGACAGTTCGTGAGTAGACGGAAATTATTTCGTGTGGCGCAGGTTTAAATAAATGAAGCATAACATGAAAATAAAGCGATCAGCTATGATACGAATTATTCGGCTAGGTTCGGTTCGACATAAACGTGCGCGAACAGGACCAGCTATTATTGTTCAATGGGGCTTCAGTGCAGCGTACGCTGATAGGTAGAGTATGCCAGTTAGTATATTTTTCAGTGGAAAAATTATATTTAACTGCGTTTTTTTCAAGAAAAGCTGTTAAGAACCGAGTTAAGAACTTCATATAAGGGAACTTCCGGTTAACTAATTATAACTAAAATCTAATCAGCTCTTCACATGGATGTAAAGAAGAGGAATACGAAAGAATCATATATTTTAGTACTGTAGTTTTGGAGTTATCGTCGGAGAAAAATTTGTCACACACACACACGCACGCACACACACACACACACACACACACACACACACACACACACACACACGGACACATACACAGACATCATCGTAAAACTAGTAAAAACGTATTCTAGAAACCCTAAAACGTGCTTATTCATTAAAAACTCAACATTAAATTTTTTGACCAAAGGCAATACCTTCCTTACCTAAAGGTAACAACAGTTCAAATATTTTAGTTTTTTATGAATTAACATCTTCTTGGTGAATACTATTAAAAATGAGTTAACAGCAGAAAAGAGTGTTAATAATGTATCATTTTATTTAAAACATAAAAATAGCATTAAAAGATCTTACAAATTTTAGGTGAAAGTATGCTGTTGAATAAATATAATAATAATAATCATTTATTACTCAAAAGGATGAACCCATTACAAGTAAATGTACATAAAGAAGAGTAGAGAAATATATAATATAATATTACACAGAACTATCATAAAAAGACATATTACGAACTAATATAGAGAATTATTAAATAATTTACACATGACATAGATAAGTGATTTACTCAAAATATTAGTTTTACATTTAGGTAAATAAAATGTGAATTGTAGTCGTGATGTTATTCTACGGACGTGAAATGGAAGATGGTACAATAAATATGGACAGTCTATTTTATTTTGCAAAATGTTGACCAACATGGTTACAGCAATATACGAATGCCTGCTTAATAATATATCATGTTCAATGCCTCTATTAGAATAACAGGAATAGCGCTTAAACCACATATATTTTAAAAATCTCCTTTGAATATTTTCCAAAGCATGTTTGTAAGTGTGATAGGGTACCAAATAATAATGGCATATTCCAGTTTTGACCTAACATAGGCAAAGTAAAGGGTTAACAAAGCCTGCTCATTAAAGAAATGTTTGCAATTACGAATAATAAAGCCCAGCATTTTCGTAGTAGATAACACTAAATTGTAAATGTGTAAATTAAAAGCCAAATTATTGTCAAATAATATTTCTAAATCTTTCTTACTTGAACATCGATTTAATGAGACAGATCCAATGTTATAATTATACATAGTTGAAATCTTTCTGCGACTATGTCATTACACTACAATTATCTATGTTTAGTGGTAATTTATTTATCGTACACCATTCCTCAATGTTGTCTATATTTTTTTGTAAATGAATACAGTCATTAATGTTATTAATTTCATAGCATATTTTAATGTCATCCGCATACAAAAGTATGTCACAGTTTACGAAATTACAAATGTCATTAATGAACAAAACGAAAAGCATAGGACCTAAATATAATACAAGAAAATGGATCTGTCATTCCCCACCAAGTTCGCATATTTAAATTTAGCGAATCAGAGCTCGCGACGGATACGATATGACGGATTGAACATATCATATACAAAAACATGAGTCAACGACAACATGTTTGTAACATGTGACAATTTTTACAAAGTAACTTTTAAAATTTTTAACATTATTTAAACCTGTAAACTACAAATAACAATTGGTGAATATTGTCATGTTTTTGTATATGAGTACATCTTTTATCGTAACTTCAACTAAAACAGTCCTGATGAAGCCTTAAATCATTAGGCGAAAGCTTGGCTGATTTAAAAAGAATCAACTAAAATTATTTAGCCCAATAAAAACACTGCACACCCACGAAAAGTTTTTTTCCTTAACTATTCGGACCAGTGACGAGTACCATAACCTATATATATATATATATATATATATATATATATATATATATATATATATATATATATATATATATATATATATATATATATATATAGAAACTCAGCTTTAAAGTCTGAAAAAGGCGGGTTTCTAGAATACCTACTGTACTTGTGAAAATTCTTTGATTGCATATTTTCAAAAATACTTTAATGTACCGGTAACCTAACAAATAGAACTAAATTTTATGAAAATCAGGTATATAATATAATATAAAAAGATATGTTATCTCTGTTCCAGTGATTGCATGCATTTCGCAACAAAATAATAATTAGTTTGTAAGCTGTATTTGTCAAAAATGTTTTCACTTGCAAATTTTCAAAAATTTCTTTAATGTAACGGTAACCTGACGCACAGAGCTCAATTTGACGAAACTCGAATGGTTACATTTATCTTATATGAATTTAATCCTATTTTATTTTAATAGAAAAAAAATGGCAATATCATTAAAATTATTGCTTCCCGTTCCCTAATTTTTATGGAGTTTAGTGTTTTTAATTTAAATTGAATTCTAGAAAAGTGAGTATTCTAGACTTTAGCTAAGTTAAATATTTCGATAATATTTCCTACAGTAAGTTTCCATTTTTCCAGGTACCATGGACGTTTGCGACCGTGCTGGTACTGTTCCTGAATCCAACCACTACGACTCCTATTTCTTTGCCACCAGTCGCCGATTGGCTGTGTACATGGACCCAATGACCCGTATGACCCTTCAAAATACTATGGAGGCCATCTTGGACGCTGGCATGGCCCCTGCAGATCTTCGTGGACGTCGCGTACTCGTCGCCGCGGCTTCTTGTATCAGCGATACTGCATTGCAGATGTATGGAAAAGTGAAAAACGGTTTACCATCGACTGGACAAGCTAGGGCTATGCTAGCGAATAGAATTAGCTATTGGTTGCATACCACAGGGCCAAGTTATGTGTGTGATGCGTCTTGGCTAGGCGGAATGCAAGTAAGAAGAATATTTATCTAATTTATAAATAATAATACCAATGATTCCATATTTAAAAATTATTTCTAATGTTCAGGATGCACAAAGTGCTTTTTAATGCATCAATATACAGGTTGTTTCAAAGAAAGTGTAAAAAAAAATTAAAGGCATATAGTACTGACCAAATTGAGTAAAAAAAGCTTAATCAACATGGGTCCGATATTCAATAATTTCCGAGATATGAGGCAGTGCAAAATGAGTCTGCTATCTTGAAAACTATAAGAGTTATGACTTTAATTAAATAAAGTTAAATGTTGTGGCGACCTTGGCCAATATTTAATTTTCGTAACTATTAGAAATTGAGAACAATGTTTCATATAAAATTTTATTGTTTTTTTATAGTCTAGACATAGACAAAATTTTGTTTAATCACTATCATTGTCAGTTTTTCTTTGATTTTTCATTTATCTCGGAAACAGTTGAAGATCAGAACTATGTTGATTAAGCCTTTTTCTTTGAAACAGCCTGTATAGTAGATTGATTTTAGTTGATTCTCACAACAATATAGTAATGGACAACGTAAACTTCGGCAATTACATACACTAAAATTTTTTAGAGAAGTCCGATCAAGGCCATCTACGAATTGCACCTATGAATTAAGATTTTATGCTGTCAAATTTAGTAGTGTCGTTTACATAGTTTTTATGAGGTACACAAGATATTATGTACCCTCATAAAAACTAAGTAAAAGACACTACTAAATTTGACAGTACAAAATCTTAATTCATAGATATAATTCGTAGATGGCCTTGATCGGACTTCTTTCAAAAAATTTGCTATACATTCTTACATACATACATACATACATACATACATACATACATACATACATACATACATACATACATATATACATACATACATACATAAAATCATGCGTGTCCCATTTAGTGGGTTAGCGAAAACCCGAAAACAATAGTAACAATAAGAAAAGGGATAAGAGTAAGAGCTCAGCTGATTCATTTCACTCTTACTTAACAACATTCTTCTTTCGCCTTGTCCACAATCATCATAACATTTATACATAAGAACATATTAAAGTGACTTTTCGGTAGCGAATAACCGCATCCCGACACAATAATAGTTACGCAATAATCATCTTTCGCCACACATTCCTATCCATGCACACTTCTTTCACCTCAGCAATTACCACAAAATAAAATCACTTTAGTCACTTTACTGTTCTCAAATACATTCTTCTTTTGTAGGTTCTGCAACATGGATACGACGCCATACGTACCGGAAACTGTTATGCTGCTATCGTCTGTGCAGCAAACTTTGCTTTAAACATTAACCCAACATACTTCTTTAAATATATGGGCGTTACCTCTTGCGATGGTGTTACCAACGCTTTTGGAGAAAACGCTGAAGGGTAAGACCTTTTTCACTTTTTAAAAACATCTTTAATGTTGGTCCGAAATTTCGCTTTTATTTATAAGAATTCACCATAAATCTGAAATACCTTTCTTTTCTTCAGCTATGCTCGAAGTGACACTACTTGCGTATTTCTTCTTCAACGAGCAGATCAAGCAAGACGAAATTACTGTACTCTCGTAAATGTTGATTCTTTCTTCAATGGAAATCGATCTGGACAATTCATCAAGATAGATATTGACCCAGCGAGGAGATTTCTTCAAAATTTTTACCAAAATTGTGGGGTTGACCCAATCGAAGTTAGTTTTGTTGAAACCTATGGTTCTGCTTTGAAAGAATTGGACAGAATTGAACTTAATCTAATTGATGACGTATTTAATAATAGCAACAGGGAGAGTCCATTATTGATAGGTGCAGTGAAAACTAATATCGGACATACAGAAGCATCAAATGCGTTTACAAGTATAGTGAAAACAATAATTGCTATGGAATGTAATACAATTCCTTCGGACTTACACTATGAAAATCCAAGAACTGATGTACCTGCTCTTACAGAAGGAAGGTTAAAAATAGTTGCAGAAAATACACCTTGGAATGGTACATATGCAGCTGTTAATACTTTTGGCATTGCCAGTGCTTTTGGTCATGTTTTATTAAAAAGAAATCCAATAGAAAGAATTTCACAAGCAATAGAAACACCAATAAAACTTCCACTTTTACATATAATGTCCACCAGATCCGAAGATGGTATCCAAGACATTCTTGAACGCGTCAAAACCTTTGAAGACAATATCGATTACACAAATCTAATCAACGGAGCGTTTGCTATTCCTATTCCGGGTTATTTATACCGCGGATATGTTGTGAAAAACCCTGATAATACTTTTAAGGATGAATGGTCACACTACAGTAGTATTGCAAGACCAGTTTGGTTTATATATTCGGGTATGGGAAGCCAATGGTTAGGAATGGGAAAAGCGTTGTTAGGATTGCCAATTTTTGCAAGAGCAGTTGAGAAATGCGCAAATGCTTTAAAACCGTTCAATGTGGATTTGATGAACATTATTATAGGCGATGACGAAGCGGTGTTTGACAACATATTGAATAGTTTTGTCGGGATTGCCGCAATACAAGTAAGTAGAGATACAAGTTTCAAAATTTATTTCACATTCCTAAAAACAATTTTATTATTTCTCATATTCTTTTTCTCTTTTCCGTTTTCTAGATTGGTCTCACGGACGTTCTCTTCTCTCTGGGCATAATTCCCGATGGTATTGTAGGCCACAGTGTGGGTGAACTGGGCTGCGTTTATGCGGACGGTTGTGCAACAGCCGAACAGGTTATTTTCAGCGCTTATTATCGTGGAAGGGCTTCACTTGAAGCAGAATTAATCCCTGGACTTATGGCTGCAGTAGGAATTGGTGCTCGTGGGGCAGCAAAATTTGTTCCTCCATCTATAGATATCGCTTGCCATAATGGACCAAGTAGTTGTACTCTCAGTGGACCTAAAGAAGATATGGAAAAGATGGTCAAACAACTACAAGTAAGCTAATTATTTTTATTATTCATTTCAAAACTCAAAAGATAGGCATTAAACTATTAAATACCTCTATAATAAATATAAAATTTTAAACAAACTTGGTACTCTTTTGTCTAAATGAACTAATAAATACAAAATCATTAATTTCTTTATTCTTTCGCCGGGCAAGAATACATCACTTCCTTTTTTGACAACACCATCAATGTTCGTCCACTTTTAAACTCCTCTGCCCGTTCATACACTTTTCTCTTCCCAGTGCCCAGTGCACAAGAGATGACCAATTGAGCTTGGTTGAGGCGCTGGACAACTGGAAATTTATGTGGCCTAGTTGATCATCGCCCAATATTATTTAATTTCTTCAAATAAATAGGGTAAAAATTGTTTCAGATTTAATTTAATAACTTTGTTTTATTATTTCTTTCTTGTAGGACAAAGGCATATTCGCGCAATTAGTAAACGTAGCAGGCATCGCTTTTCACAGCCGTTATATTAAACCAGTAGCTCCATTACTACTAAACTATTTACACTCCGTTATTACTTACCCCAAAGAGCGTTCTTCAAAATGGTTGAGCTCTTCCGTACCAGAAGCCAAATGGAACACCGATCTCGCTCAAACTGTGTCTGCGGAATACCTCACCAACAATCTATTGAGCCCTGTTTACTTTGAAGAAGCATTGAGACACATTCCAAAAGGAAGCGTTTTGATAGAAATCGCTCCACATGGATTGCTACAAGCCATTTTAAAACGTAGCGTTCATCAAGATAGTGTTAATGTCGCCCTGACAAGACGCGGATATGAAAATGGTTTAGAATTTTTGTTTACCGCGATCGGAAAGCTGTATTTATCTGGGGTTCAATTGAATTTAAACTCTTTATATGAAGATATCTATCCCAGAAATGTTATAGCCCCAAGAGGGACTCCAAGTATTGCACCTTTAGTAAGATGGGTTCACAATGAAGAATTGCAAACTGGTCTCGAAGAGTTTGAAAACTCCCGCAGCAGTGAACAAATCTTCTCCCTCGATTCGCACAATGATTGGTTAAGAGATATACCCAATCACAGAATACATAGCTCCCCAATAATACCAGCAACTGCATACCTGCCTCTCATACGAGAAATTGTAAATAATATTAAAAAAGTCGACGCGATAGAAATCACCGGTTTTTCCGTTCAACGAAACAGACTTCTGGAAAAAAATGAAAACACTCCTCCTATAATGATAATGGTACAAAGATATTCAGGGATGTTTGAAGTAACTGATCAATACGGATCGATAGCAGTAGGACGAGCAACTGTGCCAAAGGCAACTGAATTGAAAGAATTGATGAAAAAGATGAATCAAGACAACAGAAATGAAAAGTTATTGGGAGAAGAATTGTTTTCTTTGAAAGGTGATGAGATTTATAGAGAATTGGCTATCAGAGGATTGGAGTTAAATGGGATCTATCGAGCTATTAGAGATGTACGCGTTTATAAAAATGGTAAGTGAAAATATGTTTCATCTAATTCCTTACAATTTCATATTTATTTGTTTATTTATCAAACGGCGTACATAAAATAATATAGAAGGGCTTCATTATTTATTTAAAGAAAATGTTGTACAAGTTTAGTGCGGGATACGAGTCATGAGCTGAGGGGCAACAGAATTAAATGCTTATTTCGTAATATTCCATAAGCGCTGTCAAACAATAATTATTATAGTAATAATGGTGAACTTAAACGTATTTTGGGACGCTCATGATCCCAGTATAAACAATATAAGACCAACCAATTGCATATATTAACATAGATTAGCTTTAGAACTTATTTTAGCAACTGTTATACATTATATAAACTAAGCCCAACGTAAATTAACTGTATTTAATGCGGATTAAACGAAACGCATATATTTGACAGTGTTTCGTGCTAACATTCTTTCCGTAGCTTTTCATTCGTGTCCCTTACTGTATTTATTATAATTTTAGCTAATGCTAGTGTTTTCTCAAATTGTAAGTTTTTTCACATACCACACCACTCACTTTCCAGCTGCACACTTATATTAATTATGTATTAAATAATCAAAAGATTTCTAATTAAAAACTACATAATATGGAACTAAAATTAATCACAATTTCTTTTATTTTACGAAAAAAAAAAACGCAGATTAAAATTTGCAATTTACAGCATATTTCAGAGTGCCATTGAATTAATGATGTTTTATTTGTTTTTATTTTACATTTAACTTTTGACATATTATTATAATTAATTTTGAATGTTATAGTAATATAACATTCATGAATCATTTTATATTTTATTTTTGTGTTTAATTATACTTTTACTAATTATACAAAATTATTTATTGGCAAGAGTAGAATTATGAAATCTGCCAAATAAAAAAATTAAACATCAGTAATTCAACGGCACTCTAAAATTTCATGTAAATTGCGAATTTTAATTTGCGTTGTTTTCGTAAAATAAAATGAAATTGTGATTAATTGTAGTCTCATATCATGTAGTTTTTAATTCTGAACAAATTTTTTATTTATAACTTTTCTCTAAATTTAATAGGTCAATAACTATAGCAAAATGTATATTAATGAAGTTATTTACCCGCAAGTCTTATTTATTCTATTGTCTATCACTCAATTTTTATTCATTCGCTTCACGAGTACCCTGTACTTCTTTCCTTCCCAAATTTTCATCAATTTTTCAATTTTAGGGTTCGAAGCCACCATCTTGTGGAGAAACAACTTTGCTTCTTTCGCCACTTCTATATTCCACGCTCATATTCTCCACCCTAACATACCTGCTGACTTTTTACTGCCCGGTTACATTCGCCATATGTTTTTTAACTGCAAAAACATCTCTGAAGAAGGTACATTGATCCCTGTGCGCTACACAAAAGCTCTGGACTCAATTTGGAGCCCAATAATGCTCATGGAAAACATCAAATGTTCTCCAACTTTAGGAGTTCCTAGACGCACTTTGAGGGCGACTGCTTTGACTTTCATCCCAGAGGAAATGGATGAAGATGTAGGAGTTGTAGTAGATGCGTGTTTGCAGACTGTGAAAAAAGGATTGGAAGATAGTGCGGAATTGTGCGAATTAAGTATCCAATTTACTGATGAAGATTTCAGCAAAGAAAAGCAACAAAATGACAAACAAAATATTTCTGTGAAAATAAATAACATAGATGTTAAATATATTGGGGTTCACTCTTCAAATGTTATTCCTGTTGAAACAAACGAAGGGACAACACCCAAATTAGGGCTAGTTGATTATTGTGGCACAAAACGAGACACTAGCACCCGAGTAATGGGTATATGCAACGCTAGTCTTATTCCAGATCCAATTTTCCAATGGAATCTGCCCGCAAAATGGTCATTCATAGATGGTGCTACTATGCCTGCACCATATGTGCTTGCATATTACACTTTAGTTGAATTAACATCTTTGGACGGCGGTGAAACGGTTTTAATTCACAACGCTTGCTCTGCTTTGGGCCAAGCTATGATTCTCGTAGCATTTAGTTTAAAAGCCAAAATATTAGTCACAGTTGCAAACGATAAACAAAAAAGTTTGCTCATACAACACATGAAAATGATCAGTAATGATGTCGTTTTCCATTACACCAATTGCAACTTTGAACAAAAGGTCATGGATGTTACTGAAGGCCAAGGTGTTGATGTTTTGATAAATTTTACTAAAGGAGAACAACTAAGAGCTAGCAGAAGATGTATTAGAGCTTCAGGAAGAGCTGTTCTGTTGCAAAATGAAATAGACCCAAACGCGCCCGTCAATACAGAAACTTTAGGTTTATCTACGTTCCTCAGATGTGTAGGAATGTATGGATTATATCCAGCTAGACTTTGCAATTGGGATGAAGATAAAAAACGACGCATACATCAACTAGTACAACAGGGATTGGATAATTCTGTAGTTATACCACTTAGAAGAAACATATTTAGAGGTAATCAACCAATAGAAAATGTTATTAGATACGAAACTGGACCTGAAGTTACTGGTAGCGTCATTTTATCATTGCAACAAGGAAATATTACACATTCTCAGACATCAATTTATCAGTGTGATTCAAATAAATCGTATGTTCTTTACGGTCTTAATAGCGATGTTGAACACATAATTGTAACTTTAATTTGGTTGGCTAACCATAACGCCAAAAAAATTATTCTTGTAGTCGCCCCGAAAAACAATTCAGAAAATTTATTTATAGAACGACAACTTCGAAATTTGAACATTACAGTAGATGTTACAGACAACTTACCAGCAACAAAGAAACTAAAAAACGTTGGAGCTATAATATGCCTTCCTAACTCAAAAAATATTTCTCCGAACTTCTCACCACCAAATACAAGAATAGCTCACTTCCTCGACATAAATTCTCCTTCAACTCTATCTCTAAATCCTTTGACAAGCACTCTCCGTCGGGCGAAAACATCACGCTTTGAAGACGCCCTTCCATTCTTAGGCTACGCTCTCTCTCAAACTGTACACCTGATAATCCATAGCGACGATGAAAATCAAACAGTGGAAGAAAACTTTACTTTCGAGGATTTCTTCCGATTATTGGGAGAATCGGTTCCGTCTTTTCTAACTGTGAAGACAGAAATAATGGACAGTGTTACCGTAGAACAGGTTGCTAGTGCTAGTACGGGAGAAATTAGGGAGATGCCACCGTTATTTGTAGTACCTGGGTTATTGGGAACAAGTTGCAGATATCTTCAGCAGACTATTATGAAGATTATGTGCCCTGTTTATATTATAAACACGCAACAGAGAACTCAGAGAGTTGAAGATATTGCCGGTACTGCAGTTAAGGTTAGATATATAATGCATGAATTTCTGGTTCGTATCTACTCATATTGAAGAAAAATGGACTGATATTATACTATATACAGGGTGTCTCAGGACGAGTTTACGCTATCTATATTTTCAATACCATTTAATATAATTTAACGAAATTTGGTATCTAGGGGTTATAAAACATGGCCGTTTCAACTAAAATATTTTCAAAGCAGTAGCACTTCCGGTTTGACCGGAAATTGACCTCAACTTTCTTATTTTAAATGGAATACGCTATATTTTATTTCCCCATTGAATGCAGCGGAAAATTTTACATATGAAGCATTAAAAACATTTTACTCATGATCAACTACTTTCGGCGTTATTCAACTTTTTTTGATTTTTTGTCTGAAATCCGGCACATTTTCAAAACCTTGTATCTCGGGAACGAGATCGAAATTTTATAATCTGAAAAAAGCCTTTTATAAATGAGACTTTAAGCTACATTATCCATCCAAGAATCCTCGATTATTTATAAAAATGTGACGGGTACGTTACACCAAAATTACAGTTGACAAACTTCAAAAAAGACAATTTTTTTAAATGGAACCCCCCCTTTTTACCTCTCGCTAAGAGAGGTATTGGATTCATGCTAAAATTCGCATACCCAGATTTTAGTGAAAAGCACGATTTAAGGTCCCTATAATCCGTTTATAACATTTTTAAAATGATGTCTGTGTGTGTGTGTGGATGTGTGTATGTGTGTATGTGTGTATGTGTGTATGTGTGTATGTCTGGATGTTGTAGCCACGATTCCTCAAAAACTATAAGACTTAAGAACTGTTTAACTATGGATTCCTCAATCTGACATTCCTGGGAAGAGCTGAAAAGGTTTTGGTAAGACTTGAACAACCGAAAGTAGTAGTTTTTAAAAGAAATTCTTCCAAATATTAATTTTTGAATATTTTTGATATTACTAATTTTGAAGAACAAAATTCTACACCTGATACATTTAAATTTTTTATTCTATCTTCTATAAATTTAGAGATAAAGAGGCTATAATATATAGAATATCGGGATATAACAAGTCGAGTAGGCGAAACTACACTAAGGAAACCAGTTGACAAAGTCAAATGTTTATAATATAATTTGTAAATGACAGATTTCAGTGTCAAAAATTAACAGTTTCAGTGACATTTTGATAGCTTTTTCTGGGAAGTACATTTAATCTTTCTTATTGTTTTATTAATTAAATATTTGAAATTATAGGTAATATGCATATATCCATCAGAAATACCGCCAATCTGGTTAATGAATTGGAAGAATCTGTGACATTTAGAAACTCCCTCATACAATGAAAAATAGATATAATTAGAATTATATGTGTGCAGAAGACATGTTAAATACAATAAAAAACAATATTTGGGTAAAGTCCTGTAATATTTTGTTATAAAATGACGGTTCGATAGCAAAGTGCAATACAATACTTATTGTAACCAGATGAGAATAGTGAAATAACAAGTAATAACTTTAATATAAACTCTTCTAAATTATAGTTTCAATATCAACATTTTAATTCTGTTATCTTTGTAAGTCAAAATTCTGTTTAGAAATAATAATCATCATTCTCTCATATATCTGTTTAGTCTAGATGTCAACCGAGTAGACATTTATTGTTTTGACAATTAACTGTATAACTTATTGGCTAGACTACGTGAAGACTTGTTATTTTGCTATGGATGCTACACCCTCGCACCCTTCTTTAGATATACGTCTGAAGAGATAAACCTTTGTTTTAAGTCAGTCGAGGTTAAGGACTCAGAGAGTTAAGACATGTAGTCCGTGTTTAGTTTTTGGGCGTTTACGCCATGACTCGTAATTAGGGTTACAATATGTAACAGTTAGTTCAGTGTAATCAATAATTATAAGTTAGTTTAATGTGTAAAAATATGTGTAAATAAAAGTTAAAGTTTAGTAGCTTCTAATATTGTGTGTGTGCCATCCGTCCAAAATATGTTCATCATCTATCATCAAGTGTAAGTGATAGTGAGTGTGAGTGTAAAAGGGTGTTCCTCCTCAGTAAAGTGTCATCGTTCCGTAAGAAGTAATTAGAATCTTAGACCCCCCCCCCCCCCCCCTGTTACATTATATAGCCTAATATGGAAATGGCGAGAGGTCTTGTGCTGGCCACAACAGATTTTTTATTACATAAATGTGTTTTACGGCAAAAAATAAGGGTACTTTATGTAACATGTCCTATGTTGAAAGTTGATAGAATTTCAGTAAATTTTCTTGATTGTTTATTATCTTAGATTTTGAAATTTTCACTTTAAACTGGCTGCGTGTTTTACAGTTAAACAGAAGTCTTCTTATTACATCTGGTGTTGGGCGTGGTTTCTGAGGATATCTTTCCACGAATGTGTCGCACGTTCTTCTCATTACTTTTTGACATTCACCATAAATAACCAATAAATTATTACTTATCCGTATTAATAAAATAATTATACCCAGATTACATGTTTTTCTACTTTACTGAAATTCTATCAACTTTGAACATAGGACATGCTACATAAAGTACCCTTATTTTTTGTCGTAGAACACATTTATGTAATAAAAAAGGGGGGGTTCCATTTAAAAAAATTGTCTTTTTTGAAGTTTGTCAACTGTAATTTTGGTGTAACGTACCCGTCACATTTTTATAAATAATTGAGGATTCTTTTACGATAATGTAGCTTAAAGTCTCCTTTATAAAAGGCTTTTTTCAGATTATAAAAATTCGATCTCGTTCCCGAGATACAGGGTTTTGAAAATATGCCGGATTTCAGACAAAAAATCAAAAAAAGTTGAATAACGCCGGAAGTAGTTGATCATGAGTAAAATGTTTTTAATGCTTCATATGTAAAATTTTCTGCTGCATTCAATGGTAAAATAAAAATCTGTTGTGGCCAGCACAAGACCTCTCGCCATTTCCATATTAGGCTATATAAGTATTGTATTGCACTTCGCTTTCGAGCCGTCGTTTTATAACAAAATCTTACAGAACATTACCCAAATTTTGTTTCTTACTATATTTAGCATGTCTTCTGCACACATATAATTCAAATTATATCTATTTTTCATTGTATGAGGAAGTTTCTAAATGTCAAATATTGTTCCAATTCATTAACCAGATTGGCGGTATTTCTGATAGATATATGCATTTTACCACAATTTTACCTATAATTTCAAATATTTAATTAATAAAACAATAAGAAAAGTTAAATATACTTCCCAGAAAAAGCTATCAGAATGTCACTAAAACTGTTGATATTTGACAATGACATGTGTCATGTTATAAACATAAACATTGGAATTTGTCAACTGGTTTCCTTAGTGCCTTGGCCTCTGCGATTACTTTACTCTATAAATTAAATTAGTCTTTATCTCTAAATCTATACAAGATATAATAAAATTTTTATGTGTATTAGATGGAGAATTTTATGTTCTTCAATATTTAATAAAAAAAAATTCCAAAAAATTATATTTAAAAGATTTTTTCCAAGAAACTACTACTTCCGGTTGTTCAATTGTTACCAAAACCTTTTCAGCTCTTCCCAGGAATGTCAGATTGAGGAAACTGCAGTTAAATATTTTTTAAGTCTTATAGTTTTTGAGGAATCGTGACTACAACATCCAGACATACATACATACACACACACACACACACATACATCCACACACACACACACACACAGACATCATTTTAAAAATGTTATAATCGGATTGTAGGGACCTTAAATCGTGCTTATTCAATAAAATCTGGATATGCGAATTTTAGCATGAATCCAATACCTCTCTTAGCGAGAGGTAAAAAGTACCATATTCCATTTAAAATAAGAAAGTTGAGGTCAATTTCCGGTCAAACCGGAAGTGCTACTGCTTTGAAAATATTTTAGTTGAAACGGGCATGTTGGATAACCCCTAGATACTAAATTTCGTTAAATTATATTAAATAGTATTGAAAATATAGATAGCGTAAGCTCGTCCTGAGACACCCTGTATACAGGATGTCCATTTTATGTTGTCCACTAGTGCTATCTCGAGAACTATAAGAGTTATGAGGTCAGTTAAATTAGCAAACAATTTCTATTTTACTAAACTATTTTAATTAACCTATAATTATTTTTTTCCACCAGTGGTTTTCAAACCGTATGGACAACTTTTTCATTTTAGATGAGAACATATATTTTTATTTGTTCATTCGTTACAGAATTTACTTCTGAATTCAAGATATAATATTTTTCTAGCCTCACAACGATTTTTTCGAGAAAAATGCATATAAAGTTTTATATTAATTTGATTAAAATATGACAATAATAAGAGTAGCATAAATGGAAAAAATGAATACATGCTATTTTTACATAGAATTAGAATGCCATGATAGAAATACGTGCATATTTTGCTTTATTTTTTGATTGTAAATGTTAACCGATATGTTAACATTGACGAAATATTCACGTATTTCTTTTATGGCATTCTAATTCTTTGTAAAAATAGTTATTTGTAAATCAAGGTAGCGAAATCACTCTTTAGCGTTCCGAGAGATAAATTATCGTCGAGGTCGCTTGCGGCCGGGGCAGGTTAATCTCGAAGGCTCTAAAAGATTTCGCGGACAAGGTGTACACATTATTTTTTGTGAAACCGTAGGCTAAGATTTTGCAGAAAACAATTTATGAGACTTCATCATTTAATGTTAGCAATGGTTGGCGGAATAGATTCAAGAAACGTTATGTTATACGTCTTCTACAGATAAGTGGAGAAAAGCTATCTTCCCAACCTGAATTAATTGATCTTTTAAAGAAAATCTAAGACAAATAACTGCCGAACTTGATCTGACACCAGATCAAATTTATATTGCAGAAGAAACAGGTCTTTATTGGAAACTTCTACCTGACAGGAACTATGTTTCACACTCCGAGAAAACTACATTTGGCAGAAAAGCTTCTAGACAAAGAATTACATGTTTGATCTGTACAATGCAACAGGAAATAATAAATTAAAGCCATTAGTCATAGGAAAATCTAAAAAAAACCTCGAGCATTTCGAGGTTTCAATTGTTCTGTCATGAATAACCTTTTGTACAAGATGTTAAAAAGAGGATAATCAAATTTAACGGCATAAGTATACATTTCGATCCTCAAGCAAACATATTCTTGGAGTATAAAACCACTAAAAATTTAAACTTCAAGAACCTTGACTTAGGCGAATTCTTTTTACCTGAGAATCAGAACTTTTAAATGTATATTTATGGCGTTAAATTTGATTACGCATTTTCATTGTATCGAAATTGTCGTGGTATTGGGTCAATTTCAATTATTAGAAACACTTATACGGGAAGATTCATGATTATTTAACTCAAATTTATACTTCTTGTAGATACATACATACGTACATATATAACATGTGTCTCACACGGTCATTAGTTCATTCTTCTACTTAGTGCTAATATCAACATTATTACACCAGATGTCATTACACAACATCTTTCCTTTTTTTACACATTTACATAGCAATTTCACCATTACTTGCAACTACTAATACATTTTGTAATCCTTAAATCTAACAGGAATAGTTCTTACTCTAGTTGCCCTTCCACTAACAGCCTCAGCCAACTACACAGTTATTTGCAACTTCATTAATATGTTTAAGATCTATTTTGCAGTTTAGTTCATAATCCTTTAGCAAATTACACTCACTATCACCACTCATCATATGTAAACTCTGTTTCATTGTTAGATTTAACAATGTAAGACCTCGGTCGACTCGCTTTATCTACTACTTTACCTCTTTCCCATTCTATATTAACTGCTCTATTAACATTAATCAATACATTATATATATATTACCTACTGGTAATTCTTTTAAATCTTTAGCTTTTTTGTTATAATATTGAACATAAAGCTGTTGTTTCTTATATATTCTTTCTATTACTCCATTATTATCATGCGTCTTAGGTACTATTAAACCTGTATGAATTGGTAACTTTGTTTTAATTCTACGATTAAAAATAATAACTGACAAGGTGCTAAGCCCAATTCGGGTATTATCGTAGATCTCTCTGCTAAACCGTTAAGGCGGATTCCCACGGCGCGGAGCTCGGCGCGCTTCGAGCCGCGCCGAGTCACGAGCCGAGCTTCTATTCACAAATTTCAGCCGATCCCACGGCGCGTGTAGGCTCGCCTATATTGCCTTCTGCACGCTTGCGAAGCATCTCCGATTTAATACAAAATTATTTGAAGCGAAATAAGTGGTGTAGTAGGTGGTTTTTAAATTTAAAACATTTATAGATGAATAATCGAAGTGAACGAATAGCAGCTTGTGCTGCAGCATACTATTTTTTCAGGGTAATTTGAGTAAACCTCCAAAAATTCTAATGTCATTTCTTGACTCCACTCCATCACGTCTGAATTCTACTAAATGGACAAGTAAAATGAAAATGTAATATCGAGCACTTGTGGAAGACCAGCCAAGTAGGATCGCGCTTTTGACTCGTGTCATATTTACCGACAACGAACGGATCGGCGCAAGCCGAGCCGAGCCAAGGCGAGCGACCCTATCCCACGGTGCGGGGCTCGCCGAGCCTTGCAGGTGGCTCGGCGATCCACGCGTCGTGGGAATCCGGCTTAGATAGATTTGATAGATGTAATTATATCAAAACCCTACTTTTGCGCAAATTCTCTGACTTTATATGATCCAAATGGCATATTATCAGCTATTAATATACTCGGTACACCATGAATGTAAAAATTCTTTACAATACTTTAGTGATTTCCTCACCAGTTTTATTATTTAATCGTTCAACCTTAACCACTTAAAATAATAGTCTATAACAACCAAATAATCTGTTCTAGCATATATTAAAATATCTGCTATTTTTTGAAATGGATATTTAGGTATATCATGTGGTAATATATAATTACGTATATTAGCATTTCTATAAGTTTCACAAATCTTACAATTTGCAACCATATTATCTATTTCCTGATTTATGTCTGGCCAAAATAATACCACACTAGTTCTTAATTTTGTTCTGGTGCTACCAAAATGGCCTTCATAAAGTTTAATTAGCATATTTTATCGTATCATATTTGGTTGTTGTAAAACTATTCTTTTCTTTTTTCTTTGGAATATTTGGAAAAAAGACTTTTTAAAAATATGATTTTTAAAATAGGTACAGAACTTTATTCTCTGCAATATTTATTTGAAGCATTATTCTCACCAATTCTGTAAGAAAGTTGTTAAGTCTTAGCAACGTTGCTAAAAATTACAACCAATAGAAACAAATGTAAAGGCTGTCTTTTTCAAGTTTTATTCAGTGTTCGCTATTATTATTAGTTATTTGCAATAGCAATGTTGCTAAGTTTTAACAACTTTCTTAATAGGTCACCCGGTATTCGTGTTACACTCGGTTTATAAAAATATTATATCATTGAATTTAGAATTAAATTCTCTAAAGAATGAGCAAATAAAAAATATGCTTTACCTTTTGAAATAAAAAGTTAGGTCCTATATTTGGGAACCGCTAATCGAAACAATTATTTTCTTGTACTTTAAATTTGTCTCGAAATATAGAATTTTTTTGTGCACTGGTACCGTTTATGCTGGATGCATACCGAGCTAACAAAAACGTTATTAAACAAAATGTTTTCCGACATACTTAAACATTTTGTTTAATCTTAAAACACACTGACTGATCAAAAACGTTGTGAATCTAAACTTTATGACTTTAAACAACATTGTTTTGTTGTATTTCAATGCCCATTTATTAAGCAGAAAGACTTACTATAAAATATTTTGTCATTAAGCAAAACATTTTGCTTCCTGTAGAAAATCTTTAGACGCGACATTTTGTTTAAAGCCAAGACTTTATGTATAGTTCTATGAAAGATGTCGGGACCAGAGGATGAAATGTGTGCTATGCTACGTTGGAAATGGATGCAACCGAGAAGATTACACTGCTGGCCTTTCTTCAATTAAAGCTAAAATATTTTCGGCGTCCACCCCCATATTCTCTTCGCAAACTTACATACACATAACAACATGCTGTGTTGATCAAATACGCAGTCGCAGTGTGTATACGCATGCGTACAATGAAATGTCTGTTGCTGTTGCCCACCTGTTGCCGCTGTTGGCCCGCTGAGCAAAAGTCCGTGTTTTCCGGGTTCGACAAAGTTGAGCATGTATAAACGTGCCTGATGGTGTACGCTTGGTACCTACTTGTCCAAACAAACTGACTGAGCAAAAACGTTGTAATACAAAACATTTTGGTACGTACCAAAACGTTTTACTCGAACCCAACGCACACTGAAGAATCAAAAATGCCATTATATAGAACAATTCGTTCGAAGATGTCTGATCAGGCTCAAATGTGTTTTTTTTTTTTTACTTGATCAGTGTGAGTTGTCTCATATACCAAGCACTGAAACAACAGTTTCAAACATAGTTAAACAAAAATACTTTGCATAAAAACGCTTTCGTTCGTTTAGTGTGCGTCCAGCCTTATACGAGCCCTGCGCCAAAAGAATTCGCCTACATCTATTTATTATAACTTTTCATATAAAAAGAAATTTTTTACACTTATTCAATTATTATTCCTAAACCTACTTTTGTTATTAGAGTTAATTAATTGCTTATATAAAATGCTCTATCATAATTAATAAATGTGTAGCTACCTTGTAAAGGGAAGGGATGTTGGCGAATTCTTTTGGCGCAGGGCTCGTAGTTTCCGAGATAGCAATAGTACACAAAATAAAGTGGACATCCTCTATAAGTGTACATATTCACCCCATTTTTTCCTAAATATGAGTTGATACGAACCCGAAATTCATGCATGCTAGACGCACCACCATCACCTCACTCTCAGACATACAAAGTTCTCTATTCTTAGCAGTCGAATACATACACTTATGCCCATTTGCACCACTGACACTTAAATCTTAAGTGTTTCTTAAATTAACAATATCGTATCGAAAATGAGTAATTGAAAATGGCTGTCAAAATTTCGATTTGCTTTCTTACCTTCCGCTACCCTTGGTAAGGGAGGTATAGGGATCGTGCTAAAAATCGCATATCGAGATTTTAGTAAATGACCACGTTTTAAGGTCCCTATAATCCAATTTTAACATTTTCACGATGATGTCTGTATGTGTGTGTGTATGTATGTGTGTGTGTATGTATGTGTGTGTATGTATATGTTTGTGTGTATGTGTATGGATTTTGTCTTTGCTCTAATTCAAATACTATCATTCAGAAAATTCTGAAACCTTGTATTTATACCCTATTCTAATATGAAAAGAAGCCATTAGATTTTGGTGTAAATCAAATAACCGGAAATGGCACTTTACCTGAAGCTCATAATGGTTTTTCTTCAAAAAATACCATTAAATGTCATTTTTTCGCATTTTATGTCCTATGAAAATTAAAGATAATTGAATTTTCTACAGGAATACATTAATAGTTTTTCTATATATTTTACAGATAAATTTAAAAATATTTTTTTTTATTAGTCGCGAAGCCTAAGATAAACACAATTCCTTTGTTACACAGTTCATATTTCAAATGAATGTAACTGACAATAAATGTCACTGTCAAAAAACTAATCACTTCAAATTAATAATAGTGACATTTTAAAAAGAAAATAGTAAATAAAGCAATAATTTTCTGCAATGGAACAGTTTGCAGCGTTAGTAAATACGTATGTATTTAAATTAATAAAAATTAAATAGCGGGAGGTTTTGTGTTGGCCACATCAGATTTTTCTTGTTTAATACCCGATTGCACAAACTTTCATCAAACTCTTGCACAGTTAGCGGACCATCAAAATGAACAAATTCGAATCAGTTTCCTTGTTCTTATGACATTTAATTCATTGTTGTTAAAAAAATCGCGATACATTCGTTCATTTTGATAAACAGTTGATTGATCAAAAAACTGAAAGTTTAAAATTTAAGAGTCAGCGGTGCAATTGGGCATTAACCTAATATTTAGATACATTCATGTTTCCAGTAGTACCCAGTATTCATTTTGTAACAAATTTTGTGTTTGTTTTTTATATTGAAATGTTGCAAAATATTTCAGCGTATTTTTGAAGTATATCCGAAAGGTCCATATAACATAGCTGGCGTATCTACCGGGGGTATTGTCGCCCTAGAAGTAGCCAGACTTTTAGACGAAAAAGTAGGCAGCAACAACATACAACTTTATTTGTTAGACGGCGTACCTGCAACCTTTCAGTACCTAATACATGAGGCACAAACATCCAGTCAAGGATTTGATTCTGTCCTTATTCAATACTTATTGCAAATCAACCAACCCGAGGTACAATATATTATAAAAATATTGAGAGGGTTATTGTTTGGTTTATTGTAGATTTTGAATGAAATTTTGAGTAATAACAAAACCTGGCAGTCCAGATTAAGTGCAGCTCTTAATTTATTGAACTTAACACGTTCTGAATCTCAACAAATGACACAAACAATAAATGTTTTGCGTGAAAGGCTGGAAATCATACAAAAATATTCTGTTAGCGAAGAAATGTTGAATATACCAACAAAATTACTTCGGCCATTTGTATCTACCAAAGATTTCAGCAATACTTTGTTTAAGGTAGGCGCATATTTATATCAATAAATGTTTTAATTGTAATGTATATTTTTGTAGATTTGCAAACAGTTTAGATTAGAAATTTTCAAGGGAAATCATTTCACCATGCTCCAGTCGCAGGTTGTTGCTGATTATATTAATGATAATATTATTACTTCTCCAATTTATTGTTAATTTGTGTTGTTATGTTAAATGCATAGATTGATTGATTTCAGTTCATAAATCTAATAGTACCATCGTGCAGAATACCTTGTAATAGTATGTAGTAGTAAAGGTCTCTAATACTTATAGATTGTATCGTAAATTGAGTGGTAGAGGAACGCGTCATCAGTATTCTGTGCTGCTAGGTGCGCGTATAGATATTTAATTTCATTGTTTTGTGTTTGTACGATTGAGATTTATAAGGTTTCACATTTATAGAGCTGGGAAAGTTAATGCCAAAAAGTAATTAATTACAATTACTCTGATGAAAAAATAATTAAAATACTACACCGTTTAGTACAAAATAAAACAATAATAAAAATATGTAATAATTTCAAATTAACGTTCTTGCACTTCACAATTAGTCCCAATTCATAATGAGCGTAAGCGTAGGAAATGCGCAAGATAATACATAAACTTAAAGTTGAACCAATGGTTTTCAATGGCCCTGTTCACAATGCAATTATGTATATCTTACTATTATGTACCTACATAAGAGCCACGTAACCAAAAACGTAAAGTTGAAATCAGCTCAACTTTATGCAAACATTTCGTATAATTTAACATGACATGACATCTGCAATTATTTTTTTTATTTGTACCTGTAAATATTTACAATTTTCCGTAATTATATGAATATAATATTATTAAATAAAACACTCGGTTTTGTTTCACAAAACAAAGAATAAATTGAACTTTATTGACCAATTTCACCAGTTACGGCATCTTCAGAAGTACTGAGGATGGTTGCGACAAACAAATAAATTTATACATTTTCTGAATATTGAACTGTAAACAACTGTCTACCTTCTTAGCAACGAGTCCGGTAGGTAAGATTTTAAGGCCTAGGCCGGTAGTACATAGCAACGACCTTGACGACGTCCGGTAGGTATTTCAAAATTGACTGTTACATAATTTGTTAATTTTAAATTTAAAAAATGCGTTTAATAAACTTTACGAATTTTCTTTATTCATGTAAAAATTAAATGTACAGCTATTTACATTTTCAAAAAAATTAATAATTATTCTAAATTATTTGCTTTTAAAATAAATACTGAACTGTTACATATACAGAAAAATTTTATACGGCACACGGCCGGTAGCTGCATTTACGGTTTCCCTAGTTCTTTCTTTACTGTAATAAAGTTCATGTAAAAAAAGGACTACCTATATACTACATAAGTTATTTTTCACTTTAACATTTCCTATATTTAAAACTAATTTATATAAATCAAAATCACGGCAGCGACATGTCATTATTATAAAAATCCGCCATTACCGACATAGTCATCGATCGATATACCTCTGAAATACGCGAGGCGAACACTGCTCAAGTGTCAAATATCGACACCTACCTATTATTTATTACGAAGAAGAACTCTAATGAAGGTAAGTAATATCAAATTTGAAAATTGACTTAACCCCTGCATTTTAAACTATCCCTTTTCAGAAGTACAACCTATCTCATTAAAAAAAGTGATTTACATTATCGTCGGCCAAAAAGTTTGAAACAATTATCCTTTTTGCACGCGTCCTTCAAGCCGAGGACTTTTAAAATACGGATAGTTGTGGCAGCGATTTTGCTTTCCTTGATCAATAAATTTTTTCATTAATAAAATTAGTGTTTTACTTTCAGGTCAAGTAAATTTTCATATTGTACAGGTACAAACAGTGTTAAACACTCTCAATCTCGGTCATCATCTTTTTGTGTGAAACAGTAGGATCTACCGTGCCTACTATACTTCTTTAACAGTCATTTTGATAAAATTACTGATTTGTAATATTTTTTGTAAATCATTGCCTGATTCTTCATTATTCACTTTATGTAAAAATATACAGGTGTCTCTTAAATAGGGGGACATAGCTTAACCACAGATTCCTGAGGCTAAAATAGAACGATTTAACTAAACTTACTTCTACCGGAAAGTGTCATTTAGCCAGAATTCTGCTTTTAAAGTTCTTCGAAAAAAAAATTAATTTTGCTTATAATAACAGAACGCTTTATACGATTTGGATGAAATTTGGTATGACAGTTCATATGGTTATAAGTCATCTTTTAAGGTGATACTTTTTATTATTAGTGAACCACTAGTGTATGAAACTTAGGTGTAATTTGTGATATCTGTCATGGTTCACACAGAAAAAAATAAAATCTGAGTGTCTGTACTGCTAAATTTTTAAAATAAATTTAATGACGCTATATCTGTACTATTGAAGGTGCGAAGGTACTACTATAGGGGACAGAATTATACCAAGTTGAGTTTGAAACCCAATAACTTGCTTAAAATTTTTTAAAAATTATAAAACACTTTCATTTATGATCTATACATTTGTACGTAATTATGCTAATTTTCATATTTTATTATATTTTATAATGACAATATGTTTGAAAAATAACCCCCACTTTTAGCCTGTTTGAAGAAATGATCAACTTCATTGTAATTTCGATACGTATAAATGGAAATTGTAAAAGCGCACCATGCACTTAAGCAATGAAAAATTATTAATATTAAACTTATTAATTTCAAATAAATATGTATTAATATTTTATATAAAAACTGAATTTTGAATCAATGAGCCGAATTTCAATTCTTAATTATTAATAGAAGCTGAGACCTAACACTTTTACTCTTGTAATTTTTATAAACAACATTTAAATTAGTCTCAAAGCCTATAGCTATAACACATTAAAATTCAATTTTTCCACAATTTCTTCAAACGCGCTAAAATGGGGTCATTTTCATATATATTATCATTATATTAATATTAATTTAAAAATATAAAAATTAGTACTTATAATTACATAGAAATACATAATCTATAAATGAAAGTGTGTTTCATAGTTCTTTTCAAGCAAATTATTGAGCTTCAAACTCAACCAACTATAATTATTTCCCCGATAGAAGTCGTTAATCCCACACGACTTTCTTTTATGCTATTTGAAAAATGGATACAATTTGACGTTGATCGGATACGAACCATATCTTATCTATCACACTCCATGTATCCCCCAAATCCCAGAAACAAATACAATAAAAATGTCATTTTAAAAGTTATATTTACAAAGGATTACATTTTTATAATTAATTTTCATTATACTTTATAAATGTACGCAGATAATTAAATAAATGAGTTTTGTTTACTACTTAATATTTTATATGTTATAATTTATTAGTTTGTTTAGAGTGGGTTAATTAAATTAATTAACTATTAACTTCTGCTCTAGTTTTTGCATCTATCATTAACATTAACAATGTTGTTATAAATATAGGTATAAAATTTGAATACACTAACAGTTTTTTTGTAAATAAACAGTGTCGGGAAGAAAATCAATCAAAGAGTTCATTACATCCTGTTACGTTATTTAATATTAATTACCTTATTATTTTTGCATAAATTGGAATAAATTATAGAAATTTGCAAATAAACAAATATTTCAATTTTTACCTCTAACTAAGAGAGATAGAATATCATGCTAAAAATCGCATACCCAGATTTTAGTGGATAAGCACGTTTTAAGGTCCCTATAATCCAATTAAAACATTTTTACGATGATGTCCGTGTGTATATGCGTGTGTGTATGTGTGTATATGTGTATGTGTGCATGTGTGTATATATGTGTGTGTGTGTGGATGTTGCAACCACAGTTTATTATTTATTATTACTAAATTTTTAAAAATAACATTGTAATAAAGAGAAAGTAATTGACAATAATTGATTACAATAAACAAAACATTGATATAATAACAATGAATTATATAATATTGAGATAATAATAAAAAGTATTTTTTATAAATACAGTAAAAACTAATACCTACACATAAATTTATATTTATTAAATGTTAAATTTATTAATATCAAAAGAAAATACAATGTATTGTATTGTAATCAATTTTTGTCAATATCTCATTATTTATTACAATGTTATTATTTCTAAATGATTTTAATATGAACTATAATATAGATTTATAAAAGTCCAACAATTTTTACGTAAAAAAATAAAATAATTATCCTAGCGGTGAATCGAACCTCAGTCTTCAATTTCAAAGGCAGCTATGCTAACTAATGTACCCCGCTGACACTTGAAAATCATTTCCTATTGCACGACTTGTTACACACAGTACATGAACCGCTCTGTCGATTCGGTATTAACTGCAATGAACCAGTGACATGAACCCTATTTCACAGTGACGTTATTTGGAGACTATATTTGCCCGACGGAATCCCCACTTCTCTTGTAAACGTTAGTGCATGGAATACAATACGGACAGATACATAGATACTCTCCCTTGCCGCACCTGTTGTCTTTGGTGTCGCGGACTATAAACAGAGCTAAACTGGACGGTATAGGCATATTTACTAGGTTACAGTACAGTTATAGACTAGGAATAAAATTTAAATATTTGAAAAGTTGTAGGCGCAATGCCTTTTTTCAACCAATAGTGCTCATACGAGGGTCAAGCTAGAATTACTGATAATATGAAAATCATGTAGCTGTAGTGCCCGTGCGCATTAAGGCGCTATGTCTCTACATTTTGATTGTATCTCAGGTTTCTCGGTTCGAATCTATCGGCCGGCTAAGTGCGTAGTCGTTAAAATGTCACCATATCAGCAATAACTGCACTCGTATGTGACGATCTGACCAGTCGTCCATGTTAAACATAGATATGGAGCTAGCTGTAGAAGGAATATTTCCGATGCCGCACTGGTTGCATAGCAATCAGTGGCTATCGCACGGGCTAAGTACACTGCTCTGGTATTATCGGTCTCGAAAAAACGAGTGCCTACGTAAGTGAGGACGTGTCCCTATAAGGGCTGTTGTGCCATAGATTTAGCCATGGGTTTACAAGATCAGGAGAGCTGAAATTTATTTTTAAGAAAATCACGCAGGCCGTGAAAATAACATTTGCGTTTCATACAGTTATAGCAGAGACAAACGACAAAAATTAATGATCATTAACGGTTAGATATAGTATGCGCATGTGAACTTGAGACTATTGACAGATGTCAAAATTACGTCCATTAATAAAACAGAAAATATTGAATGTAATAAGCTCGTGCTACTTATTGTATTGTACTCATACAGTACAAAACAATTAATTTAAAAAATCACGTTAAACAAGTAAGTGACAATTAAGATTCTGTTTTATTTCCTTGTTTTTCATTGTTACATTATGTTTATTTTCATATAGCCACCTAGAATATTTGAATAAAACATAATTTCTAATAATTTCATATATTTGATATACTATACAAACTTTAACATCGTTGAAAAGAACAAAAAAATGGTTGTTTATATTTTAGTAAAATAATTATAAAAATAAAAGCTGATAGTCGTATCTTGTAAACCTGACTTTATAAAAAATTCTATATCTGCCATTAAATAGCATATTTAAAATAATAAAACTTTTATATGAGCCATATTTTTCTATTACCTATAATAAAAAATTTTATGTGGCCAATACAAAATCTCCCGCTATTTAATTTTTATTAATTTAAATACATACCTACGTATTTAGTAGGTAATGCTGCAAACTATATTATATTCCATTGCACATAACTATTTACGATTTTCTTTATTATTAAATGTTTCACTATTATTAATTTGAAGTGATTAGTTTTTTGACAATAACGTTTACCTGTCAGTTACATTCATTTGAAAAATGAACTGTGTAACAAAGAAAATGTGTTTTTCTTAGGTTTCGGGACTAAAAAAAATATTTTTAAATTTATCTATAAAATATATAGAAAAAGTATTAATGTATGCCTGTAGAAACTTCAATAATCTTTAATTTTCAAAATGACATAAAATGCGCAAAAATGGCATTTAATGTATTTTTTAAAGAAAAACCAATATGAGCTTCAAGTAAAGTGCCATTTCTGTTTATCCGATTTACACCAAAATCTAATGGTTTCTTTTCGTATTAGAATAGGGTACAAGGTTTCAAAATTTTCTGAATGTTAGTATTTGAGTTAGAGCAAAGACAAAATTCTTACACACACACACACACACACACACACACACACACACACACACACATACACACATATACAGACATCATCGTGAAAATGTTAAAATTGGATTCTAGGGACCTTAAAACGTGGTCATTTACTAAAATCTCGATATGTGATTTTTAATACGATCTCTCCCTTACCAAGGGTAGCGGGAGGTAAAAAGATAAACTTTCGATTCGGGACATTTTTTGATTCCATTCATATTTTCGAGTTATTCGCAGTGATAGGTACATTTAAACGGGTTATCCGGTATAATAATATAAAATCTACATTCTTTTAATTTTGTCCGGATTATAAGGATATCCGGATACACATACTGTATGTGTACATCTTGAAAAATTACGTGTATAACACCATGTTTTCCCATAGTTTGTCCTGATGAAGCTTCAACAACAAGCGAAACGTTGACATTTGATTGAATAAATTTTATTTGTTGACTGCATTCCTGCTTAATTCTTTCTTCCATCAACCATCCAGTCGTTTACCTTCACATACATTATAATAAATTTCAAAACAACAAAGGCAAACATGCCACTCATATTGAAGAGTAATTCAGCATATTGTATCAATTTTTAATCAGTTACATTGTATGATAGTGATAAATTGTATATTATTATCGATTCTTTATAATTATAAAGATCGGTAGTATTTACTCAAAATTTAGTCACCGTAACTAACTAATCACTATGGCTACCATTTAAAAATACATTGGAATGATTAAAATACAAGCGAATTTGTTATTTCAGTCATAGCTTAATCACCCCTGATGAAGAGTAAATACTACCAGTCGTAGTACTTAACTAGAAAATAAATCAGTCTCTTCACAATGCAAACAGCACCTATTTATTTTTCTCAATTTTTCACCTACATTGCAACCGTTATGTACTATCTTTTGGAAAGTAAAACAAACCTATATTTCTTGTTCTACAATGGGGCAAAGAACAGTATCTCCTAGATATCATCTTTGTTTTTAAAAAATGCTTACTAAAATGTGTCAAATAATGCTAATTCGATATAGGTTTGTCGTGCGTTCACCATTCGAATAGTTATGTTTTACGCCGCTAGGAGCCAACTCTTTAGCCGTAAGTTCCATTTTATGAGATGTGAGATACTTGGATTTTCTGTAGTTGGTATCTGTATCACAAAATAAAAGTTTTTATAAATATGAATGAATAGATTTGTAAATAGTGAAAATATAAAAGGTCCTTAAAAATCTAAGCACACTTCCTAGGTACCGTAGCACAATGCCGTAGCCTAAGCACAGACAAACTGTGGCCTAAGTATGTAACATGTTTTTGTATCTAATTTTTACTGGTCTTATTTTCGACTAATATAGGCTTTATCTAATTTCGTAAAATACAAATAACTTTAGAATCAAATCGTTGAATGATATCAATTTTGAAGTCCTAATAAAAGAAAATTATGTACCTATATGACCTTTTCTCCGAACAGTTGTAGTATGTTTTTTCTGTACTTCATTTCAAATTTTTATCGGAAATTCTGATAAGTATGTACTATTCTGGCAAATTTGTGAAAGACTGCAAAATATAACTCAATAAAGATAGAAATTGTGCAAATTTATATCAGATGGTGATATGAAATACCTGTTGCCTAGAGTAATTTAGATAAGAAAATAAAACAATCGTTTTCAACATAATCTTATCGCGATGATAAGAGTAAATCGACACCACTTGTTTCAACTTGTATAACGTTTAGTCCGTGTTTGGAGAGCCCTGAAACATTTACATCGAATTGTGATAGTGATTTTTCAACGGCCCAAAAATGGCCCAAAATCCGAATTTAGGAATGAAGTGTGTCAAGTACATGCTATTCGTTTCGAACTTTATGTTCGTGGTAAGTTTTTTTGTGCGTATTCTGTTTATCTAAGTCGTTAATTATTGGAAACTACACGTCAGTATGATTCCACTAATAAAAAACCGGAAAATATGATAATTTATCTCTATTCTTGAAACATATGGTATCATAATATTTAAATTTAATTTGTAATTAAAATATGTTGTAAAGAACAAAAATATGTTAACATATTTTTTTGCTTTTCCCTTATCTATACATGTATGTGTAAATGTTATTAACAATTCTTTGTTCTATTTTGAGTATACGAAAAATAATCTTTGTGTTATCTTTTTATTAGATTAGCCATAAATGCACCTTTTTCGGGCCTCTAATCTTCTAAATAAATGGAATGTTATTATTTTTAATTTAACAAACTTCATTTACTAACTTGTATGGGTTGTAAATATAGTAAGTAGTAGAACTTTTAAAATACTACTTCTATCTTTTATCCTTTGCTTTACTTATTTTATTTTTAACTTTACAAGTTAATAAATAAATATATTTAAATGTGCCATCACGGCATATTACCTATGCTGAGTGTGCCAATCTGCTTCCTACGTAGATAACTAGAGAAAAAACCCTTAATCTTAACAATAATTTTTAAAAAACTATATACGTATTTCGGGAACTACGTTCTCATCATCAGTAGAAACTACCAAATAATAAAAGAGAGAAGATAAAATTACTCAGCATGTAAACTATGCCAGAGATCAAAACAGCTCTGAGGAATAAGAGAGAGAACTCGGATCATATAGGGAAAGGAGAAAGGCTTGTAAAATTCAAATATTTAATCATTTAAACCGTTTCAAAAACAAATCCAATAACAGTGAGCTTAAAATTATAAATAATCTTAAAAAACGTGATGTATTTTATTTAAAAGCGGATAAAGGAAATAAAATTGTGATTTTAAATAAATCAGAATATTTTGATAGAGTATAAATAACTTACTAAACAACGGCCCTTATACATATGTATACAAATTAATAAAAATTCACTACCTAAGATGATTAAGGAATTTAAAAATACTATTAACGATTGTCCAAATTTAATTACGAAAAACATAAATTTTAAAATTAATGTTTCAAATTCATCGGTTCCAAAAATGTATTGTTTGCCAAAAATGATAAACCGGGTAATTCAATAAGACCAATAGTTTTGGATATAAATTATCCAAATTATTTGCTTTTAAAATGGTTAACTAAAGAATTTAGTAATTTTCAAATCAGTCGTAAACTTTTTCTATTGTAAATTCGTTACAATTTATAAACAAAATTAAAGATATTACTTTAGATAAAAACGAATTATAGGTTTCTTTTAATATCAGTTCTTTATGTCCATGTGTATACCTACTCCACAAACTTTAGAATATTTGATAATCTTTTTAGAAAATAACAATCTAAAATTCAGAAAAAATAAATGAGTATTTAAAACTAACTGAACTTTTGTATGAATCAAAATTATTTTCAAACAATAAATTCTATCATCATAAAGAAAGTACAGTTATGGGCAATAGCTTATCACCATATTTGGCTAACTTATTCATGACTCATTTTGAAACTGACTCGAATCATTTTTGGCAACATAAATTAGCAGCGTTTAACTTTTTATAAATAGACTGGTCAAATTTGCTTTAATTAAGACACGTTTTCTAAATGAAGTGAAATATATTAAAGAAAAAGCAAAATATAATGGGTTCCATTGATAAACTAGTCCATAAATTTAAAAATCGTCAATCCGTATTCGATTTCATAATATAATAAAATATAAACAACAATACTTATAATACATACATACATTACCATATGATAAAATGCTACCAATTTTTTTAAAAATCAAAATTTAACGGTAACCCCAAAGATAAAATAGATAATAATAAAAGATACGGTATTTATAAAATTGGCTGTAAAGATTGTAATAAAGTTTACTTCGGGAAAACTAAAAAAAATTGATACCCGATTTAAAGAGCATTTCCGTCATTTAAAAACCGGTAATCCTGATAAATCTAGTGTAGCACAACATACGTTTATTAACAATCATAAAATTGACAGTTCTAATATACAATTATTAAAACATGTTAGATAATTTAGACGTACACGAGAGTTTGATAATACATGAATAAAGATAATTTCGTGAACGGGGATCTATGTTCCAACCCAAATTCTAAATTATATGAGATAGTGAGATACCTAATATAAGACATTTAGTTTGTTCAATCTTATAGCCGAGACAGACGACAAAAATTGATGATCATTAACGGTTAGTTATAGTATGCATACCTTAAGGTGATACTGTTGACAAATGCCAAGATTGCGTCTATTAACAAACCAGAAAAAACTGACTGTGGTAAACACGTGCTACTTATTGTTTTGTACTGTACGAGTGCAATACAATAAGTAGTACGTGCTTACTACATTCAATATTTTTTGGTTTGTTAATAGACGCAATTTTGACATCTGTCATCAGTCTCAACTTCAGGTGCGCATACTATATCTAACTTAATGACCATTAATTTTTGTCGTCTGTCTCGACTATTAGTTACCCAATTAGGTCACTCACCTATGACTCCTCTCCCTATAGAATTCGAGTTCTCTCCTTTATTCCTCATAGCTGTTTTGGCCTCTGGCATGATTTACATGCTGGGTAATCTTACTTTCTCTGCCTAATTATTTTTTGTTTCTACTGATGATGAGAAGGTCGTTCTCGTAACCTATAAGTAAGGAAGGTATTGTCTGGATCATGAGTTTTTAATGAATAAGCACGTTTTGGGGTCCCCAGAATTTTACTATTTTTACGATGATGTCTGTAAGTACGTATATGAGTACTTTCATTTTCATCTTTGTTTCATTTATGTTTTCCATTTCTGTAATACAAATTTTAAACCCATAATTTCCAATGTCAATGTTGACAAAAATACAACTGATATATGTCATAAATTATAAAAATTATTAATTTATTTCAGTGTGCAAATATAATATCACTAAAGTAACTAATATATCGATGCCTACGTAAGTAATTCCTAGCTAGGCATAGCTTTGTTTGGTGAAATCCAAAATGGATAAGTATCAGTTTAGGCAATTCTTAAATTTAGGAAATTCCTAGCTAGGCAACGGTTTAGGAATCGGTGATGAAATCGGCCGTGATTTATTTTCTGGTTATTATACAATTATAAGTAACAAATGGTAAATAAAATAATATCTTAGGCGTGGTTACTTATAATTTTGTGATGATTGTATTCCAAACCAAACGCTAAATAAATAATAATACAATTATAAAGAAATTGAAATTATATACAATTTTTTACTACCATACAATACAACTGATTAAAATTTATTAAAATATGCTGAAAGGAATTATTCTTCAATAGGAGTGACAACTTTGCCATTGTTGTTTCGGAATTTGTTATAAATTTAACAATATTTTTATTTACATGATAGTAATTTCGCAACTTCGTCGGTCTGGCATAATCACTCTGGATTGTTTTTGCAAAATTTGTATTCTATCTAATTTGTTAACAATTGTTCCATTTCATTGCTACAATTGTTTATAAATATATTGCACAAATAGATCTATCTATATATGATAAATTTCCTTGTTAGCATACAGAAGCGTTACTACACTTCAATGTGTTTGTGTTTGTGGTAACCTCCTTCCTCTTACGTCGCATGAGTATTTGCGAACCCATTTTTTCCATAAATAAATAAATGTAGTTTCAAGAAATTTAAATTATGAAATATAAATTTATGAAAAGTATGACAAAACTACCCTGAATTAATGTTAATTTAATCTAAGTGGTATATTTTTTAGCGCATGGGTTTGCAAAACATTATTAGACAAACCACATTTCAGTACCTATACTGCCAAAAACACAGCTTCGCCTTTCCTCATTGGCGTAACACATCAATATTTATATATATATATATATAGAAATATCTGCCCATGACACATATGTACGTTTTGTGTAAAACAATAATTATGTTAAAATAAGATTTTATACACTTTGTTTGTGTTTTTCACCATTAACGCATAGGGACACTGTTACTGTGTATCACCATTGGTCGGCCATATTGTTTACATTTCGACGAGACCAATGTAATAACTGTATTATTAGGAGGACAAAATACGAAAAAACGTTATAATAAAAGAACCTTACATTAAATAAAAGTTTTAATAACTGAAACATGCGTTTTAATTCAAGCAAAAATTTTTCTTCCCTTGGCATTTTTTCGTAAAATCAAGAATAATTTTTTTTTTTCCTTTTGTAAACTCAATCCGGGGACATACTGTATATAAATAATGTTCGTATGATATATTTTCAATAAATATAAAATAATTACGCATTTTTAGAATAGTGTAGAGAAATATACGAAGAATTTATAGAGAAGTCGTGTATCACACACCCAGAAACTGTTTTGCGAGATGTGTTGTGGCAGGGCCGTAGCCAGAACTAAATATTAGACAGGGCTCATATTTTTTCAACCAGGGCTTACGTATATTAGTTTTAGTTTTTTTCTAAATATCTAATAGTTAGGAGCGCAGATTTTTTTAAAGCAAATTTTGGGATCCTTAGGAGTTTTGTAATTTTAAAAATTGTGAATAAATCAAAAACGTAATAAAAAAATGTAAAAACAGTTTTGCATGCAACTTTTAATGCTATACAATGAACAGGCGAATAGAAAAACTAAAATCCCGTGTACACATATAATCCGATGACGCATTTTGGCATTTAGTATTTAGATTCTACTTCACATAAATACAACTTCTAATGGTGAACTAATGACTAGAGTTCGAAATATATGCAAACTGCCTATTAAGTGCATGCTTACATAATTATAAGAAAATCAAATTTTGCGAAGTAAAATAAGTACATATTTTGCAAAATTTTTGACATGTGGATAATTTTAAATTATTACTTCAAAGAAAAACAACAGCAATATAATTTATTTGACATCATTTCAATGCAATATCGATAATTTAAGTTACGTTGGTTCAACCGGTCTCTAGATATTGTTACATTTATATTTAAAATTTTAAATAGATGAATTGAAATAAGTACTTAGTTTTAAGTAAAAAAAATGTATTATGTGCAATTATGTATTGGTAATAATTAAACATAACGGCCTACATGCATATAAGAACATATATACGAGCATATTTTAGTATATTTTTAATGCATATTTTTAATTTTTTTAGTGAAAATCTTGCGTACTCTACTATTGACATTTATGGGTTTATATGGGAACACTTGAGAACAACAAAAACAAAAGTGATTTATACAATTCGATTTAACTTGATGCTTCAGAGTAAATGTTAATATTAGGTATATTTCATAAAATAGAAACTATGAAACTATTCTTAGCCTGTGTCCGATGTTGCATTTTTATCACTCTAATATCTGAATCCTAAATTTATATTTTATATTATAAATCTAGTGATTATTTAGGATTTTAAGAATTAGATTTTAGGGTTACAAATATTCGTACATTAATCTTGATATACGTTTCTATATGTAAGCCTGATTATTTTTACCAGGGCTCAATATTATTTTACCAGGGCTCAATATTATTTTACCAGGGCTTAGCCCTGGCCAGCCCCCCTCTGGCTACGGCCCTGTGTTGTGGCCAGCACTATACCTCACGCCAGTTCTTCTGATGATGCCGCAACGTAGAAATTGTACAGAGTAGTAAAAATATACTTTTCTTGTGAAACTAAACCAAGTGTTATTTTTTTAATCTTTTATTAATTAAAATACATACCTACATATTTACTGATGCTGGAAACTGTATTATATCCCTTTGCATTCGTAAAATATAACTTTTGTTTTACTTGTATTACAATTTTCTTTTTAAAACGTTAGCATTAATAATTTGAAATGATAGGTTCTTTGACAGTGACGTATATCTGTCAGGGTCAGGTACATATATTTGAAATCTGAATCGCGTAACTAAGGAATTGTGTTTATCTTTAAAACAGACTCCGGGATTTATAAAATAGATTATTCATATATTTATCTATGTGTATAAAATATATAGAAAAAGTATGAAAATTTAATAATATTTAATTCTTATAATAACACAAATTGCAAAAAAAATATTTAAAGGTATTTTTCGAAGAAAAACTATTTTGAGCATTTGAGGTAGAGCATTGACAAAATCCATACTCACCCACACACATACAGACATCAGCGTAAAAATGTTAAAATCGAAATCTAGGGACCTTAAAAAGTGGCCATTTACCAAAATCTCGACATGCGATTTTTAGCACGATCCTTTCCTTACCAAGGGTAGCGGGATGTAGAAAGATGTTATTTTCTTATCTTTGCCTTTCACTACACACCAACCTAGGTATTTCACCTTTTTAATCTGTTATTTGCTTATTTCACATATTATTTTTTATGTAATTAAAATAAGGGTTCCATGTACAAATAATGTAATATAAGTTTGTATATGTTTTGAATATCACTAGTAAAATTATTTTTGTACGTGACTGGATAATAGGTATCTAAGTTTTGTTATTGAAATAATTTTCTATATTACTATAATACTTCTATGAAAATAAAAATTTAGACCAAAATCAGTTTTTAATAATTATAGTCTGTGGGATTTTTTGGCAATAAAAAAGTCACCAAATGTATCTTACCTTCTATTGTTAGAAAATTGGACAAAAAACTTTAAACGGTTTAGAATTAGATATTACAGTAAAACAGCCAAACACACTTTGTTTCAGCTTTACTAATATTTAAATGCATATTTTTCAGATGATAGGAGTTCTTCTTATTAGTTTCGGAAGCACAATAAAAACAATTTATCATGATTTTGAAATATTCATGGAGGACCACTATTTCTCACCTGCAATCCTAACTGTTGCTATAGGAGTTATTATCCTGTTAATATCAGCATTTGGATGCGCTGCAGCGCTAAAAGAGAGCACGTGCTTGGTTAATATGGTAAGGGCAGAAATTATTATACTTATGCCCATATTCATAAACACTCGCAAAATTTTAAACGGTTCGTTATAATTTTTATCCAATAAAAACAGTCGACATTAAAAAAAAAATCGAAATTTTATTTGTCAAAAGTGATTCTATTTGTCAAAAATTATAATGAGCCGTTTCGAAACTTTACGAGTATTTATGAATATGGGCATTAATTGCTTGTTGAATTATGAAAATATGCATTAATTAATTTGAAATAACATAAAATTTAAAGATCTTTGCACCAGTAATACAACCACGCACGATAACGGTACGATAGTGTTTGCTCCAATGTATTTTAATGGACCCATTTACATCTCCATTTCCGATACGATGACGGTACGATGGCGATATATTATATTGATAATCGCTGATTTATATTAGCGATACGATCACGACACAGTAACGGAATAATATTTTGTTTCTATTGAAAGAAATATTGTATCATAGTGACGAAATGTGTGATGTATGCAGTGCCGGATTACCCATTAGACAGAGTAGTCAATTGCCTATGAGCCCCGCTCATAGGCATTTTATTAATTTAAATACATACCTACGTATTTACTAACGCTGCAAACTGTTCCATTGCAGAAAACTATTGCTTTATTTACTATTTTCTTTTTAATATGTCACTATTATTAATTTGAAGTGATTAGTTTTTTGACAGTGCCATTTACTGTCAGTTACATTCATTTAAAATATGAACTGTGTAACAAAGGAATTGTGTTTATCTTAGGCTTCGCGACTAATAAAAAAAATATTTTTAAATTTATCTGTAAAATATATGGAAAAAGTATTGATGTATCCCTGTAGAAATTTCAATAATCTTTAATTTTCATAAGACATAAAAGCGAAAAAATGGCATTTAATGGTATTTTTTGAAGAAATACCATTATGAGCTTCAGGTAAAGTGTCATTTCCGGTCATTCGATTTACACCAAAATCTAATGGCTTTTTTCATATTAGAATAGGATAGAAATACAAGGTTTCAGAATTTTCTGAATGATAGTATTTGAGTTACAGCGAAGACAAAATCCATACACATACATACATACATACACACACACCCACACACACACATACATACATACACACACACATACAGACATCATCTCGAAAATGTTAAAATTGGATTCTAGGGACCTTAAAACGTGGTTATTTACTAAAATCTCGATATGTGATTTGTAGCACGATCCCTATACCTCCCTTACCAAGGGTAGCGGGAGGTAAAAATGAAACTGACAGATGTAACATTTGTTTCTATTTGTCAAAAATTATTATCAATCGACAAATTTTATCGACTGAGTTACAGAATAAGGGTGAATATCACTATAAGTAAATACATAAAAAAATGGTATCGTATTGTGAACGTATTGTCTAATATAAATGCCTCATATCGTTATTGTATCCTCATAGTACCGTTATATAGTTATTTTCGTAACAAGTTATGAAATATACCAAATATCATGCGAGTGTAAATTGACGCACGACGCGTAGCGGAGTGCAAGTCAATACACACGAGCTAAGATATTTGAATTTCATACAAGTTTTAGACGAGCATAAATAAATTTTACTTTTTTTTCAAAACTGAAATTTAGGTTCAAACGTACGGACAGTTGACAAATGAATAATGTATACATATAGCCAGAAAATAATGACATAGTAACCTAGCAACCGTGTCAACTATTACGATATGAAATATATCGTAACACTAATGTCATCAGTTCAACTTTCAGTGTTAGGATACTACGTTGATATGTCATACTTATCACAATGGTCGTCTAAAAATATAATATCGTAATTGTGTCGCTAATATATATTATTAATATGATTACAATTAACTGCTAATTTTATGTGTTTTATTCCTTTTATTCATCCAGAGAGTCTGAGGGATGTGAATAGTTAATTTGTAAATTGAAACACAGCCCATAAAGAAACAACACTATTGTAAGAGATTTTGATTTATTGTCCAAATATTAAATACTAGAGATCTTTTACTTTTGTAACATCAGAAGATTTAAATTTTAAAATATGTATATATATATATATATATATATATATATATATATATATATATATATATATATATATATATTGATTTATTGTCCAAATATTAAATGCTAGAGATCTTTTACTTTTGTAACATCAGAAGACTTGAATTTTAAAATATATATATACCTACCTGAAAAATCAACAAATATTATTTACCGCTTTTGCATTGCAAGTTCTAATATATTTATTTACTTAAGCATAAAATGTGTTCATATAAGTTAGAATTAACGTTCTAGGCCTAAAATATGTAAATATTTGTATTGAAAATGGGAGTTTTTCAAGAACAGTAATGCCATCTCCGCATTCCATAAACCATAAAAGCTGGTAAACATAGTATTTTTGAACAATTTAGAGATATATTAAACTTGTTAAACTGGGCTAGTTAAACTGGACAAAGACAAAAATAGTAAAATACAGCCCACCTAAGGGATGCTGTTTTGATTACATGTACAGGTTGTATATCTAGCCATAGGCATATAACATGGACAAACAGTTTTTCTTTGCGCAAAAGTTCCGAATTAATATTAGACAAAAATGTTTCTAATAAAAGTGGTAGATAATTATATTCTACGCCTAAATCACTAAACAGATTTAATTTTTCACGTTTAGTAACCTGTAAAATCGAATTTGAAATTGTACAAATACCGCACATTTGTAGCGATAGCCATGGAATTGAAACAAAATTACAAAGAAATTCATATCGTTTGAACTATCAGGAATTCAATTTTATAGGTTACAAATGTCAAAAAAATCATAGTTATTTAAATGTTAGATTTTAAAAGTAATACCTAGTTATTTAGGTGCGGAATTGAATTATCTGTAACTTTTATTTGAAAACCGAATTTATGACAGTTCAAACAATACGCACTTCTTTGTAATTTTGTTTAAATTCCATGGCTATCGCTACAAATGAGCGGTATATTATTACTTGCTTTCGAAACTAACTTACCTGCAACCTGCCTATATTCTATTCATGATAGTGAAAGAATTTTGAACTAACTCGTGAATAGAGACATGTTATTCTATTGGTCGGGTTATTGGGATAATTTTCGAGTGTAACCTATAAAAAGACAGTCTGTCTGTGAGTTAGTTTAAAATTCTCTCACTATCGTGAATGAAGTATAGTACATAAATATCTATATAAACAATTATTTAGTGGTCAACTACGATATATCAAATAAAAAATTTATGTAATTAAATTGAAATAATAATTATTTTTAATGGTGGTGCGTTTATAATATATACATTTTAAATACATAATATCATCAAGATTATATTTTAGTATGGACTGCTTTTGGTACTTGCCCTGATTCTTGAGGTATCTGCATCCATTGCAGCCTACAGCATGCGAGCTAATGTGGAATTCTACATGGAGGATAGAATGAAAGAAGCCATGATAAATTATAACAATGATAACGAAACGCATAAAGCAGTTGATGACTTGCAGTCCCGTGTAAGTAATTTTACTTATTTATTAACATCTAAAACATATTAATTTTATGTAAATATTTGCTTTTACATTATAAAACATAATACAATCTTTCTTGTTTATTTTAAAAGGAGTCTGTCTGTATTATTTTAGAATTAATTATTTAAAAATAGCAAGATAATATTAATATTACTTTTTCCTTGAAATTTGTCAAACTTGTATAAAAGAGAATAATATTTACTCATACTTTGCACGGAGAATTTCGTATCATTTAATCATCCATTTGCAAATGGATGATTAAATTTTCCCCATTTTACATTACGTCCTTGAATATCTCGAAAACAATGCATCGTGACAAAAGTGTGCCGAGATCAAAACCTTCATAGTTTTGAGGGGGGACATCGGATTCTGACAAAATGTCCCCCCTCCCGCCAGACCCCAGGGAAGCGGGAAAGGGGGTCAACTTAAAAATCTTAAATGGGCACCCCTATTTTTTATTGCAGATTCGGAAAGAGCGTAAAAAAATATGTTGGGTTTATTCGGATACTTTTCTTGTACTCCCAATAGGTGGCGCTGTAATCGTAAAAATATGATTTTGCTAGAAAAAAAAATACCCAATTAATATAACTGAATAAATAATTTTGCACGTACTTTACAAAATGGGTAATATTTCATTTTGATTTGATAATTATTTAGCGTATGGTTTGTTTACATCACAAATAATAAAATACATCAAGTTACAAACAAATATCTAAATGTTAATATAATTTATACACTCTTTGGTCGCTTCCAGAAAATCTTATCTTATCTTGATTTGATAAATAAAATTACTTCGAAAACCCAATATACCTACGTAAACATAAAACCAACACTGAAGCACCATTTCCATTAATGTTTAATAAAAGTTGATGAAATAAATATATTAATAAATAAACATTTCATGTCAATTTGATAAATAAAAATACTTCAAATATAAAATACAGAACATAAGAAGGGACTTTGATGTTTATCAAATTTCATTCTGAAGATTTATGTATCTGTTCACAGACATACAGACAGACAACCTTCAAAGCAAAGTTATTCTATCATACTGTTACAGTGATTTTAAAACATGCTCATAAATCAAAATTTGGAGATACTTCTTTTATACATTCTGAAGCGGGCAATACAAATATTTTTTTTTTTAATTTATTAGTTTACACATAGATTATTTTTAGATGAACTGTTGCGGCGTCCACAACGAAGTAGAATGGTATTCTTACTTACCAAACAGCACTTTACCTAAATCCTGCTGTAATAACCAGGGAAGATACAACAATTATAATAGTGATGAAACTTGCAAAACAAGCGGTGTGGGTTGTTTAGGTACATTGTCTTTCATCATCCAAGAAAGTGCTATTATGCTAGGAACTGGAGCTCTATGTATTGCACTTGTTCAGGTAATGTATAGCAGTAGTAGTATATTCTATATTTTTGAATAGTTGCAGTGGATTAACTTTAACCAAATTTTTAAACTTCTTCTAAGAAAGGTAAAATACACTTTTTACAAAATTCTAATGGTTGTAAGAAATAGTTACATTAATGTTTTATTTTCTAGAATTATTTTATTAACCGGTTAATCTAGCCGTTCAAAAACCGCTTCAGTAAAGTCAACAGAATCACTTTCAAAAAGAAACTAAAATTTACAATATGGTACTACAATAATTTTTATTCGAATTTAACATTGTAAAATTTTAATCCTAATTCTAAATTAGTTCAATTGAAATTTTATAGTCTTATATAGTTCTTATTTAGAGCATAAATTTTCTGAATTTTTTAATGCCATTTTTTTATATTTTTGTCTCTGGTAGTATTAAAACTAATTTCATCACGGAAAAATAAATGTGGCATACTATTATTTAAAAAAAATGAACGTTGCTGTTGCGTATGAGGTTAACCAAGTGATGTTCATATTTTTTTTAATAATCGCATACTTGATTTATTTTACTGTGACAAAAATTTTGATAATGATATTCATAGAGCATCCCATAGAATTTTGCAACGGGACAGATATTGACAAAAAAAATAACTTTTCACATGTTAAATTGCTGTCAAGGATTGCTTGGGACACTCGGTATGTAATGTACACTTTGATTCCGCAAATGAAAGAGTACATTTAAATGCTACGGGAAATGTAAAAATTGTTAAATTTATGAAGTGAATTGTATTAATTTTGTATAACATTTAATATTTTGCATTTCAGATATTGGGAATAGTATTTTCCTTCATGTTGGCTAAGTCCATTCGCCGCATCAAAACTGAAAGAGCAACCAGAAAGTATTTAACACGTCAAGAACTTTATTTGCAACTAGCTCGCGAAAATGAAAAACAACCAGTTACTCCAGTAATATACACCCCGGAAAATAGTTCTCCTGAGGCATAAATATTAACAAATATTTTATAATATAAATATATTTCTTTATTACTTTATATAATTACATGTGTTTAGTTAAGTATCAAAAAAATTTAAAGCATGTTCCAATATTTCTTTGCTCACACCATATCGGGATCCGTTAGGTAGATAAGGGGGTGTAAACTCTCGATACGCTAAGCAAACTCTACGTTGTGTAATATCTTCGCGTAATATTTGATGTTCCCAATCGTATCGAGCTGAGCCATACATAACTAACAAAGATTTCCTAAAGACATAATCACTATGTATATTTTATGTTTATTTAATAAAATAATAATTACTTAACATTAATATAAATACACATATTAAAATAAAAATATTACAAATCCTTACCTGGGCATTGGTATTCTTATCACTGGCCATTTATTATCATCTTCATTTACAGACAATTTAAACTGACTATTATTTTGGCTAATGTTACCATCTTCATTTAAAATCTCTGGATATTGTTCCACCCATTTTAAATTATACTTTTCATTTCCACCTTTAAATTTTGTCATAGTTAAAACTGAATCTGCTCCCAAATTCACAGTAATTATTCTTTCCCCCCATATCCAACAGTCATCAATATGAGGATCTATGGAAGCACCTCTTTCAGGATTATACTCTAAAGAACATTGTTCAATGGTTTGGTAATTTTTTAAAATGGGTACTGCCTTAAATTTTTTTTGAACAAATTCACTAAATTTTGGAAATCCATTAAATTCTCCTAATTTTAGTTTTTGTTTCTTAAAATTACATTTTGGTCCAAAATTTTGTTTTCTTCTGCCACTTTGCGATAAATCCCAAGGCATATCATCAATACCTTTCATTAGGCATTGTTCTTCATAGTCATTTAAAAAATCTAACTGCAATTATACTTTTAGAATATAAATTTAAATGTACAACCAAGTAAATATCTTACATCTATATAAATGCCAGGATATTTTACTGCACTGCCCTCATGATCGGGATGTTTCTTATAATCATTTATATCCCACCCTGGCCATGCCTTTTTACACCAAGGGCAGTAGACAAATGTACCATTATCCTATAATTAAATATGTTTATTATTTACTATATTTCAGAAAAATAATTTTCTACCTTGTTAATAACAGTTGAATTAGATAAACCGTACCCTTCTTCACATATTAAACAAGTACGGTACGCTTTGCATCCGCATGGCCTAGTAGTATCCATAGTTATATTAAGAGTAATTCGAAGTAAAACAATATCGATGTTTGCCATTTGACATAAAATACATAGGTTAGGTTTAAAAAATTTCACACATTGCTCCCTGTCATGTAATCTCATTTATAAATATCAGATGGCGCTGCATTATTTCATAATTAATAAATAGGTAGCGTTCTATGTATTCTTACAATATTACTTTGGCGATTCCCCACAGGTGGCCACTCACAACGACACACCAACAGTCTAGTAGCGGCTCTTTCTGTAATCAATAGATAGCGCATGTAGGTCTCTCTCCGCGCTATAATCCGCGGAAACCCCCGTCAATAGATGGCAGCATTGACATCTTCGTAGTGGGGAAAACGAATTTTGTACATTGATGCTATAGGAATAATATCGAATTTTTTTATTTAGTTCTCTTTATTTACATGAAATAATTAATTAAAATAAGATGTTTATCTCATTCGGAGAAATCTACATATATTTAAATGGTGCAATAAGGCCAATAGTGGATGGAGAAGCAACATTTAAAGATAGAGTAGTTAGTAGAAAAGTTTGTAAGGTAACATCGAAAATTTGTAATTTTAGCTGGTCATATAATAATGTGTGGTTTCCAATTTAATAAAGAAAACAATGTGGAAATTCACGGTCTTTGTTTACAAACATTTAATTTAAAAGGGATTCCACATAATATCCGCATTTGCCTTGAAAACAATGTACAACAGTGGAAGTGTACGTTGTATTTGGAAAGACACTTTTAATATATTGCCTTATCAGAGGTTCTGCCACCAAAAGCAGAAGTTACGAAACATAATAACGCCTGCCGGTGTAACTCCAATTAGATATTTTAAAGTATGTCTTTTTTATAATTAAAATATGATCTTATCCTGCGACTCAAACACTTTGATTTCTGAATATCAATTTCAGTGCATTCTAGCACTACTCTAACATTTCTGATTTTTTAAGAAATATTTCGGAATAGGTATTTAAAATGTGTTGTTCTCTTATCAGGTATGAAAATAATTGTTTTTAAAATTGTAAGTATTTCTAGCATTTACCAAAAATATATTCTAGCAGTTGAATATGGTAAATTAAAAATGACACATTATCTTAAGTGTATTATTCGTCTTTAATTTAAAAAGAAATATTTATTTTAGTAGACAGGCATTCTTTTTCAAAAGAGATCTTTTATTTGGGTTTTTTCCTGTAAATATTTTTTTTATATTATTAAAAAAATATATTGAAACTGTTATACTATTTACCTTGATAATAATCCGAAGGCAGAAAATGAGCAGAACACACATTCATATATCGTGTCACTTTCCTATTTTTAACGCAATGGGGGATTACACCATTTTTTTTTTATAATTTCATCTGAAAATATTAGGAAAACTAAGGCTATTGATGAAAATCCGGTGAAAAAATTCCTATTAATAAGCGAGTTATAGTCTCCCGAATTTTGAAAAGATTGACGTGACGTCACATTTATGTGTTTTTATATCAAACTGTTTTCATCATGGACCTAAATGTTCTTGAAATATTTTCATATTAGTGTCGAAGCGCTATAACAAAAACCCTTTATTTCCGAAATATCTCAATTATACCATTTCATTTTTTTATTAATATTCGTTATTCAGCATATACATTCGTATTTTTTTACTATTTTCCTTTAATTCGATTGAGCCGTAATCCCCCATTACCCATTTTTTCGCATTTCTTTGTCCTTCGGGAAGTAGTGCATTGATATTTGTGTACTAACGTAATTATTGCACTGCGGTACAGAGCAATATTGCTTACATATGCTAGACATTTGTCTCACTTTTGCTTGGTTCTTATGTTAGTATAATTCACATGCCGCAATGTTTTCCCCACGACTCGTATTTTTAATTTCGCCGCCAGATGTCAGATACTTTGTTGACTCTCATCAATTAAACAGAGGAAAATAACATGTATTCCAGTTCCAGTATGCCTCCTGTAATGCTGTAATTGATTACATTCAAATAAACCAATATCAGATGTTTGATACTTAAATATCGCTCATTACTACAACGTCATTGCTAAAAAAACTCAATTTAAAGCCTTGAATTATTATTTGCATACCAAATATTACACAATTCTAATACTCTGTTGGTGGCGAATATTTTAATTACAGATATGACATGACGTAAGTTAAAAGTTCATTCTTCATACAAAGTGCATTCCACCTGTATAAATAACTCAAAATAGCTTTTCTTTTGTTAATAGTCATTTGTTTAACTTGGCACTAAAAATACCAGATTTACAGCAGAGGCTACAGTTTCAATGTTTCATTCATTCATCTCATTGTATGGCAGCACAAGCCTTGTTTTAGCTTAAACACTTTTAAAAAATGTCAAATTCAAATTTCAATGTTTAATGTCACATTCATGTTTAAAAACAAATTTTGAAAAAAAAAATTGTTTCAATACAAACTTTATTCTGCGTTAAAATCATATTTCGATAAATTTGATACTATTTATTATTATTATTATTATTATTATTATTATTAAATAATGAAATTAGACATTTTTTAATATGTAGGTACAATGTTTTAGTTAAAATAAGGCCTGTGCTATTAGCCATTATTTTTTTTGCCGAATTTAGAATTAATATTAAATTAGTAATTATTTTAATACCTGTATAATAAATATTATAAACAGGACATCAGTCTTGAAAAAGCTTTATTTATTTTTCTGTCGATGTTTCGGAATCTATTACCTATTCCTTTTTCAGAAATATACAGGGTGCCCACTATGTATGGAATATAGTATATTTCTCGGTAAATAACGACTGTATATTTTTTTTTTATATATATAAAAGTTGTTTATCATTTTATTTCCCATAATAAGGCAGCATTCAGTTGTTTTTATTTCAGAAAACAAATGAGTAACGATAAATAATCGAATATTTTTAAATATCAATGTACCCTTTCCTTAGGTTCATTTGATAGAGATTTTTTTCTCTTTCCTATGACGTAACATGTTAATACCCTTATACAAAAAAAAAATTTCAAAAAAATTTCAAAACTTAAACTTAAAAAGTTAATTGTAAACAATACGTAAGGTAAGAATTTTTTTAAAAAACAAAAATGTGTATTACTTTCGCACTTAACATGTATTGTTTATTTATTGTAGCAAACATATTTAATTAAAATTTTTTTAAAACTGCTGATGATGAGGGCCTTGGGTCCCTCGAAACGTCCAAAATTTTAATAAAAACAGTGTTTTTTATTGAACTTTGAGAAGGCGACAACAAATAATTCCTCTCCACATATTCATCATCCAAGGTACCAAACAAAAGGAAAATATTGAACCTTTACTTACGGCATGGTTTGAACATAACTGACGAGCTGTAATGTGTGTATTTTCTTTGATTTCTATGAAAACATCGAGCTTTTTATCTTCATTTGTCGCAGATTTTTGCGGACCAGTCTTCGGCAGATCTTTAACATGACCAGTGTCCCTAAACCATTTCAAGTATTGCTAACTACTAACTGGGTGATTGGTTCTCGATTTGGATGACGCTCATTAAAAATTTCACATACTTAGTTGTGTTCGTTTGCGATCCCCATAACCGACCATAATTAAAATTTCTATACGTTCAGATTCTGTTAAATGAACCATTTTTAATTTTCGATATATCACCTTATTGACATACAAAAGATTCTGTCACATTTACTGGCCTACAATCCATTGTTAGGACAAATGAAAGAGATCTCGGATATCTAGATTGTTATTGATGTAATTACTTAATAAAGAGTTTTTAAATATTTTTGAAAATATTTCTTGTATAATGGTACTAACATGTCACGTCATCGAAAAGAGAAAAAAATCTCTATCAAATGAGCCTAATAAAAGGGTACATTGCTATTTAAAAAAATTCAAATGTTGTTCGTTACTCATTTGTTTTCTGAAATAAAAACAACTGAATGCTGCCTTATTATAGAAAATAAAATGTTAAACAACTTTTATATAAAAAAAATTGTATACACTCGTTATTTACCGAGATATCTACTATATTCCATACATAGTGGGCACCTGTATGAATATATATATATATATATATATATATATATATATATATATATATATATATATATATATATATATATATACTGGGTGTAAATTTTAAAACGAGTCATAGGGCTATAACATAGAAAAACAGTTTTTTATACGCCAAAAGTTTCTATATTCATTTATTGAAAAAAGAATTATTGTATATTATGAAGAAAAAAATTACGAATTTTTTAATACCAAACACATTACATTTCTCTTTCTTACAAAGCCAGAAAATAAATTTAAAAATTTGCACAATTAAGAAAAAATATCATTAGCCGTGAAACTAACAGAAACAAAACAAAACAATGTTGACTTAAAACGCCCATTAATAAACGTTTTTTGCACATTATTTGTTAAATTATTATTATTTTCGTTTTAATCATAGATAATTTGTCTCATGAAAAAAATTCCAAATTATTAAATAGTTTTAATTGTTCCCTTGTAGTTTGCAGTTTTCCTCGTACCTTATAACTTATTTCTTATTACATGTAGATCATCTAAAATTTGTAAATACCTATTACTATAAATAATAATTCTTACATAAATATACTACCGTTTTCTTTATTTTGTATTAGTTTATAAATTAACAACTTTAATCTTTAATTGTCCTCTATCATGTTAGTAAAAAATGACAATGTTTTGTTACTGTCGGTTAATGATATATTTTCTTTAGTTATAACTTTACCTTAAGACTCCATTTTAGTTTTATAATATATTTTCTCAATTGTACAAATTTTTAAATTTATTTTATGGCTTTATATGAAACAGAAATGTAATGTGTTTGGTATTAAAAAATTCGTAATTTTTTTTCTTTACAATAAGCACCAATTATTTTTTCAATAAATTAATATAGAAACTTTTGGCGTCTAAAAAACTGTTTTTCTATGTTATAGCCCTATGACCACTTATAAAATTTACACCCTGTATATTAATTTTTGTAAGTACTTTAAGTTTCATTTTTGTATTTGATTATTGTATTTTTATATATTTATTATAGTTGTCCTGAAGAAGGAATAATAGATTCCGAAACGTCAACAAAAAATAAATAAAGCTTTTCAAGACTGAAGACCTGTTTATTATATTTATTATATAATTTCTACTGTCGTTTATATAATCTTATTTTTAGACGACCATTGTGATAAGTATGACATATCAACGTAGTATCCTAACACTGAAAGTTGAACTTATGACATTAGTGTTACGATATATTTCATATCGTAATAGTTGACACGGTTGCTAGGTTACTATGTCATTATTTTCTGGCTATATGTATACATTATTCATTTGTCAGCTGTTCGTACGTTTTAACCTTAATTTAAGTTTTGTAAAAAGCTCGTCTAAAAAATAATGTTCATAACTTGTATGAAATACAAATATCTTAGCTCGTGTGTATTGACTTGCACTCCGCTACGCGTCGTGCGTCAATTTACACTCGCCTGATATAACTTGTTACGAAAATAACTATTTAATACCTATTTCGAAGGTTATCGCCATTGCTATTCGTTTGTTGTACGGTTGCCATGCGTTTGTTGAACGGTTGCTATGTAAATAGCAACAACAGGCAGTAGAAGCGCATTAGGTTGCCATTATTGATATACTTATTAAATGGTAAAAGTGTTATTTTACAGATCGTTATCTGTCAAAAAATCGCACTTTTAATGTCAATCGGCAAAATATCGCGATATGTATTTAAACAAGAGCTCTTAAAGAGACAAGACACAGTAATAAAGTAATAAAAGTCCGCTATAAAATTATATAATATTATTTAGTCGCAAATTATTATATGAAACCAAAATTTCTCAAAATAAGCTACCTACATTTATAAGATACTGATATTTTAGAATTTAGATGCTAAAAATCTTTAACGTCAAAAGGGTAGGTACTTTCGTTTGTTTAAATAATTCTAATGACATTATTATTGTTAAAAATTTGATATTATTGAATGCTTGGTTGAATGGTGATCAAATGTAATTGTTTAAATATTAGACATAGGCCTTTAAATTTAATAACGAAGAAAAAATTCATGGACATGGACCTGACTAGCGAAGAAAGATTTTGTGAAAAATTTATGAACTAGACTGGGATATGAACCCAGGACCCTCCCATGTATAGTAGGGTGGGATATGCTCTGTCAAGTTATCTACAAGATCCCACTGAAGTCAACGATTTACCTTTGAATTTTTACCTCTCGCTAAGAGAGGTATTGGATTCATGCTAAAATTCGCATGTCCAGATTTTATTGAATAAGCACGATTTAAGGTCCCTACAATCCGATTATAACATTTTTAAAATGATGTCTGTGTGTGTGTGTGTGGATGTGTGTATGTGTGTGTGTGTGTGTGTGTGTGTATGTATGTATGTATGTATGTATGTATGTATGTATGTATGTATGTATGTATGTATGTATGTATGTATGTATGTATGTATGTATGTATGTATGTATGTATGTATGTATGTATGTATGTATGTATGTATGTATGTATGTATGTATGTATGTATGTATGTATGTATGTATGTATGTATGTATGTATGTATGTATGTATGTATGTATGTATGTATGTATGTATGTATGTATGTATGTATGTATGTATGTATGTATGTATGTATGTATGTATGTATGTATGTATGTATGTATGTATGTATGTATGTATGTATGTATGTATGTATGTATGTATGTATGTATGTATGTATGTATGTATGTATGTATGTATGTATGTATGTATGTATGTATGTATGTATGTATGTATGTATGTATGTATGTATGTATGTATGTATGTATGTATGTATGTATGTATGTATGTATGTATGTATGTATGTATGTATGTATGTATGTATGTATGTATGTATGTATGTATGTATGTATGTATGTATGTATGTATGTATGTATGTATGTATGTATGTATGTATGTATGTATGTATGTATGTATGTATGTATGTATGTATGTATGTATGTATGTATGTATGTATGTATGTATGTATGTATGTATGTATGTATGTATGTATGTATGTATGTATGTATGTATGTATGTATGTATGTATGTATGTATGTATGTATGTATGTATGTATGTATGTATGTATGTATGTATGTATGTATGTATGTATGTATGTATGTATGTATGTATGTATGTATGTATGTATGTATGTATGTATGTATGTATGTATGTATGTATGTATGTATGTATGTATGTATGTATGTATGTATGTATGTATGTATGTATGTATGTATGTATGTATGTATGTATGTATGTATGTATGTATGTATGTATGTATGTATGTATGTATGTATGTATGTATGTATGTATGTATGTATGTATGTATGTATGTATGTATGTATGTATGTATGTATGTATGTATGTATGTATGTATGTATGTATGTATGTATGTATGTATGTATGTATGTATGTATGTATGTATGTATGTATGTATGTATGTATGTATGTATGTATGTATGTATGTATGTATGTATGTATGTATGTATGTATGTATGTATGTATGTATGTATGTATGTATGTATGTATGTATGTATGTATGTATGTATGTATGTATGTATGTATGTATGTATGTATGTATGTATGTATGTATGTATGTATGTATGTATGTATGTATGTATGTATGTATGTATGTATGTATGTATGTATGTATGTATGTATGTATGTATGTATGTATGTATGTATGTATGTATGTATGTATGTATGTATGTATGTATGTATGTATGTATGTATGTATGTATGTATGTATGTATGTATGTATGTATGTATGTATGTATGTATGTATGTATGTATGTATGTATGTATGTATGTATGTATGTATGTATGTATGTATGTATGTATGTATGTATGTATGTATGTATGTATGTATGTATGTATGTATGTATGTATGTATGTATGTATGTATGTATGTATGTATGTATGTATGTATGTATGTATGTATGTATGTATGTATGTATGTATGTATGTATGTATGTATGTATGTATGTATGTATGTATGTATGTATGTATGTATGTATGTATGTATGTATGTATGTATGTATGTATGTATGTATGTATGTATGTATGTATGTATGTATGTATGTATGTATGTATGTATGTATGTATGTATGTATGTATGTATGTATGTATGTATGTATGTATGTATGTATGTATGTATGTATGTATGTATGTATGTATGTATGTATGTATGTATGTATGTATGTATGTATGTATGTATGTATGTATGTATGTATGTATGTATGTATGTATGTATGTATGTATGTATGTATGTATGTATGTATGTATGTATGTATGTATGTATGTATGTATGTATGTATGTATGTATGTATGTATGTATGTATGTATGTATGTATGTATGTATGTATGTATGTATGTATGTATGTATGTATGTATGTATGTATGTATGTATGTATGTATGTATGTATGTATGTATGTATGTATGTATGTATGTATGTATGTATGTATGTATGTATGTATGTATGTATGTATGTATGTATGTATGTATGTATGTATGTATGTATGTATGTATGTATGTATGTATGTATGTATGTATGTATGTATGTATGTATGTATGTATGTATGTATGTATGTATGTATGTATGTATGTATGTATGTATGTATGTATGTATGTATGTATGTATGTATGTATGTATGTATGTATGTATGTATGTATGTATGTATGTATGTATGTATGTATGTATGTATGTATGTATGTATGTATGTATGTATGTATGTATGTATGTATGTATGTATGTATGTATGTATGTATGTATGTATGTATGTATGTATGTATGTATGTATGTATGTATGTATGTATGTATGTATGTATGTATGTATGTATGTATGTATGTATGTATGTATGTATGTATGTATGTATGTATGTATGTATGTATGTATGTATGTATGTATGTATGTATGTATGTATGTATGTATGTATGTATGTATGTATGTATGTATGTATGTATGTATGTATGTATGTATGTATGTATGTATGTATGTATGTATGTATGTATGTATGTATGTATGTATGTATGTATGTATGTATGTATGTATGTATGTATGTATGTATGTATGTATGTATGTATGTATGTATGTATGTATGTATGTATGTATGTATGTATGTATGTCTGGATGTTGTATTCACGATTCCTCAAAAACTATAAGACTTAAAAAATATTTAACTGCAGTTTCCTCAATCTGACATTCCTTTGAAGTGCTGAAAAGGTTTTGGTAACAATTGAAAAACCGGAAGTAGTAGTTTCTTAGAAAAATTCTTCTAAATATAATTTTTTGGGAGTTTTTTTTTATTAAATATTGAAGAACATAAAATTCTCCATCTAATACACTTTAAAATTTTATTATATCTTGTATAGATTTAGAGATAAAGACTCTATATTTTATAGAGTAAACTAATCGCAGAGGCCAAGGCACTAAGGAAACCAGTTGACAAATTCCAATGTTTATAACATGACACATGTCATTGTCAAATATCAACAGTTTTAGTGACATTCTGATAGCTTTTTCTGGGAAGTATATTTAACTTTTCTTATTTTTTTATTAATTAAATATTTGAAATTATAGGTAAAATTGTGGTAAAATGCATATATCTATCAGAATACCGCCAATCTGGTTAATGAATTGGAACAATATTTGACATTTAGAAACTTCCTCATGCAATGAAAAATAGATATAATTTGAATTATATGTGTGCAGAAGACATGCTAAATATAGTAAAAAACAATATTTGGGTAATGTTCTGTAAGATTTTGTTATAAAACGACGGTTCGAAAGCGAAGTGCAATACAATACTTATATAGCCTAATATGGAAAAGGCGAGAGGTCTTGTGCTGGCCACAACAGATTTTTTCATAAGTCTTTTTGCAAATCATAGGCGAGTATGTGCTACACTCTCTTGATCGAAATAGGTCAACAATAAGCTGCGCGAAATAGCGCCACATAGGTATTATTAATCAAAATGTGATATTGTTAAATTGTGATCAAATGTAAGTGTTTAAATCGTAAAAATGTTACATTTTATTTAAAACAAAAATGAAATTATTATGTAGGTAATATGCTTGTAAAGTTAGAGATTTTTATATATGGTATTACTATGTTTTTGTGCTGTTCAAAAATTTCATTTTACAACGATTTTGTGATGCAGAAGTAAATCATCTGCTGATTTATAAATTATTTATTAATTCCTCTAACAAAAATTGCGCACCTGTAATATTAAGAAATAAATTAAAAGTGTGTTACTAAAATTAGATATGTCAAAGATAAAAATTTAAAATTTGGCAGTGTTCTTGCGAGCAATTAATAACATTCTATTAAATATTTAAACAAATATTTTCTAACTGGCAGATTAAATTTAGAATAGCGTGAATTTGATTCAAATTAGAGATAGAATTCTGGTTATTGATTTTGTGATGTCCATATAAGAGTGGTCGCAGCATCTTATTAATTAGATGCTGTCGTTAAAATATTATTGATTCTTTGACAGATGAGCCCATTAGCGACTTGGACGTGCTTGCGTGTTCACTCACATGAACTTTTGAAAAATTATTTTCGGGTCAAATGCACTGAGTCCATTGATCATTACCTATACTTCGGACATTCCGTATTTGATCATCAAATTAGTTTGGTAACTTTTTTTTTCATGAGTTTTTCTTTGTAATGAATTTAAATTGTCGGTATTTAACACTTTTAACCATCATGCTAATTTAGGTGCAGATGAATTTCGTGCGTGTGGTCCGTCTTTATATTGACGCATTAAATTTTAATATTCAGAAAACAAACTTCTTATGTACTTGAACATGAAAGCTATGTATATCCGTATAAATCAATTCATTAGGAAATGATTTTAGCAATTTTTCTTCTTCTAATAAGATTATTGAACTAGTCATAATATGAGAAAGTCGGGATCGTTATTTTTCTAAACCATAACGTAAATGATTCAATTCATTATGTAGTTAATTTAGTTCACGCATTACAAATTTATTTCTACTTTCTCAGCTCAAGATTGCTGATAACTAAAAATTTAAAATTATTTTCTTAAATACTACGTACCTAACTGGTTAGGGCCGGCGATTTTTGATTTTTTCGTGTGTTGAATCTGTTTATATTTTATGGAATTCTATGTATCAGGCGTATGTCAAATATTTGATGAAAATATTTTCACGTATAGGCGTTTCTTGAGATACGCGTCCAAACCATATATTTTTAAATGGCCATAAAGACGTATCTCAAGTTACGCCCCTTCTTCACAATCAATACAATAATACATTTTATATAGGCCTATCTCAAATTTCGTTTGTCTGTTCCTGTTGATAATCTATTATTTAATTGCAATCAGAGATGCCAGCGAAGGAACGGAGGCCATTCGTTGTTCTAAGCTGCTATAGCGGACGAGTGCTAGTACCTAAGTACATGTAAATGATTTGCGAAACAATGATAGCAGTTAAGATTAAAACAGCAGTTGATTCTTTTTGTCAAATTCAATTTTTTAGTTAAGAAGTGAATAACAATTTTGTAACTTATGTTACTTTACTTTTATTTGGTTTATTGGTTTACCTATCCTTGCGTTATTTTTTATGACTTTGTAAAAAAGATTTTGTTTTAAAAACATAATGTTATCATTTTTGTCTTTTATTACGTACAAAATATATTATTAAAATAATTATATATTGTTGTGTTCATTTTTTATACCGGACTTTGACGTTAAATCCTATTTTCTTTTAACTTGAAAGGACGTACCTCAGTAAATAAAGGGTACAATTTTTGTTACAAGCAAAACGTAAAGGTATATCTCAAATAAATGTCAAATAATAATAATAATTTTAATAATAATAATAATAATAATAATAATAATAATAATAATAATAATAATTAATAATAATAATAATAATAATAATAATAATTAATAATAATAATAACATTAATAAATGCAGCAACGATTTGCCATGCTTGTAGCGATTTTCAATTATTGGTAACTATAAAAGATTTAAATAAAGTACATTATAATCAGGGTATCGAACCCGAACCTGAACCGAACCCAAACCGGAACCAAACCGTAACATTTTAGGGAGCCCAAACCGAGAACCGAACCTCAGATATATTTTTAATTGAACCTGAGTCGAAACCGAACCGAGTATTAAAATTCAGGTTCGGGGTTCAACTCCGGTTCAGGTTAATTTTTAGTTCGAAAAGTAAATACAGCCGATAATCGACGTCTTAGGCGTCTGCGTTGATGTCTGGGCTGACTTTTCGTGAAAATTGTGTTCGTTTCTTGTTGCGTTTTGCGTAAATTCCGGCTCTCATTTTCCATTATTTCGAATCTGAACCGCGAACAAAACCGCAAATTTTATTAATGCTTAAACCAGAACCGCACCCGAACCCATCTTTTAAAAAATAAATTAACATGAACCTAAACCGAACCCAGTTTTTGGCGGGTTCGATGACCTGATTATAATCAATTGTGTTTAACTTATCGAGAAATATAGAACCCCATTTTCTTTAAATTGCTTTCCTACATATAAACTTGTAAAAAACGAAATTCGCCTTTACGTCTTATCAACGGCAATATGTGATACTTTCCTATTTTTTATTTATTTATTTTCCTTTTGTGAAACCCAATATTCGTATTGTATTATTATATTAATATATATAAAATATAAAATTACCGGTATATGACATATACCTAGGGTTGCCAACTTTACAAAATTACAGAAAAGGACATTTTTCGGTCATCTTTTTTTGAATTGTGTGTAGGATTTAAAATTTATAAGAAAAAATGCGCCGCAGGCGATTTTTTGAAAATTTTCAAGGTCAAAGGTGTTTTAATGCAAGATAATATAGTTTCTTTACAATAAATCAAATTTAATAAATTTAAAAAAAAATTAAAATCAATATTTTATGAAGAAAACAAGTAAAACACAATAAGATATCTAACCTTAAAATATTAACAAAATAGAAACAATTAACAAATTTGACAAGTCAACACTAGTTAACCCTACATCAATAATTAAAAAATTCTATTGTTATTTCAGTACATTACATAAAATGTGAAATAATTATTTCATTTTCATATTTATATTAAGAAAAATATTATAAATAAAAAAAATTACAATAAAAGGACAAATCGCGTCCTTTCCTGGATTAAAAAAGGTCAAGGACAAAATATGCTTAAAAAAGGACTGTCCTTTCCAAAAAAGGTCAGTTGGCAACCCTACATATACCCGTCAAAAAAACCTCAATTTCCGTCAATGAATTGAAAGAATCGCGAACATTGAGAATACATTTAATTAGATTTTTTTGTGTGTATAAGAAACGTTAAATACAATACTTATATAATCTACAATGGAAATAGCGAGAGGTATTGTATTCGTTGCTACAAATCACATATCCAGATTTTAGTGAACATGCACGTTATAAGGTCACTAGATTCCGATTTTAACATTTTTATAATGGTATTTGTGTGTGTGTGTGTGTATGTGTGTGTGTGGTTTCTCAAATTCTGTAAGACTAAAGACCAATTTAACTACGTATTCATTAATCTGACATTAATGGGAAGAGCTGAAAAGATTTTGGTAAACAATATTGAACAACTTTTGATTCAGTTTTTGGAAGCAAATAAAAATTTTTTAAACGAAGTGGTTTTTGGATGAATGCTTCATTTATTTCAACATAGTCAATGATTTACAGATTCCAATTGCGACCTTTCGGTTCTGTTTAGAACCATTTTCGAGCAATTATTAAAATTTTAAAAAATTAAAAAGACTACATGGTTAAAAGTCAACTGACTTTTCACCATGTAGTCTTTCAACTCATTTGTTTTCTAATTCTTGTAACTTCATTTATAAGTAAAATGTAAAACTTTTTAATTTTTAAAAATTTTAATAATTGCTTGAAAATGGTTCTAAACAGAACCGAAACGTCGCAATTCGCACTTCGTTTAAATATTGAACAACCGGAATTAGTAGTTTCTTAAAAAAATCTTTTAAATATTATTTTTTGGAAATGTTATTACAAATATTAAAGAATATAAAATTCTCTTTCCGATACCTTAAACATTTTTATTAAAACTTTTATAGATTTAGAGATAGAGAATTATAAATATTTTAAATAATCCGTTGTAATGAATCTCACAATCCAAATAACTCTATGGGTACCAGTTGAAAAATTAAAATGTTTGCAATTAATGGAAAAATGTCAGTGTCAAAAATCCAAATACATTACTGAAGGCTATTTCTGGAAAGCACATTTAATATTTCTTATTTTATTATTAATTAAATATTTAAAATTATAGATACATATTTTCATATACGCATAAGAAATGCCGTCAACCTTGTCAATGAATTTGAAGAATCTCGATCATTTAGTAGAGTAGAAGGAAACTTATTTATAGAATGAATTAAAAAATATAAAAATATGTTATTAATAGATTAGAATTTTTGTATGTGTACCAGAAATGTTAATATGTACTAACATACATACATCACGCATGTACTTATATAGCCTAATATGGAAATGGCAAGAGGTCTTGTGCTGGCCACAGCAGATTTTTTATTTATCTTCGTTTCTCGCAATTCCCCATGTGTTTTTACTAATGTGTAAACTATTTTGCTCTATCAGTAATATTTCAAAAATACCACTCGTATTTTTGTTTAATATAAATAATAAATTGAATTGAAAAAATGTTGAACTATAATTTTCTACCCACTTTAATTACACGAGATACCCTAAAAAAAAAAAAAACAGAAAATGAGGCGCCCTGTACATTTTTTCATAAAAGAAAAATGTAATTATTAGTGGTAGCTAATTGTGCTGCATGTTATTAATATAAAATGTTTATATTAAAACATTTTTTCTACAGTCTGTATGCAAACTAGGCATTTCCGCTCACTTTTGTCAACGAAATGGTCACTTTGCCGCTCATGCGCGATAAAATAGAAAAAACGCTCTCTGGCCGAATTTTTAATTATAACATGTGAGAAATGTTACTTGTCTACATTCAAAATGGGAACGTTTAGTTAGGATCTAATGGCGCTATAGTTACTAACAGAGTTGGGACCATTTCAAATAGTTAAATGCAAAATGTACATTTAAAATGCAAAATACCTATTTTGCATTTTACATTTTAAATGGTTTCAGAAATTCACATTTTCATTTTCAATTTAAAATATAATTTTTCAAGCCATTTTCATTTAAAATGGTTTTTTAACGTCAACTCTGTTATGATTGCACAAGCGCAATGTAATGCTGGGAAATCACAAATCACACCCAGAAAACCAGCTAAAGTTTACTTTTTAGTTATATGGTATTGTACCTATGCAGTTTGGCTTTGAAATAATTTAATTTTTTTTTTATACTAGTGTTTTAAAACAACAACTTTTTGATTGTCATTTTCGTTGCCAAATGAAATACCTTTAAGCACTAGTGCTGAAAAGTAACATTTTTAAGCACTAGTGTAGTGATGCACTGCGAGGCGAGAATACTCTCGCATCTCGCCTCGCCTCGCATTATTATGCGAGGCGAGAACGAGAGCGAGATTGCGTTTTAAAATGCGAGGCGAGATCGATATAACAACTGCGAGAAGCGAGAGTCTCGTGAGAGTCTCGCGAGACTCTCGCAATAAACAGACAAAAATCGGAAAAATAAAATGTTTTCTGAAATAATTTTTGATTATTTAAAAAATAGATACATAAAAAACATGTATATTACATAAAAAATAAATGTATTGTATTTCGGACTAGGCAAATAAAATAATAAAGGAACTTGAAATAAAATAAATATATTGGTACTGTTTTGGAAGCAGGTGCACATAAAATTCTCTGTGAACTTGAACAAATAACAATCTTACTTACTAAATACAGAATTATAGACAGATAACAAAATAATAAAGAAGTCCGAATAAAGTAAATATACAGAATATCCAGGATAACTTTACCAACATGGGGATTTCGAGAACTATAAGAGATGAGATACGAAGTCGGTTAAATTAGACAAAAGTTGCCCCATTAGGAGACTATTTTAATGGTATTTTGTCATTTGAGAAAAAATACATAGGTCACTAGATATAAGCGAAAATGTAAATTTTGCAGTTTTTTATTTTTGCAAATATCTTTCAAATGTGAAATAATATTGGATTTTAATTTGCACATCTTTAAGGCACTTTTTTATGTTCTTTCGAATAACCATGCTCAATTTTTTTATCACTATTAGTTTTCGAGTTATGATGTCAAAGTTTTAATTTTTATATGGACGCCATATTGGAAAATTGCACCATTGAAAAGAGAATTTTTTTAGCTTTTCAGTGAGTGTAATTTGTCTGTTTTCATTTGTTTCAAACATCGAAAATACAACATTTTCTAAATTTATAGGTTAAAAACAATGGTTGTTGCATAATGTTGCAATGAAACAATTGAAAAACACAATTGGGAATAACAATTTGATTATTTTCATTGATAATTTCTTTAATTAGTTCGCAAAATTTTATAGTTTTAATATTTTTACTTGGACGTCATAGTAGGCAATGACATTTATATCGAAGTTTAAAAAAATGTTTCAATGCTATATATGTTAGAAATCTGGCCGACTAGCCCTTGCCTTTGTGACTGATTCTGACATTGCAATAAGGTCGAAAATCACTATGATAATTTAGAAAGTCGTCTTATTGCGGAATACATAGCATTCCCTTCCGCCCCTCTATTCCTGGTCTAAGGTTTACCGTGACGTATATATGCATTGCGAAAGCGCTATATTTATAGCGAGAGTCTCGCGAGACTCTCGCGCGAGAACGAGACGAGGCACAAAAAAATTTGCGAGAACGAGAGCGAGATCGAGATTACAGATCCAGAAACGAGGCGAGATCGATATTTCATATTTCTCGCCTCGTCTCGCCTCGCATGCATCACTACACTAGTGCTTAAAAATAATAATTTAATACGTAAAAGTGACAGTTTAGTGCGTAAGCACTAATGCTTGAAACTTGAAAGTATTTCATTTAGCAACGAACAGACAAACCTGACGTCTGCTCACTTTTTAATTTTGAAAAATTCAAAATGTTGATATTTGAGAATAAATGATTTGTTATTGTAAAAAATCTTGTATGTAGTACATTGCGAAATGAGTGTTTTAGGCACTTGACGAGTTGTATCACACGTTTACGCTCGTGCGTACAAATTTCACAGCGCGTACCTAAAGCACTATCATTTCGCAACTTATTACATAAATAGCTATTACGTAATGGAAAATTATGTCTGTATGTAAAAAATACTAAATTAAAGTATATAATTTAGTTATTATTTTTTTTAACCATTTTGCATTTTCTCTTTTCATTTTAAATAATGTATTTTCATTCTCTATTTTAAATGGTTTTGTCTAATACCATTTTCATTTTGCATTTAAAATACTTTGTAGCAAAAGCATTTTGCATTTGATACAAAATGGGTTAGGTAAAGCATTTTACCCAGCTCTGGTTACTAATACCTCCACCTCCACAAGTCAGTCTGACATATCGTCGGATTTCTGGTAAAAAGACTTAACCGCCAAAAAATGATAAAATGAGTTATGCACATAAACGGATACGTCTCTTCACGACGTATGCTCTAAACACAATATCTGAGCGCCAAAAAATTTATGTTAGAAGGTAATTCATTCTAAAGTTTCGTAAACGCCATCTGACACTATTTGATGCGCACAGAAATTTTATACGAAATGTCTTAAACGCCATTCTGTGTTAATGTAATGGGAGATGTTAACGAGTTGTGTTCCACAAAAGTTAATTTATTTTGATATTATTTATTAATCTGGTGTTCACAACTATATAAATATAAAAATTTAGGTATTAAGCTATATTGAACAAAAAAAAAAACATTTTTATTAAATATTTCATAATATATGCTTCAAAATGTTGCGAAAGTATGTTGAAAAATGTATAAAATATTAATCTCATCGATATAACACAATATCTTGTTAAATAAATCAATATTGTAAATAAAAACAAGTTTTTCCTGTTTATCTCAAAACTAGTCAAATGGCGGTCTTTTTACCAGAAATCCGACGATATGACTGCTCTGTCGGTATATTACATAACCAAACAAAATGCCGTACTCCTGTGTACAGGAACCAAAAATAAATGGGGCATTCATTTACAAAAACGAAAGTAAATAATTCTTAGATTAGATTGAAGCAATAGCTCAAAAAGAATGGAAAATAACGGTAAATTGAAATTAAAAAATATAATCGTTATTTATTGAGTACTACTGTAAGTACAAAGTGTACATTTTGTTATTTTTTGTTATGGTGGAGGATCTCATTGTGACGACTGTAGAAAAAATCTTGTGTGTGTATCGAGCGCAAATGGAGAGAGAATTTTAAAGAATATGAACAACCTTTCAATCGACAATATCCCATTTTGCCATTTTGCGCTCTTAATACACAAATAGCTATTGTAAGCAAAAACATTGAAATATTTTCATTACATATTTCTACTTGACATAAAATCTTTGACAGGCACTGCTTTACATTTTATCTAATTATACTGTCAGTAAAATATTTATCGCATTTCGTCGTAATAACATAACAATTTTAAACATCAAACCGACCTTGAAATCGACTTATTTTGTGACGTATGTGTTTTGAATGTGTACCGTAAAGAACAGATTAGGAAAAAGCATAAGAATCGTTGGGATCAGTCATGTCACAGCGAATCAAATTCAATTTAATCCTCCTAGAGAGCCGCGTCGCGTAAGAGAACCACTTGACAGGTCTCGCTCTGTTGCCGTCAACGCACAATGGATTCTTCTGCTTATGGGATACATTTTGAGGCTTTTACAAACTACCGCTCTATGAGGTAATCACATGTGAAATTTCACTTTGCAGCTATCATAGGATCTGATGATAAATGTGATGACTTAAGGGTTCAAATAGTGGAAACTGATTTAATAGTCTGCGACTAGACACTAGACTAGACAGTCATTGTACAACAGGATCTCAAGTAATGAATTACTTGTAGCATTAAACTAAAATAATTATCCATAACTTCAAATTATTAATAATTATAAATATATGTACATATATGTCGTAACCATTGTATAATGGGTTCCTACATTCTATTTTTACCTTCCGTCACCTTTAGGTAAGGAAGGTATTGTCTTTGGTCAAAAAATTCAGAAGTGAGTTTTTAATGAATAAGCAACTTTTAGAGTCCCTACTATACGAATTTACAATTTTAAGATGATGTCTTTATGTGTGTCTGTGTGTCGGTGTGTCCGTGTCCGTGTGTGTCCGTGTCCGTGTGTGTGTGTGTCCGTGTCCGTGTGTGTGTGTGTGTGTGTGTGTGTGTGTGTGTGTGTGTGTGTGTGTGTGTGTGTGTGTGTGTGTGTGTGTCTGTGTGTCTGTGTGTGACAAATTTTCTCCGATGATAACTCCAATACTACAATTGTGAAAATTATAATTCTTTCGTATTCCTTTTCTTTACATCCAGATGAAGAGATGATTAGATTTTGGTTACAAATGATCCACCGGAAGTACCTTTATTTGAAGTTTTTGACAGTTTTTCTTAAAAAAAATCAGTCAGCTTTGTTATTTATCATTGACAGATGTCAGTGTCAAGTGCAAAACCAAAGATGGAAAGTATAGGATCAAAGAGAGAGCCAAAGAGATGGAAGGACTGTATCGCAGAAGACTTGAGAGAGGAAGAACTGTATGAAGAAGATGCGTTGGACAGGAATGAGTGGAAACGAAGAGTAAGAAATAGCGACCCCTAATAAAATAGGGAAAGCTGAAGAAGAAAGAAAGAAGTATAGTAGGTTGCTGGAGAAAGATAGCAATAGTGTGACGTCACAGTGACACTGACAACAAATTTTAAATATCTCGTCAAGTAATTATTAAAATTTTTTGTAAATCTTTATTTATTGAGTAGTACCTACTTTAAGTAATATTAATAATAATAATAATAATGAACTTTATTTGTTTTTAAAATAATCTATATAAAGAAATTGGTAACAGTAGAGTAATTGAATATGCCAATATAATTAGAGAAGTATAAGTACTTATTTACAAAATAGCAATTAAGACGAATTTACTTTAAGTACAATGTGTGCATTTTATTATTTTTTGTTATGGTGGAGGACCCCATTGGTCCTTTATAAATAGCATAGACAATTTATACATATAACGCAGCCTGTGATTGTGAATCTTTTTCATGATTTGGCTTGAATATGGGTTACGACATCTTTAGGATTCGCAACGGATTTATCATAAACATTTTCTTTCAAACAGCCCCCGAAAAACAAATCCAACGGATTTATAGGCTATCCAGCCAATCAAACGGTTTACGTCATAAATACAGGTGTCTCTTAAATTGGGGGTCATGGCTTAACCACAGATTCCTGAGGCTTATAATAATCGGACGCTTTATTCAATTTGGATGAAATTTGGTATGACAGTTTATATGGTTATAAGTCATCTTTTAAGGTGATACTTATTAATAGTGAACCACTAGTGTATGAAACTTTTTTTCTTCAGAAAGATACATTCAATAGTAAACTTTTCTCTCTCTGTGTAATTTGTGATATCTGTTACGGTTTAAATTTAATCTAGCGGTCTATCCAAATGCCAAACAAGTAATTTTTAATAACATGATAATTGTATTTGATAAATACAGTAAAGACATAATATTTGCACAAATTTGTTATATTTCAGTTACTTTTATTAATATCAAAGGAAATACAATGTTATTGCATCAATATTTTGATTATTGTAATCAATTATTCTCAATCATTTTCTCTTTATTTATTACAATGTTATTATTATTTTTAAATGATTGTAATATGGAAATATACACTGATTTTTAAAAGTTCAACAATTTTTATGTAAAAAAAATAAAATAATTTCCACATTAGGAAATCGAACCCCAACTAAAAATTTCAGACGCTACTGTTATGACCAATGCGCCACGGAGACATTTGTAAATCTTTTCATATTGCATAATAAAAAACTGAAACAATTATTTATTTGACAATTTTTGTAATTTATTGTAATTTTTGCAATATTATTAAAGTAATTAATATTAAATAATGTACAATATGTAATGTACTATTATCATGTTCAACAGCATGGCTAGATTTTTAGCCGGAGACTTTAGACTTTGTATTTACAAAAAACTGCTTCCCATGTTACACGCCTATGTTTACTCATAAAATAAACGCTTCAAAACATTGCTGTCAAACATTCATATGGTAACAATGGCAATGATATACCCTATGTTTACTGATAAAATAAACTCTCGGTATATAATATGTAGATTCTAAGCCGGTTAGGCAAGAATAATAATAATAATAATAATAATAATAATAATAATAATAATAATAATAATAATAATAATAATAATGATAATGATATGATAATGATAATGATAACGATAACGATAACGATAACGATAATAATAATGATAATGATAATGAGAATGATAATGATAATGATTATGATAATGATAATGATAATGATAAAAATAAAACAAAATATTACCTCAATAATACAATTCGGTGTAAGAAAGAGCCCACCATCCTACTTTTCATTTTTGAAATAAGACAATAAATTAACTACAACTTCTTGAATTTGACATGATAGAGCATTTGACATTTTGTCATTGAACAACAAAACAAAGAACAAAATGAAATCACAACACAGGTTGAAAAGTATAATGTAGACATATAATATTTAGTAATATGTATTTTCAGAATTACCAATAATAAAAAAATATAATCAAACGTCATTTTGCAAAAATTAACAAAATTTTACTTAATAATAATATTTCCAAATATAATTATTTCTATTAAAGGTTTCAAATACATAATAATAATAGTTATGCAACAACTTTTTACTCTAGTTGCGTACATTTTTTTACGTCTGCAATAAAAGTGAGAAAAAAAGTGTCGTAACGTTCCATTATTTCACTCTGTAGCATTAAAAAAAGTAACTTTTTTCATACTTTTATTGTGTTAAAAAAGACATACTTTATAAATCCATTTTAATGAAAAAGTGTACTTTTTTAACAGACGTAAAAAAAATATATAGAAAATTTCAAAAAATCCCTAAACGATGACGTAAACCGCTTTATTTTCTGGATAGCCCATACATCAGGTAATCAGGAAAACATATCGTATGGGTTGTGGGTTCACCTCTACCATTCCACTTATCAAGGAAATTTTAATTTAAGAAATTTTTCATTTGTATTCCAGAACCTACCGATACCTTTAAGTTGAAACCAACATTTTAATCTAGCTTCTTTGGGAACTAAGGGCCGGTTTCATAAAAAAAAAATTATCTACGATTAAAATTTAGTTGGTAACTACATTAATTTTACAATATGTAATAACACAGAATATTTAACTTAGTTGCCAACTAAATTTTAATCGAAGATTAAATGTTTTATAAATCGGACCTTAAGCGAGCAATAGAAGTGGTAAAAGCTGAATTAAGTCAGTTAAGTAGACTGCATATACCAACCACACTATTATTTAATAAATAAACAGATGGTAGCTTTAAGTATTTGAGAGATTTCGGGCTTGAAGTCTAATATATATTTACTTTAGTACCTCCTACAAAAAAAAAAAATAATAATAAATAGATTGCTCGTTTTTTTGGTAAGTGATTGTATACGAGTACAATTTGCAAATAAATGTTGACGAAGAGGTAAATTCAATATGTGTTTGAATTTTTACGAAGATAGGAGGAATTAAATAAATTGAAATTAGTAGTAGCATTTGTTGAAAATCACCGAGTAATTGTTTTTGTTTTTCAGTTAGAATTCAAAAAATAAAATGAATAAAAATATCAGATTAATGAACTTCTAAACGAGTAAAGTGTTTTGTTCGTTACACTTTAGTAGTGTAATATGGGGTACAAAAAATTTTATTTAGCGTTTTATATAGCAAAACAAGAAAATTCAGCATATCTTCTTTTATGTTGTACTTTACGAGAAGAGCAGACTGTTACGAATTACCGAGCGCATGCCTAATAGAATATTGAAAATGCATTACGAGAAGTAATTATTGTTTTTTTGATATTTAGATCTAATGAGAAACATAAAATGTAGGAAGAATAAAGACTGTTTTCTTAATTTCAAGGTACATTACAGTATTTTAAATTTTTTACTTTTCTATAATTGTCTAATTACAGGTTTTTAAACTTTCTGTAATTATAGGTTTTATAGTTACTGTACTTCGCACAAAATAGAATTTAAAATTATCAACCATTTTTATTTTCATTCAACTTATAATAATAAAACCATTTATAGGCTATCCAGCCAATCAAGCGGTTTACGTTACAAAAACAATGACGTCATGTGTTTACATGAGCATTTAAAACGGATTAAAATATGATCTGCGGGTTGCTTTCATGAATCCAAATATTTCGTAAAAATGTAATACGTCTGTTATCATTTTTTCCACCTAAATCCATTTTATTTAAAATTTTCTGGAGAATATTCCGTCCGCCGTTATAAATAGTTCATTCTCGTAGTATATGCAACATACTATCTAGTATTATGTGAGATCCTCATAAAAAATATATACAGAATAGTGCATAATTAATACCATATAATTTCTCACGGCTTCTGTATATTCCATATAGTAACTTCAGTGAAACTGTCAATTTCAATCACAGGGCTTAATTTTGGCTTTATTTTCTTCGGTGGTTGCACTAGAATGCAGTTCTTTTCTTCTACTCGAAATTTTGCTAACAGAATTTACTCAACTGTAAGGCGTTTGCCACACGCTGTACTAATATATTTAATTTTCAAATTATTACTAATAAATAAAACAAAATATTACAAAAAAAAAAAAAAAAAACAAAATGCAATCACAATACTTATTGAAAAGTATAATGTAGACATATATTATTTAGTAATATACATGTTGAGAATTACCAATATTAAAAATCTGTTGTGGCCAGCACAAGACCTCTCGATATTTCCATATTAGGCTATATAAGTATTGTATTGCACTTTACTATCGAACCGTCGTTTTATAACAAAATATTACAGAACTTCACCCAAATATTGTTTTTTATTGTATTTAATATTTCTTCTGCACACATATAATTCTAATTATATCTATTTTTCATTGTATGAGGAAGTTTCTAAATGTCACAGATTCTTCCAATTCATTAACTAGATTGGCGGTATTTCTGATGGATATATGCATATTACCTATAATTTCAAATATTAAATTAATAAAACAATAAGAAAGATTAAATGTACTTCCCACAAAAAGCTATCAAAATGTCACTAAAACTGTTAATTTTTGACACTGAATTCTGTCATTTACTAATTATGTTATAAACACTTGAATTTGTCAACTGGTTTCCTTAGTGTAGTTTGGCCTACTCGACTTGTTATATCCCGATATTCTGTATATTATAGCGTCTTTATCTCTAAATTTATAGAAGATATAATAAAAAAATTAAATGTATCAGGTGTAGAATTTTGTTCTTCAAAATTAGTAATATCAAAAATTTTCAAAAATTAATATTTGGAAGAATTTCTTTTAAAAACTTCAACTTCCGGTTGTTCAATTGTTACCAAAACCTTTTCAGCTCTTCCCAGGAATGTCAGATTGAGGAATTCATAGTTAAATAGGTCTTATGTCTTATAGTTTTTGAGGAATCGTCCGTCCAACATCCAGCCATACACACACACACACACACACATACACACATCCACACACACACACACACAGACATCATTGTAAAAATGTTAAAATCGGATTCTAGTGACCTTGAAACGTGCTTATTCATTAAAATCTGGATTTGTGATTTTTAGCATGATTCCAATACCTCTCTTAGCGAGAGGTAAAAAATGTAATCAAACGTCATTTTGCAAAAATTAACAAAAGTTTACTTAATAATAATATTCCCAAATATAAATATTTCTATTAAAGCTTTCAAATATAATATAATAATAAAAAGAAAACCAATAAAATACCGTTAGTCAAATATATTTAAAAAAATACAGAAAATTCCAAAAATCTCTAAATCATGACGTAAACTGCTTGATTGGCTGAATAGCTCATAATTATTTTATTATCTATTTCACTTTTCTTTTACCGACATAATTACTATTAGACATACAGACTGCCCATTTTATAAGTTCCCGCCTTCAAGTTTACAAATAGGCAAAACAGAATACATTTCATAAGCCACTTGGTAAATATTAGTACTTTAAATCGAATAATCACAGTAGGTATAACAGCAAAACAAAACTTTAAAAACCAAGTCACTTATGACATGTAACATGGGTTGTCTATTTTTAATTTTTAAGGCGGGAACTTATAAAATGGGCACCCTGTATAATGTAGGTTAAATGAGATATTTTGAGAACTTCCTAATGTAACAAGGTGAGGTAGAGCAATAACAAGCTAATAATTTTATTATAAACTCTTCTAAATTATAGTTTCAATATTAATATTTTAACTATGTTATCTTTGTAAATCAAAATTCTGTTTAGAAATAATAATCATTTTTCCTACATCTCTCTGTTTAGTCTAGATGTCAACTGCTCAGACATTTATTGTGTTCACAATTAACTATACAGGATGTTTCTATACCTCTACACGAAACTACAATGACATATATAATGTGATATACTGATTATAGAACAAAAAGAATTTTTTTTTTTAAATCGCAAAAATAAGGGCAGTGTATTCGTTGCGAACATTTTTAGTGCCACTGGTTTGATAGTACATTTAAATATTTATAATTATGTTAGTAACGAACCAAACTAATCAAATTAAAGGTATTACATAATTTTCAGGAACAAGTGAATGTTTTGATTGATTTGGTAGGTCAAGGAAAAAATAAAATTGAGGATATCAATTTTTTAATTTCACATCTGAATAAACTGCAACAAGTCATTGTTACAAAAATTGTTCAAAATTATTTCCTCCTGCAGCCATACAAAATGCAGCATATTGTATCAAACTCACACACACGCCCGATGCAATGAATTTTGTTGTGCCGTTTCTTCATATTTATTTATTTTTATTTATTTATTTATTTGCCCAACAGTATAACCATTAATAGGACAAAACATTGACAAATATATTAGACGCATTTTATAATTAACAAATATTGAAAATATAATATAAATACATACAAGAAATAATAGTACATAGAAAATAATTTGACATTTTGGAAAAAGGTAGGTACCAATTTTAAGCAATAAAGAAGTATTAAAGTGATACAGAATATACATCTATTTCTCTTGAAATATTGTTTGCATTCTTGCACATTGTATAAACAGGTGATTTTAACATTACGTTAGTTCTTGTGAAAGGACAGTAAAAATCATTGTTGTTTCTCGAAGCAATACGTGGTACAATTATGTTTACATATGCTAATAATTCTGAGCAGTCAATTTTATATTGCAATATCTTCGCCAGGAACATAACAGATTGATTTTCCCTTCTAATTTCAAGTGATTGGAAGTTAAATTTTTGTAATAAGTATGTTTCATCTACTCCTCTGTTTGGATATAGTCCATCATTTTTAAATGAAAGATATTTTAAAAAGCGTCGTTGTACTGATTCTATGGCAATAATAGGTTTGTTATAAAAAGGATACCAAATTAGTGAGCCATATTCTAATTTGGATCTTACAAAGCAGTAGTACAGTGTAATTAGAGTAGATTGGTTTTTAAAGCCTTTACAATTTCGAAAAATGAAACCCAGTGTACGGTATGAAGCTTTAATAGTTTCCATAATATGTGGATTGAAAGTTAGCATTTGCTCAAATTTAATTCCCAAATCTTTGATTGTGTTTGATCTGTCGAGTATCTGATTGTCCATATGATAATTAAATAGTAGAGGAGATTTTTTTCTGTAATATGAAACAATTTTACATTTCCTAACATTAAGGTTAAGTTTATTTGATGTACACCATTCTACTATATCATTCAATACAGACTGGAGCATTTCACAATCGATATTTGCTTCGATTGTAGTATATATTTTTAGATCATCAGCAAAAAAGAGATGGCTGCAAGATATTAAATTACTCAAATCATTGATAAAATAGACGAATAGTAAAGGTCCTAGGTTCGAACCCTGTGGGATGCCAGATGTTGGTGTAAAGTACTGGGAAGAGAAACCATTGTAGGTTACAAATTGTTTTCTATCAAACAGGTATGAAGAAAGTAATTTAATTAAGTTTATATTGAACCCTAGATTACATAATTTGTGCAATAGTATATAGTGGTCTATTTTATCAAATGCTTTTTGGAAGTCAGTATAGATGACATCAACTTGACTTCCTTTATCAAGTACCAATGATAAGTGTTGTGTAATGAGTGCCAGGTTTGTTATTGTTGATCTCTTTTCAACAAATCCGTGTTGTTGGTCTGAGATAAAACATTTAGTTTGCTCAGTCAATTTTGCGTGTAATATAATTTCGAACACTTTAGAGAAGTTACAGAGTATAGAAATGGGTCTATAATTCTTTATATCCGATCGACTGTCTGATTTATGAATTGGACTTGTGATATTTTCCAAATTTCAGGGAAGCAAGATGATTGTAGAATTTTGTTATACAACATAAGTAGAGGTTCGATAAAGGCAATAGAACAATCTTTTATTAAGAAACTTGGGACCTGATCAACTCCTGCAGTCATTTTATTTGATAATTTTTTAATAGACTGAGTTATATCTAATTCAGTGATTTCGGTTACTGATATGCTTGGTAAATAGTTTTTAAAGTCTGTTTGATATTGTTTGACATCATGCGGTACTGAATTATTGTAAACACTGGCAAAATACTCTGCGAAACTAGTTACAATAGCTTGAGGATCATCATATGAGTTATTATTAATATGCATGCAACCTGGAATACGTGAATTATTTTTCTTTGAATGTACAAATGACCAGAATTGTTTCGAGTTGCCCTGAATCGAATTCTCTATTTGTGTAAGATAAGATCTGTAAGCATCGCTGATTTGCGATTTAATTAATAATCGTAGTCTTTTAAATTCTACCAAATCAGAAAGTTTATGAGTTTTTTTAAATTTAGTGTGAGCTGAGTACTTTCTTTTGATATTTATAATAATTTCTTTCGTAAACCAAGAAGGAAACGATCTTTTATGATTTATAAATTTATATGTGGGAACATACTTATCAAACAATATTTCTAATATTTTATAAAATTGTTTACACATATCATCTACATCGTTACTTAAATTTAGTACCGTCCAATCAGTGGATAATATATTGTTATACAATTCAGGAAAATTTGCCTTCTTATAGTTATACATTTTTTGCTGATTGTGTTTTGGGAAGTTAGGTAATTGACTTGCTGTAATATTACAATTTATTACTAAAGCAGGATGATGTTCGTCTATTTTAACTAAGCTACAATCACATTGAAACACATTGCAATTTACATTATCGAAAACGAGGTCTAGTAATCTTTGATTGTTATTTTTAATATTATTATATTGGACATAGTTGCAAAGCTCAAAATAATTTTGTAATATATTGTTAGGAATTCATTGTTATGTTATTCAATTACACTGTTGATTAATTTGTTTATCACTGTTAGGAATTTATTGTTGTGTTATTCAACTATGCTGTTTATTAATTTGTTTTCACCTACTGTTACGTGTTCTTATGTAAAGAGCGAGAGCCGCTACTGGTCGACCGATGTCTCGTCATTCAGACGTTAGTGTTAGTACTCGGATCGCTCAGACGCATTGCCGCTCTGGTTATTTATGCCGAATCATTTTGACTAATAAAAGTTTTGTTTGATGAGTTGTGATCTATTATTTTCTTTTTTTTATTGTGATTTCTTGTGATTTCTAACAATATTGTATTTGTTACAAGAAATGTACACTAATAACATCCACTAATTCACTATTGCTATACATTTTTCTCAAATTTCTCCCACAACACCTTACCTTCTCAATACCTTGTACGAAATCAAACTAGGTACTCAAATAAAAAAAATATTTGTTTAAAAATCATTACGCAATAAGGTATTAGACATAATAATTAATAAATGATTATTTGTAGGCGGTGTTTATACTTCTATTTCATTAGGAACAAAATTATAAATAATTAAATATACTATTAAACCAGTGGCGCTAAAAATCTTCGTTAGGAATGAACTACCCTTACTTTTGCGAATTTCCAAAAAAATCTTTTTGTTCTATAATCAGTATATCAAATTGTATATATCATTAAAGTTTCGTGCAGAGGTATAGAAACACCCTGTATAAGTTATTGCCTACGCTACTTGTAGTGTTTTTATTTAGCTATGGATGCTGGATGATAAATCCTGCACCCCTCATCAGATAGGCCCTACGGAAGAGATAACTGTTTGTTTTAAGTGAGTCGGTGTGAAAGATTCATTCTGTATGTATCAGTAATAATAATTTAATTTAAAAATGTAAATATGTGTAAAAATAAAAATAGTATGGAGAAATATAAAGTGAGTCGTCATCCATAAAGATGGTCATCAATCATAAGTGTTAAGTATTAGTGAGAGTGTACGGATGAAGCAGTAGTCGGGCGGTAAAGTCATCGAGCGTCTACCAGTGAGTTAAAGTGTCATCGTTCGGTAAGAAGAGAGTATGCAGAAGCGTACTAATATTTTATAACCTTACAAGTTAGCAACTTGTATGAAAAATGGGATAGAACGCATTTTTCCATTCTAGTTTTCTATTCAATTTTGCATCGTTCGTACTGTACACGATCCGATTTATCGAATTGTGGACTACATCAAAGAACTCGGATAGATTTCTAGCATCGTGGACACATAGGCCTTAAGGGTCATTTCAGATTTGTGTTTTTTTGTCTAAAATGATTACTAGAAACCCAATTGTAACAGATTTTATTTATGCAGGAGGATTGAAAATTAGAGACAAATAATTATTTAATTTATATTAATTTTGGACCCTTAATTTAAATTACAAACCTGAGGCGAACTTAAATTCCACTTTTTTTGTGTTAACAGATCTTGAATACTACTTCCGCTTTCATTAGAATAGACATTATCGTTGATTTTTTAAATGGAATGTATTATAGTCGTTCATATGTTTTTATATTTTCGGAATAATACATTACATCCGAGGTCGGAGATATTTCATTACAGCCGGGGGCTTCGACAATTTTTTTTGACATTATTGATATCACATCTCCAGATTTAAGTGAATAAGCGCGATTTAAGGTCCATATAAACCGATTTTAACATTTTTACGATGATGTCTGTGCGTGTGTGGATGTGTGTATGTGTGTATGTATGTGTGTATGTGTGTATGTGTGTATGTATGTGTGGATGTTGGAGGGACGATTATCAAAAACTATAAGACATAAGACCTGTTTAACTATGAATTCCTCAATCTGGCATTCCTGGGAAGAGTTGAAAAGGTTTTGGTACCAATTAAACAACCGGAAGTAGTAGTTTTTTAAAAAAATTCTTCTAAATATTATTTTTTGAAAATTTTTGATATTATGCCTTTTGAAGAACAAAATTCTACATCTGATACATTTAAATTTTTTATTATATCTTCTATAAGTTTAGAGATAAAGACGCTATAATATATAGAATATCGGGATATATAAGTTGAATAGGCGAAACTACACTAGGGAAACCAGTTGACAAATTCAAATGTTTATAACATAATTTGTAAATGACAGATATCAGTGTCAAAAATCAAAAGTTTTAGTTACATTCTGAAAGCTTTTTCTGGGAAGTACATTTAATCTTTCTTATGGTTTTATTAATTAAATATTTAAAATTATAGGTAACCTGCATATATCCATTAGAAATACCGCCAATTTTGTTAATGAATTGGAAGAGTCTCTGACATATAGGAACTTCTTCGTACAATGGAAAATAGAAACTACTTCATTGCATATGACGTCAGGAACTATACACTTATTATTGCGTAATGCCGTTCTTACGTAGAGAACACTATAGTTATTAATTTTTCAAAATTATACTACTTTAATGTATAATATTAGTTTGCTATGACAATGTTTGTGCTTTCTTTGTTTGAGGAAGGTTACCGGACATATTTATGACATTTTTGATTGATTGAAAAAGGGTAAAATTAAATTTAAATACAAATATTTGTTTCTTAAACCTCTGGTAGTTTAATTAAGTTAATTTTTTCAATTTTCATTAGTAAAAGTTGCTGAAAAACTATATTCAATGAACTTTTTACAAGAAAAACTGTTAAAAGTTTGTATACGTGATATTTCCGGTTATCCAATATACACTAATAACTAGTGAGGTCTTCCTATATTAGTATAGAATGGGTATATAAAATTGATAATATTTGAGTAATCGTGTCCACAGGATCCACACATATTCACATAAATACACACACATGCATACCCACAGACATCATTGTACAAATATTAAAATCGGATTCTGGGGACATCAAAACGTGCTTATTCACTAAAATCACTATATTGCGATATCAGACAAATGTCAGTGTGTCTCAAAGCTACTACAATAACAGTAGCCTCTGAATTGCACTGGGATTTGACGAAAAAGACTGAGACACTACCTCCGTGAAAGTCCTAAGCTATTACCCACTCTGTAATGTACTGCGGAATAGCTTTACATCCCCTGGCTAGGATTATGTTTATGTTTATTGAATTCTGCATTACGAATACGATTATAAATATAATAATATTAACAATTCACTTTAATCATAAAAAGGTTAATTGTATAACACTTTTGTACATTGAATATTTTAAATTCAGAATTTTAATGAGAGATAGTAATAATATTATTGGTATTTCTCTATAAATTATAATAACAAATGGTAGAATGTTGCATAAGGTTTGAAGTACCGTTGTATGATTGGAATAGTAAAATCCATTGAAGCAGGTTGACGTAAGTTGTTTTAATTATTGATTTTTAATTAGTGCATTAGAAGTGTGATGTAATTTTACGCTTGTGTCCGGTCGGGAACTCTTTTAATCTCGGCTGACCGTGGTTTGGCTACGCTCGCTCTTTCGATAACGTCACAATCACTCGGACAGTAATCCTCTTAGCTCTCAAAGAACATCTTACTTGGAGCATTACCATAACAGCTACGATATAGGTATAGGTACTCTTCCAGGATCGTATCGTGAGAACATTTCTATATTAATACACCTTAAAATAAAAAAAATCGATGTGACCTGCACATTATTTTACTTAATTTAATTTAATTTTCCTTCTAAACAAGAGTCCTATTTAACAATTAATTAAATTATTATTATTATTATTATTATTTTAGTCTTAGCTTAATCAACGCTGACAACAGTAACTACCAGTCATAATGTTTTACAAGAAATTTTCTGTAGAAAATGACTTTAAAATGCCTAATTAACATGGGTCCACAAATTACCCATGAACTATTTTCTATTGTTCCAATATTTTTTTTATCGTACCTACTATTTACTTCTCTGGAGAAAATGAAATGAAAAATCAAAACACTCCATAGATGTTTTGATTTTTATATCAAACGGAATGGGTATGTATGTGTCATTTCCACGTTAGAATACATACTATACTCTGTTGCTCTGTTTTTAAACCATAGACAGTAACTAGAAATTCTAGTGAGAAAATCAAAGCCTGTGATTGGCTGCTGCGGTATTTCGTGAAATCGCGTTTAACCAGACGAAATTTCAAGTTAACCTTCAAACGTAATTGAAACGTCAAACTCTCAGTAGTTGTCAAATCTCTTGTTCAATTTGCACGTGTAAACAGCTGACTCGAATCATTTTTGGCAACATAAATTAGCAGCGTTTAACTTTTTAATTAATAGACTGAACAAATTTCCGTTAAACAAAACACGTTTTGAAAATGAATTGAAATATATTAAAGAAATAGCTAAATATAATGGATTCCCGGTTAAAATTATAGATAAACTAGTCCATAAATTTAAAAATCGTCAATCCGTATTAGATTTCACAACTTTAACGCCAACTAATAATAAAAATAATAAATATATAACATTACCATTTGATAATGCCACCAAAGGTTTAAACAAAATTTTTAAAAATCAAAATTTAACGGTAACTTATAAATCAAACAACACCATTAAATCATTATTAGGTAACCCTAAAGATAAAATAGATAATAATAAAAAATCCGGTGTTTATAAAATTGACTGTAAAGATTGTAATAAAGTTTATATCGGGCAAACTAAAAGACAAATTGATACTCGGTTTAAAGAACATTTCTATCATTTAAAAAGCGGTAATCCTGATAAATCTAGTGTAGCACAACATATGTTTATTAATAATCATAAAATTGACAATTCTAATATAAAATTATTGAAACAAGTTGATAATAATAGATATTTAGACGCACATGAGAGTTTGATAATACATAAATTTAAAGATAAATTGATGAACGCGGACCTAGGTCCGATCCCAAATTCTAAATTATATGAGATAATATAAGACAGTTACTCTGTTTAATCTTAGTTACCCAATTAGGTATCCATTCACCTATGACTCCTGTCCCTATATAACCCGTGTTCTCTTCCTTATTCCTCAGAGCTGTTTTGACCTCTAGCATGGTTTACATGCTGAGTAATCTTAACTTCTCTGTTTTCACTTTGTAGTTGATGAGAACTTAGTTCTCGAAATACGTATATAGTTTTTAAATTTATTGTTACGGTTAAGGGGTTTTTTCTTTAGTTATAACTTTACCTTAAGACTCCATTTTAGTTTTATAATTAAGATGACTTCCCGGTCAACGGAGATAAATAACTACTTTAAACCTAAAACTAAGATTAAATTGATAGGTGCGGACATTTTGTTTCTTAAAAATTGTAAAATAAATTCTGTTTTTCCAAAATTTATGAAAGTTACAACCTCCAATAATTGCAAAAATTCTGAAAATATAATAAAAGTCGCTAAAAATAAATGGCTAGAATCCGAAATTAAAAATCATTACGCTAATAGAAGTAAACTAGAAATTAAAGCTTATGAATTACATCTTAAATTAACTAAAAACTTAAATAATTTTGAATTTAATGAATGGTCGGTTTTCGAGAACAAAATGTATGAAGTAATTAATCATAAATTTACAAATAAAATAAAAATCCAAAATAAAAAATTAAAACAGCTAATACCCAAAAATACAGAAAATAACACTATTATTAATGAAAACATCGTTATCAATTAATCATCGGAATCATTTAATACAGATGAACTTAACTTGTTAAATAAAGGTTTAAAATACTCCCTTAATAATAAACACACACCGTTAGAAGATATAATAGCTAGCATTGAAACCAGTATTAAATATTTCGATAACAGCACTAAAGAATATATAAGAAACGCTTGTAAAATTCAAATATCTAATCATTTAAACCATTTCAAAAACAAACCAAATAACAGTGAACTTAAAATTATAAATAATCTTAAAAAACGTGATGTATTTTATTTAAAAGCGGATAAAGGAAATAAAATTGTAATTTTAAATAAATCGGAATATTTTGACAGAGCAAATAAATTACTAAACAACGGCTCTTATATACCAAATCAAATCCAGCGGTTCCAAAAATGTATTGTTTGCCAAAAATTCATAAACAGGATAATTCGGTAAGACCAATAGTTTCAGGTATAAATTCTCCAACTTATTTGCTTTCAAAATGGTTAGTTAAAGAATTTTTTCTACAACCACCATGGAAAGTAGGCTTTTCAAATTTCGTCTCCATAGTTACGAGTATTGAAAATAGGTGTTTGCCGAACAAATGGAATTTACGTGTGGAAAGAAATTTTCAACACGTAAATTTTGAGTGTTGAAAGTTCTTTCAACATGCTAAAGCAAAATCATGGAATATTTTTATTTTAATAATTAACAAGTAGTATTATACAAGTACAGATTAATTATTAACATTAAAATTAAATGTAAATGACGTACAATTGTTAAAATTAATGCTTGGCGGTAAGGAATTGAACAAATTGTGACTTGTCACTGTAGTGGTAGAGGAATCGGTAGAATCTGTCAGTAGTTGAGGAAATACGGAATTGTCGAGTGAAGTGCTAATTGAACAGTTAGGCTTGGAATTCAACAAATTGTGATTTTCTGTAGTGGAATCTGCCAGTAGTTGAGTTTGGGGAAGTGCTGAAATCTGAAGTGATTTACTAGTTGAACAGCTCGGCTTTCCAATGATGTTTTGGGCATTTTTGACTTTATTTTGGACGCAATCATCTATATACCCTTCTGCAATTGTGGAGGATTTCCATCCTCCATGTCTTTTCAAACAAAGAATATCTGCTCCGGCATTAGCAAGTAACGTCGCAGATGTTCTCCGGAAGCAGTGGCCGGTATATGCAGAAGGATTGGGTAATTTCAAGAATTCTGCAATTTTTTGAGGAATTTTTCCAAAAGTGTTGACACCCACTGGTTGACTGAGGCACTTTCCTTTTCTATATGTCATAAAAAATCGTCTATTCTCTACAGTTGCGGGGCGAAGAGCAGTGTACTTTCTAAAAATTGACAACCAATTTTCTTGTCCACTAGTTACTGTAAAACTCCGGGGTATATGTGTCTTAGTATCGGGTATATTAACAATTAACACAGCATCTTTTTCTTGTAAATCGTCTATGGTTAATTTCATGAGCTCGTCTCTTCGACAAGCTCCAGCTACTCCTAATATTAGTGCAACCTACAATAAATTTTATTGTTAATGGAAAATATAAACTATAAACCGAAAGTCATGTTTACCTTCATCATCAAAAATGATTCATCTGGTGCTTCAAGAAGAAATCTACTAATCTCGGTTCTAGTAAAAATACGGGATTTTTTTGCTCTATAGCCTACAGATTTTCTTTTTAGAAAAGCAATTAATTTTGAATACTTCGAAATGTCTACATTATCTTCAATTATCAAACAAGTTTTTAGCATGGAGTACGAAGACCAAAGTGTGGATGACTTCATTTTCTTGGAATTTTCGGCGAAATAAGCCAGAAGTACATTTTCCGTAAATTTCTTAATATTTTTCTGTTTGCACCATGTGACAAATATGCTGCGTTCTCTGATATACCTTAATTTGGATTTCTCTGGTAGTAATTCCAGAGATGCAGCATTTGCAGCTTCAGCAACATTAGGAGGAGTATTCGGGAAGTCTTCACAATCACTTTCATTCATTTTCAATGATTTTTATAAATTATTATTATATATGTCAAAATTATGAAAACCACAGTGAAAATTTATAACAAGCGTTATTTATCAGTCTCCCTAGCAATGAAACAAATTCCCTGAGTTCAATCTATAGTAGACTGTGATATTAGTTGTTACTTTTTTAAGAAATGTCATAATGACAATTGATGAATATCATAATTTGAAAAAATATTAAATTTTTTATGAAATGTCGTGGTTGTAGAAAAAATAGCGTGTAATACATGTGTTGAAAGCTCTCTACCACACTCATGTGATTGCAGCACTCACTATCGTTCGTGCTGCAAACTTCACATTCGTGTGGCAAACTAAAGCTTTCAACACTTGTATTACAATATACTATAGTAATCTTCCAAATCAACCGCAAACTTTTTCTGTTGAAAATTCGTTACAATTTATTGACAAAATTAAAGATATTACTTTAGATAAAAACGAATTATTGGTTTCTTTTGATGTCAGCTCCTTATTTCCAAGTGTACCTATTCCACAAACTTTAGAATATTTAAAAATCTTTTTAGAAAACAACGATTTAAATTCAGAAAAAATAAATGAGTATTTAAAACTAACTGAACTTTGTATGAACCAAAATTATTTTCAAATAAACAATAAATTTTATCATCAAAAAGAAGGTACAGTTATGGTCAATAGTTTATCATCATTTTTGGCTAACTTATTCATGAGTCACTTTGAAATTGAATTTATGAAAAATAATAAAGACTTTCCTAGAGTTTGGATTCGATATGTTGATGATATTTTTGCTATTATTAATACCGAAACTTGCGATTTAGATAACTTTTTAGCCAGATTAAATTCAGTTTTCCCATCAATTAAATTTACGATTGAAAAAGAAACCAATAAACAATTACCATTTTTGGACACACTGGTTATTAGAAACAAAACTAAATTAAAATTTGACTTATATAGGAAACCTACGAATACTAATCGATTTATAACAGCTGACTCGAATCATTTTTGGCAACATAAATTAGCAGCGTTTAACTTTTTAATTAATAGACTGAACAAATTTCCGTTAAACAAAACACGTTTTGAAAATGAATTGAAATATATTAAAGAAATAGCTAAATATAATGGATTCCCGGTTAAAATTATAGATAAACTAGTCCATAAATTTAAAAATCGTCAATCCGTATTAGATTTCACAACTTTAACGCCAACTAATAATAAAAATAATAAATATATAACATTACCATTTGATAATGCCACCAAAGGTTTAAACAAAATTTTTAAAAATCAAAATTTAACGGTAACTTATAAATCAAACAACACCATTAAATCATTATTATGTAACCCTAAAGATAAAATAGATAATAATAAAAAATCCGGTGTTTATAAAATTGACTGTAAAGATTGTAATAAAGTTTATATCGGGCAAACTAAAAGACAAATTGATACTCGGTTTAAAGAACATTTCTATCATTTAAAAAGCGGTAATCCTGATAAATCTAGTGTAGCACAACATATGTTTATTAATAATCATAAAATTGACAATTCTAATATAAAATTATTGAAACAAGTTGATAATAATAGATATTTAGACGCACATGAGAGTTTGATAATACATAAATTTAAAGATAAATTGATGAACGCGGACCTAGGTCCGATCCCAAATTCTAAATTATATGAGTTAATATAAGACAGTTACTCTGTTTAATCTTAGTTACCCAATTAGGTATCCATTCACCTATGACTCCTGTCCCTATATAACCCGTGTTCTCTCCCTTATTCCTCAGAGCTGTTTTGACCTCTAGCATGGTTTACATGCTGAGTAATCTTAACTTCTCTGTTTTCACTTTGTAGTTGATGAGAACTTAGTTCTCGAAATACGTATATAGTTTTTAAATTTATTGTTAAGGTTAAGGGGTTTTTTCTTTAGTTATAACTTTACCTTAAGACTCCATTTTAGTTTTATAATTAAGATGACTTCCCGGTCAACGGAGATAAATAACTACTTTAAACCTAAAACTAAGATTAAATTGATAGGTGCGGACATTTTGTTTCTTAAAAATTGTAAAATAAATTCTGTTTTTCCAAAATTTATGAAAGTTACAACCTCCAATAATTGCAAAAATTCTGAAAATATAATAAAAGTCGCTAAAAATAAATGGCTAGAATCCGAAATTAAAAATCATTACGCTAATAGAAGTAAACTAGAAATTAAAGCTTATGAATTACATCTTAAATTAACTAAAAACTTAAATAATTTTGAATTTAATGAATGGTCGGTTTTCGAGAACAAAATGTATGAAGTAATTAATCATAAATTTACAAATAAAATAAAAAATTAAAACAGCTAATACCCAAAAATACAGAAAATAACACTATTATTAATGAAAACATCGTTATCAATTAATCATCGGAATCATTTAATACAGATGATTTTTTTTTTCTTTCTTTCTTTCTTTAGTTATAACTTTACCTTAAGAGACTCCATTTTAGTTTTATAAAAACAGTTATAATATATAAATTTTTTATCAATGAATTACAAAAAAATAATGCAATTAATTAATTTATAATTAAAAGTTATGTATTTATGATTTTATATGAATAGATAAAGTAGATTATCTATAATAGTTTTGGTTAATGAAAATATAACCTGGAAAGTATAAATGCTGACGTGACCTTCATTTTAACATTTCAATTCTCCCGCCAAATAAATCTAGTGACTTTTTTGGTAACTTCTAGCTGTGTAAATGTGACTTCGTCTAGTGCTGTCTATAGTTTAAAAACACGGTAGAATACGCATAACCAATCGTAGTATATGTTTTAGTTTTTTTCTACCTTTTAACATAACGAACTTGATAAAGCGCCAATAAAATTTAAAGTATACTTGCAAATACATATTGAAAATACTTACAGTCTTCTTCTTCTTCTTCTTCTTCTTCTTCTTCTTCTTCTTCTTCTTAGCGTTGTCCCGCTGGAACAGGGTCCGTTGTACGGATCTGAATACGCTACTTCATTCGATCAAGCGGGTCCTCTGGACGTAAACCTAGAATTTTCATGTTCATGTTTATAACATCCTGCCAGTGTTGCTTAGGTTACAACATGGATGTAGGCCGTGAATTTATAGACAGTAGGCATTACCAGCAACGCTCTTTGAAGTTGTTCGCCGAACGTGGCCACCATCGCAGTCGCATCTTTCCACGGATTGATGCCTATTTGTTGCCTAATATTTTCATTGGTGATTTGGTCTAGGAGAGAGTCCATAACGAACCATACACATCTCCATGGCGTGGAATCTTCGCTCAGCCACCTTCGTCACAGGCCAACATTCAGTTCCGTACAGGGCAACTGGACGTATTATTGTACGATAAATTTTTGATTTTAGTTTTGTCGGCATATTTGAAAATATCTAGAGTGTAAAGTGTGAATGGAAATAATGAAATTCAAATAGCGGAGGCGTGCCTATCAGTCTAGTACTGTAATTCTCAAACAGTTTTTATTTGAATATTAAACTTAAGAATTTAAAAACACTTGAAATTTAAAGTTTGTATCCTTATACAGTCCTATAACATTCATTTAATTTTTATAAATATAATTTAGAAATAGGTAGCCTATATTTCAAGAACATTTCGGTCCAGACTGCTATGAAAACTTATATTCGTAGTACCATATATATTTTGTCAAATTTCGGGGGACTATAACTCTCTTATTAATATAAATTTTTCATCAGATTTTCACCAATAGTCTTAGTTTTTTTATATTTTCAGAAAAATTATAAAAGAATGGTGGAATCCCCATTCTAAAGTCAACGATATAACATTTTTTGATCCTGATACAATAATATTTTTGAGAAAAATACATATAAAGTTATATATACATACAAGGTGATTCAGGACTAATGTTACAAACTTTAACAGATTATTCCTGAAGTCATTTTAAGTAAAAAATCCTATATAAACATAGGTCCTATATCTTCTACCAAAATACAAGAGGGTAAAGTTTTATAAAAAGCTCAAAATTTTCAAAGTTTTGTAATCAAGATACTTCTGAAAACGAAGAGTTTTATTGAAAAGTTTATTAAAATAAACATGTATTGCTAAAAAGTATGGAAAGAAAGAACATAATTAGGACAACAAAACACAAGATGACGCCATTAAACAGACAGATAAAGAAATTCTAAATGCAGAACAACATAACGACACTTAGAATACATACTAAACACAATATGAAATGCTCAAAATGAGCGTTTTGAGCTCGTATGCATGCTTCACTGCGACGAATCATGGAATGATGACACGATCAATTACATTACGATCGTTAGGACTGGCACCAGATACATTTCTACCCTATAAACTTTTTCTTATAAGAATCCCTACAGATAATACTCCAGAGGATCTAAATCTGAAGATCGTGGAGGTCAATTGGTGGGACCAGCACGTCCAATCCACCGATTGGAAAAATTTTGGTTTAACCACTTAATCACACGTCTACCAAAGTGGGGAGGAGCACCATCATGCTGCTACCACATATGCTGCCTTATAAGAAGTGGAACATTTTCTATTAGCTCGTATAATCTGTTTTCAATAAAAAAATCCATAACCATCAGCTGTTAGCCGGTCATTTAAAACTAAAATTTGCAGTAAATCAGTATTAAAAATTCCTGCCCAGACATTTATGCTAAATATTTCCTGAAAACGGGACTGAACTATAGCATGAGGATTTTGAGTACTGCATAAATGTTGATTATGAAAATTATTTACTCCATCTCTCATAAATTGAGATTCATCAGACCATAACACTTTGGAAATAAAATCTGGATTATTCGGAGTTTGACGGAGTAACCAGCGGCAAAATTCCAGAAGAGGACCATAGTCTCTTAGTTGCAGTGTTTGAACTCGCTGAAAGTGGTAGGGATGTAATTCCTCACGGTTTAATATCCGCCAAACACTGCTTTGAGACATGTGCAATTGAGCAGCGACACGTTTCGTGCTGATTTGAGGATTATCAAGAATAGGATCAACTACATTCTCTTCCTCTTCATGGTTATTAACAATACCAATACCGTCATTTCATACAGCAGTAGATCCAGTTTCCCTTTGTTGCTAAAATACGCGCACAAACATGGTATGGGAAGGTTGACGTCTAAGTGGGTATTTGCCATGGCATTCTCTGCACGCATGACGGGCATTACTATTACAAAATCCATAAACAAAATTTATATCTGCTTATTCAACAATATTAAAACTATCCATTATTACACAAACAAAGGTATAATAATTTTTATTCAATTTTGACGTTTTAAACTGTCATTATTAACTCCATGGCAACAATTATAAGTAATACTTAGTTCACAAGTAAATTAAAAATTTTTAAATCACTCTCAGATTTTTTTTAATTCACTCTGCAACAAATAATGCATTTAAAATAATATCAGGCACGACATTAACACTTACAGTATTTATCAGACATTATCAGCCATTTTCATTATTTTTCACGGCACAAATGACAGACAATAACGCTTTTTAAATGGATGACTTGACATCTATCCTCAACGATTGTCTACTAACTGATTAGTTTTTTGTTTTGTCAAAATTAAATATTTTAATGGTTTTTATTATTATTTCGTCAAAATTGAATAAAATATTGTACAAACCACGTGAGCTAAGAATGTTTATTCACTCGAATAAATTAACTCACTCGCCTTTACGGGCTCGTGAGCTAAACTTTCTTCTCATGAATAAATATTACCTTAGCTCACTTGGTGTGTAAATATCTATTAATTAGGATAAATAAGGTATGACTTCAATAATATCTACTCTTCTTTTATAGAAGTATCTTGATTACAAAAATTTAAAAATTTTGAGCTCTTTTTATACAACTTTAACCTCTTGTATTTTGGTAAGTAGAAGAGATAGAACCTATGTTCATTTTTTGCTTAAAATGACCTCAGGAATAAGCTGTTAAAGTTTGTAACATTAGTCCTGAATCACTCTGTATACTAATTTTACATACTTAAATATGATTATAATAAGAAAAAAAAATATATATATATGACCTGTTCATTACATTAGTCTTGTAAAATAGATTTTTTTGTCCAATAAGCATCTTGTTCTGTAGTTTTTATAATTCTCGAGATAGCATTGGTGGTTCATTTGAAATGAATACCCTGTACATATAATTGTGCTATTTGACCCGTCTGGAAGTGACTGGTGCGGCGAAATAGCTGGTTAGCTACTCTAATTAATTTTATTTTAGTGGACTGAATTTTTGCAAAACCATATGCCTTATAGGAAAGAATGTAAAGGAACATACCTTGGGAAATCGACTGTTGTCTAGGCGATTGTTGTTGCCCAGCTCCTGATGTTCCAGCTTTCTTCCTTGGCCTGATTTTAACTGAAGCGGGGCACATGCACTATATTGTTTTATGTATAAAGCCCTTTTGCAGTAGTACAAACCATGCGATAAATGTCTATTAAATTAAAACGTTAACTATAGCTAGAGATGCGCAATTATATTAAGTTGCAATGCGGAATAATAATAATAATAGTAATAATAATAATAATAATAATAATAATAATAATAATAATAATAATAATAATATATATGCGATGCGATGATTGAGTCGAACCGGTCGAACTCAACCTTTTATTCTGACAATAAAAGTAATACTAATACTGACGAGCTCTTGCGAGAAACTTGTTTATATTCGCAAAAGGTTCAGATGCGCGGTAAATTTTTACTTCTTGGTGTCGCAGCGACATCTTGCACGCTGTCTGACTACCAAGGTATGCTTGGGATAGGGGGTGACAAATAACGTATTCTTGCATAATGGGGTATTCCGACATTTTATAAAAATATTTTTTACCTCCCGCTACCCTAGGTAAGGGAGGTATAGGGATCGTGCTAAGAATCACATATAGATATTTTAGTGAATAAGCACGTTTTGATGTCCCCATAACCCGATTTTAACATTTTTACAATGATGTGTGTGTGTGGATGTGTGGATCCTGTGGACACGATTACTCAAATACTATCAATCAGAAAATTTTGAAATTTTGTATAACCATTCTACACTAATATGGGAAGAGCTCATTAGTTTTTAGTGTACTTCGAATAACCGGAAGTATCACTTATAAAAGTTTTTAAGAGTTTTTCTTGAAAAAAATACATTGAATATAATTTTTCAGCAACTTTTACTAATAATGATGAAATATAATGGTACAATCTTCAATTCTACGATAATAGCGTTTGCTAAATAACTCTAAATCACTTTAAATATAAATTTATAATATAATTTATTTTCATCCATCATTTTGCTTATGCCTCCAACAAAAACAATATTTCAATAACAATTTTGACATATTTAAACAAATGTCACTGTCAGGAAGCGATTACATTAAAATTAATAATGAACCAGTGTTAAGGAGAATGTAGCAGTAATATATGTATTTGAATCTAATAAAATTAAGGTTTGTAAAAATAATATATTTTCAATCATACATAAATATTAGAAGTACTATTGATTTGCTTCATTGTCTTCTAGAATTACGAATTTGAAAAGATGTCAAGATGCGAGTACTATTTTGATTTTTGTTAAGTGTTTCTATTAGTTTTGCCAATATGTGTGAAATTTATTTTGTGTATGATATATATGTTAAATGTAAAATAAAAATTGTTATGAATGAATGTAAAAATATTTGAACATAATGATTGCTTTATTTATACTGCATGGTTAAATACCCAGCGGGAGGTTCTGGGCTGGCCACATCAGATTTTTTTACATTAGTACAGACCAGTAGGACATCGAAATTCAAATTTTCTTATCATGGCGCGCTTATGACGTCAACTCGATGGTGGCATCTGCAACGAACTTCAGCGCCTAAATCCACATGTTCATGAGAGCCATTTGCTTGTTTACATATGATTTTAGTAGCAGCGTGTATTTCGGTGTTTGCCCTGTGTTTGTTTATGGTAAAAATAAGAGTAATAATTATAAAAAGGACGAAATGTCAAACAAGAAATATACCCGCGCGTGTTAACTATTGGCACCATCTGTGTTTTTAAATGAAAATATTTACTTTGAAATAAGCAACAGATTATCAACTTGACGTCACAAATTTCAGACATTTCTAGAGCTGTAAAAATTCTAATTTTGTAACATTAAATTATGAATTAAAACTTTTTATTAAACATGTTTTATTATATTTTTCTACTATACGAAGATGGAAACTACAGAAAAAAGTTATTATTTTGCATTAATTCCATATCACCGGAATACCCCATTGGAGAAAGAATATTTTTTTATTTATTTCTTCATATCCGACATTCGACCGGATAAAAGATCGGATTTGCTGACAATGTAATAATAATCGCTTACTCGTTGCATCTCTAGTTATAATTTATTTAATGAAATATTTTTATTCAGAGTCGATTAGTACCTAATATGTGCGGTTCTAACATACCAAAGAGTTGGGAAGTGATTTATTGTTTACTTCACTTCCCAGCCAGCTGGACAAGACTTTTATTCAAATCATTAAAGTAATACATCGATTCTTTACCTTTTAGAGATTGGGAAGTACGTAATTCCTATCTGTAATGACAATCTCTTGGGTTGGAAAGAACAGATCACGCTTCCACCACATTTAAAAAGAGGATGTTTGTGAATAAAATAGTATACATACCTCGGTGTGAGTTTCATGATATTCTCACTTTGTATCTGCACAAAACCTCGGCTGTAATGCAACATCTCTCAGCTCGGATGTAATGTACTATTCCGGCTAGCTATAAAAGTCACTTTCCAGGCTACCTAAATGTCATTTTCCAACAGTTACATGTCATTGTGATTTTGACAAATCAAATTGTAATAAAAATGTCCATAACAGAATAATGCTTTATTTAACAAATATCGTAACAGTACACAATAAATTAGTATAATTGTAATTATTATTGAGGAAAACGGTAAACCTTCAAAACAAGTTAAGATAATTCAACTGACAAAATCAATAAATATTTTGTCTTTACCTATGTAGCAACATTGTCTTGTCCCATTTTAAAGTTAAATTATAATAAAACTTAATAAATTAATGAAATTTATATTTAAAACTAAATGTTTACTAATTGATTGACTCATGGCGTAATGGAGCGCTTCCCGGCTCGGTATGTAAGGTACTATTTATATTTTATAATTTTTATTTTATCTTGTTAATATTTTCTGGTTAAAATATTTATTTCGAACTCAATAAACCCCTGACTGCTTCATTATGAAATCACTAGTACTACTTTTATAACTTCTAATTCTGGACATGTGGGTGAAGTATGAAGAAATTTATATGAATGATATTTTTTTTAAATATAGGTAACATGTATTACATTTCCATCTTCTTAAAACTAATTGTCATTTTTAATTAATTCCGTACCTATTCGTAGATCATTAATCATTTGCGGAACTTTTTGTGTAAATAGTTGTTTTAGTTCAGACCTACCGCACACCAGAACTAATTCTATTTAATTGCAACTAATTAATTATTTCCGAAGTGGGGCTGCTATTTGTTTAATTTGCTTTTGATTTTATGAATGGGAGTTGCAATATACTAGAAAAGCTAAATAATAATAGAATCTTAATTAAAAGGCTTATAAATCATAATATTTCATTTTACAAGTAGAACATCCATTAAAATCCATTAAAATCTATGAAAGAGAAGTGGAATAGTGGAATGTGGGTAAAAGTATATCTAATTAACACGAAATTTGTAAAAATATTGCAATTTGGCCTCAATAGTATTTTACTAATTGTATTAATTCTGTATATTCTATATTTGATATAAATTACTTAAATGGGGAAGTTTAGCATGGTAAAAATTCTACATAACATCCTATTTTCTCACAAATTTAACACAAATGACTGCTTAAATTGAAATTAAAAATTAAAATTATTGCTCCATTTATTTATAATTACTATTTTTTGGGAAAACTCTAAGTACGTCACAAGTCAGTTATGCGTAAACTCAGACAGAACGGTGAAAGCGAACCACTTGAACGTAGGTCGAACAACACCTTAGTCTCAAGTGACTGGTATCCGCAACCGCGTGCGTCAGTGTATAAGAGACATACGTTGTACCAAGCCTCTACCGACGTCATCACAGCTTAAAATCGGCTTTTCCGGAAAATCTGGGCATTTTTGAAAAAAATAAAACATGTTACATCATTTTTCAAGTCATTTCCCATGGAGTAAAAGAATAAAAAAAAAAAAAACGCTAAACTTCCCCATTAGATAGAATTCATACACTTGACATCTATATAATATTTATTCCAATACCTACTATATTTAGAATACATTGCATTGCTAAAGGTAACTATAGTTACTATAATTCTCCCACGTTTATTTAAAACTATAGGAGATTGTTAGTTTTTATTATCTTTATCTTCATGCTTCCGGCGCAATCTCTCGGATCGGCGTACTGGTCGTTGCTCACGTTCTTTCGATGGTTTTGGTTCTTCAATGTTGACCGGTTGGTTGATTTGTTCGTGTTGATTTGCTGGAAGGTATACCAGATCTCCCAAATTTGGACTCTGGGCCTCAATGTTGGTATCCGGTTTATCGGGGGCAAACGTTACTGATTCCTTTGGCTGAATATCAGTCGAAATCAACTGATCTATATGTCGCTTTAATTTGTAACCATCGTCCAACTTGACAAGATAGTGGAGTTGTCCAAATTTTTTGATGATGCTTCCGAGTTTCCACAGTTGTTTATTATCAGCAAAGTAGCGTGCTTGCACACGTTTAATTTTCGAATTTTTGGGTTACAAACAGTTGATGTCTTGAATTTGGTGGGTTTGAATGCGTCAAATTGGATACGAATCTGTCAATGTAAATATTGTTCAGCAGATGTTTTTCCGTTACTTAATGGTGTTGCTCTATTTCGAAAGAGTATCTCTCGTACTTTTTCGCGTATTGAAAACGGTTCGTCGATAGTGATTCGGTCGAGACGAGACGAGACGAGAAATTTATTGTCTCGTCTCGTCTCGTTTCAAATTTATAAAATTATGTATCGTCTCGAAATTTTTCTCGTCTCGTTTAATAGAGTCTCGTCTCGGCCGAGATTCTCGCCGAGATTTCTCGACGGAAATTTAATATGTATATTTTAGTCCCATAAACTAATTAATAATTTATACAATTTTGTATTAATAATAATTTGAACAAAAAGATAAATATTTGTCGTTTTATATGTCAAAATTTAATATAACCTAAAACTTGTGCAAATTTTATTGTTATAGTTTTATTAATTTAATATTTATCTAGCATTTTCTAATGTGTTATAAAACATTAAAAAGAAAATAATGCTAAAAATCTTAATTAAAGCCTGGATTACACGATGAAGTTTTTTTTTATAAGTGACCTTACAAGTAAATTTACACGATCAAGTTTTGCGTGAATTTCCCATTTTGCTATTTTGCAGTTTACTATCAATCACTTATAACCTATTCTAAATTCATAGCCACATGTGCTATCCGCTATCCGCTATAGAAGTTCCACTACTAGCCAATAGATGGATTCAAGTCGGATAGCCACATGTGCTATCCGCTATCCGCTGTATAAGTTCCACTACTAGCCAACAGATGTAGTTAAGTCGAATAGCCACATGTGCTATTTGTTAGAAATATAAATAATTATTATAATTTAAATAGGTACTTACAATATATAGATATTAATCAAATATTATTGATATAACACACGAACACAAGTATTTGACCACAAAATTGAAAAGCCGAACTACTTGTCAACTTGACATCTGGCAATATTAATAAGTTCCACTACTAGCCAACAGATGGATTCAAGTCAAATAGCGGGATGGCGACCCCCATCTGTTGGCTAGTAGTGGAACTTATATAGCGGATAGCGGATAGCACATGTGGCTATGAATTAGAATAGACCCCCTGGAGCAATAAACTTCTGAAAAATTCCTGCTTCTGTACAAAAATTTTGAAATTCTTCGCTGGTGAATATAATTGCATTATTCGACACCATTACATCAGGAAATCCATGCCGAGAGAAAACATTATGAAGAATTTCAATGGTTGATGAGGATGTTGGTGCATGTCGGCTTGCTTCGATTTCTGGCCATTTAGATTTTGCATCAATTATGACAAAGAAATAAAAACCTTGATATGGTCCAGCATAATCTATGTGAATACGCTGCCAGTTGTTTTCTGGTTCTTCCCACGGATGTAAGGGTGTTTTAGGAGGATTGTTTTTGATTCCGGCACATGCGGAGCATGCTCGGACTAGCCTTTCGATGTCCTTATCTAGTGATTTCCAGTAAATATATCGTCATGCTAGTTGTTTCATTTTTGATATTCCAATGTGTGTTCGATGAAGCTCTTGCAAAACAGTATTTTGTAATACTGTTGGAATAACAATGCGCTGTCCTCTAAAAATTACGCCATTGTCAATGGTAAATTCAGACTCCGTTTTCTTATTTTCACGTAGATCTTGTAATATTTTTGAAAGATTTTCATCCATACGTGTCTCCTCTTGAATTTTTTAAACGTTACTTTAAGAGTTGTAATTCGGTTTATAGACTCTTCACAAAGAATATGAACTTCTCTATTAATCGGTGCGTCTGTTCGAGGTTTTGAAGTGATCGGGGCTCTCGATAAACAATCTACGTTCTTATTTTCAGAGCATTTCTTAAAAACAACTTCGTAATTAAATCCATATAGAAAAGCTGCGTAACGTTGTAAGCAGCAGAAGTCATTCGTGGGAGTTTTGCATCTTCGTGAAAGATTCGTACCAAGGGTTGATTATCGGTAAGTAATTTGGATGGTCTGGCAAATAAATATTGGAAAAAATGATCTACTGAGAAAACAATGGCTAATGCTTCTCTGCAAGTTGCGAATAATTTTTCTCCGCTTGCGTTAAAGATCTAGATGTAAAAGCAACTGGTCGCTCGATGCCGTCAATAATATGCGACAGAACACCTGCTATACCTGTAGGACTTGCATCACATGCAAGTTGGAGAGGAAGTTCCGGATTGAACGGCATGAGGACTCTATCACTAGCTATTTCTTCTTTCAGTTTTTTGAAAGCTGCTTCGCACTTGGTCGTCCATTTGAATATTGTATTTTTTTTAGTAGTTGTCGTAGTGGGGCTGTTATCATTAATGAATTGGGAATAAAACGTGCATAATATGTTATCATACCTAGAAATCTTCTTAATTCGTTGATCGATGATGGTCTTGGCATTTCTGTGATAGCAGCTATTTTTCCGGGCGATTTTGAAATTTTATTGAATTCGATTGTATGTCCCAAATATTCTATGCGTTTTTGAAAAATTGAACATTTACGGCGATTGATGTGCAAGTCGTATTTTTGTAACTGGGTGAGACAAGCAAATAAATTTGACTTACATTCTTCTTTTGCATGTCCATGTACAATGATGTCATCGAAATAAGATTCTGTCATCTCGTAAAATTTGGTCAATAATTCGATTAAATTCTGATGGTGCAGTTTTGATACCGAAAGATAATCTATGTATTAAGTTCATCTATGTGTTGAAATTGTATGAATTTCACTTGATTTTCATCCACAGGAATATGTAAATATGCCTTGTATAAATCTAATTTGCAGAAGTAGCGGGAGTTGCGAAGGCTGTTAAGGATGTCATCGATTTTTCTATAGGGTAATGCGAACTCATGAGGCGCTTGTTCACTCCAACTTTATAATCGACGCATAGACGAACTCCACCGTCTTCTTTCGGAATAACCACCAATGGAGATCCCCAGTCGCTGATTTCTGTTTTCGAAATAATTCCAGCTGCTTCTAGTGAATCTAATTCTTTCTCAACTCAAGCGAAAAGTGCGTACGGAACTTCTCGCTTACGATTGAAAATTGGTGTGACATTATCATGCAGTTTCAGTGACACTTTGAACTGTGAAATGCAACCAATTTTTTCTTCGAAAATATCTGGAAATTCGGCTGCAATTTCATCCATTTCTTCGATATTTTTAATAGAATAAGTTGTACAGGTTTTTGAGGTTTGTACATCGATTTCATTCAAATTAATTTTCAATCACCGAATCCAAAACCGGCCAAGTAAAGCTGCATACTCTTCAGGAACGATATAAATTTCATCTTGTATTGATGTACCATTGAAATTAGCGTTGACTTTTATTTTTCCATCATGAATAAACACATTTTATGTATAAGATTTGAAGCATATTGTTGTAGGACTTAAATTAACGTTAAGGTTCAATACTGCGAACTGATCTCGGGGTAAAAATGTATATCCGGAGCCAGAGTCGATTTTAAATTTGACAGGTTTCCCTTCGATGTTGACATTTATATGAAATCGTTCGATGTCATTTTTAGTTTGATAATTTTGATAAATATCTACAATGTGGTTTACACTATAATCATTAATATTTTCTTCATTTTCAATATAATTTGTCAGTGATTGATTTGGTTTAATTCTTTTTTGAAGCAATGTGCGAATATAGACCCTTGCCACATGACCGTTTTTTTTTTACATTCTGCACATTTCAGATATGTTTGATCCGTTTTGCAGTCTTTCGTCAAATGATTGTCCTTTCCACATCTGAGACACAAACCATTAATGTTTAACTCGCTAAAATTAATTTTATGTTTGAATTGTTTCCTTGATTTTGATTGATCACGATTCTTCTGTTGATTCTTGCTTTTATTGAATTTGTGACTAATTTTATTGATACCGGTGAAATTTGGAGTTGCTGTAGATGTCTTCTGAGCCAATTCCATGCAGTCAATCTTCGATGTTTCCAGAGCAATAGCTTTGGACATAATTTGATTAAAATATTTGATATATCTGACTGTAGTAGGTGTTCTCTAATTCTATTGTCACTAATTCCTCGAATAAATTGTGCACAAAGAAAAACATCAGCAATTGATATTTTACATTCACATGATGAAATGAATTCACAGTCTCCAATGTCAGATCTCAATGCAGCAACGAAATCAGCAATTGATTGATGTTCTGTTTGATATTTTGATAAAAATCTTTGCTGGGCTACAAGAACATTCTTCTTGGGTGCGAGATGATTTTCTAAGAGGTTCATAAGATCGATGTAATTTAATTCATTGGGTTTTTTTGGGGCTGCTAGAGCTGAAATAATGTTAAAATTCTTTGCGCCTATTGAATTTAGAAGTAATTTCGTGCAGTAATCTTTGTTATCAAAAATATTTTTCATATTTAAATAATTTTCGCTGTTTATAATTTCGAAATGATTCCTTTTTCGGGTCAAAATATTCGAAATTTGATAGGAGTGCAGTATTTATAGAATCCGAGTTTTCTAATAAGGAAAGTCTCTTCTGTAATATGTCAACCACTAACTTACTTAATAAATCTCTCATTTGAAAGTGGTGAATTTCCAAAACAATTAAAAATAAACAAAATCGTCCCGGTTCACAAAAAAGGGGACAAAAATGTGATAAATAATTACAGACCAATAGCTTTGTCATCTATCTTTTCAAAAATATATGAGTATTGCTTTCTGATAAGATTAGACGAGTTCTTACGGAAAACAAATATCCTGCAAGTAAATCAGTTCGGATTTCGGGGAAACTTCTCAACAATGGATGCAACACAACATCTTTATGAAAAAATAATTTCTTCACTAGAAAATAATGAATGGCCCGTAGGCCTCTTTTGTGACATGAGCAAAGCTTTTGATTGTGTAAACCATAAGCGTCTACTCGATAAATTAGAGAGCATTGGCATTCGCGGTACTCCTTTGAACTGGCTACGAAGTTTTCTGCATGACAGACAGCAATATATCTCTCTTAAATATTTTTGCGACTCTTCTAAAACACAAAAGTACACAAACTCTAGTACTTTGGTTACAAATGTTGGCCTGCCCCAAAGGGCAGTACTTGCTCCGACTCTATTTATTCTGTATACTAATGAGATTACAAAAGTATTGGGCAAAGATGTCACAGTATCACTATATGCGGATGATACGTCAATTGTTGTATCAGATAAAAACAACGGAAAACTCCTCGAAAATTGTAATAATTTCTGAAGCATTTCTCAAAGTGGTGCAACGATAACTTTTTACATTTAAATGAAACAAAAACAACTTATGTACAATTCCATAATTATCAAAATAGAAATGTTCCGCAGTTGAACATTTCCATTTCTGAAAATCCATTGCAAAAATCACTTTCAACCAATTTTTTAGGTCTAGAAATAGACGAAAACCTTAATTGGAAGCAACACTGTAAAAAAATTACTTAGTCGATGCTGCTATCAAATTAGACATTTGAGAAGCTTCCTCAGTAAACAGCAACTATTGGTGTACTACCATGTAGTGGTCGAATCTAGACTGAGGTATGGAATATGCTTCTGGGGGGGCTCAACTGCGGCTCAAGAGGTATTTATTATACAAAAAAGAACAATACGATGTATTATCAATGTAAAACAAACTGTTAGTTGCAGAGATTTATTTAAAAGACTTGGTATCCTTCCTCTCTGCTGTATATTTATACTTGAAATATGTAAATTTATATATCGCAACAAACTTAAGTTTCTCTCTAATAGTGATATTCATACATTCAATACAAGATAATAAGACCATTTCCGAAAACCCTTTTGTAAAACGAATATAGCTAAAATGCTCCTCATATCGTTGGACTGCACATATATAACTGTCTTCCTTCATATATTAAAAAAGAGAGCACATTTAACTCATTCAAAATTAGTCTCAAACAATATCTACTTACGCATTGCTTTTACAATTTAAATGAATTCTATGATATATGATTGTAAAATACATATGTACGATATTCTCCATTTAATTCTTGACTTGTCCTATACTTGTAAAAAAAAGTCACATGGAATAAATCTTATTTTATTTTTATTTATTTTTAATTTCCTGGAGTGACGGCTGCATTCGCTTCTTGTACTGGTTTGCTTTGTTGTTGACTATGTAATATCTGTTCGAGCATCGTTTTTTGAAATTGCATAAATTGAGCAAACTGTTGTGGATCCATTCTTTGATATTTGATTTAATTATGATGATCTCCTGTCAGTTTGAAGTTTGATTCTTCCAAGCTTGTTTTCTTAACTTGCTGGTCGAAAATTGCTTCGAATGATAAATGCTCTTCTTTACCTCGTCGCCAATTTGTTATAATTCTGTATATTCTATATTTCATATAAATTATTTAAATTAGATAGAATTTATACACTTGACATCTATATAATATTTATTCCAATACCTACTATATTTAGAATACATTGTATTGCTAAAGGTAACTATAGATACTGTACTAATCATGGTGGAAAGTGTTTCATTACTGTCTAGGGCGAATATACGAGGGGAGTTTTTTTATGTTATCTACCTAGCTATGAAAACAGCGAGTTAGAGAACAAATAAAATTTTATTTTTCAACGTAAGAACCATTAACACTAACACACTTATTCCAACGTTTTTCTAATAAAGCTACGCCTGCAAAAAAAATCTTTTGGTAATTCTACAAAATACGACTCCACTGTGTTTTCCAAGTCATCATTCGATAAAAAGCGACTCTCTCTCTCTCAAATGTTTTTTGTTTTGGAAAGAAATAATAGTCGGACGTGGTCAGGACTGTAAGGTGGCACGCCAACATTTGTAAGCCGCATTCATTGACTAGTGCTTGAACAATTCGTGCTTTATGCACCCTGCAGTTGTTGTGCAGAAGCAGCATTTTCTGAGCATAATTGTGGGGTCTTTCTTTCGCGTATAGCCGGTTTCAAGTTCTTAATTGTGTCTTTGTAGACATGAAAATGTCACAGTAACTTGACATAAGAAAATTGTCGCGATAGCATATTGTTTTCATAGCTAGGTAGATAACATAAAAAACTCCTCGTAGCTAACCAAACAGCGAAGCGCCGAGATTATCAATAGCCCGAGACATAATGGAATTTTTCACGGATGTTAGTATACTATTTTATTAAAAATCAGAATTTAGTAATGAGTAATTGATATTTAAATAATAATAACCCAATAATAACCTAATTATTAGCTAACTCCGCTATGTGAGAATAAAAACAGGATGACATCTACGTTATAGATTAGAATTAGATTATTAAAAGAATATTACAGCTTAACGAATAATAATGAAGACTTTCTAGAACTAGAGATCGCTTTCAATTTAGATGAAGTTTCATAATATATATACATATAAAAAAAATAATGGAGGACCCCATTAAAAATAGTATTATAAAATGGCAAAAACATCTATAAGATATACCAAAGCCAATATCACATTCCTTTAGTTTCACACGTTTACCTTCCCCATATCAGATCGCGTTGTGCATCGGTAAACCAAGCTATCCTCTGGTTCTGGTGTAACAGATACCTTTGGTGCCTTGGTTGGCTTGCGGAGTGTGGTCGCGAAGATCTAGTCACCGGTCTCATCATCTAGAGGTGTCAGGTGTCTGCCACTGAGTCGGCCGTGAAATGTGCTTCATATGCCAAAGGGTAATCTATCTCATGGGAATCAATCACGATTACCTACTTGTTGTTACATGTTTTAATTTCATTAGAAAATTTTCACACACAGATGTAGAATAATAATTACTAAAATGACTTTTTTTATTTTTATAATTTCGATGTGCAGTAATAGTATATTCTGTAACAAGTGAGGAATAAGGTATATTTTTCCATTTTGCCCATGTGTAACGGCACTGGTAACACGCACTTCGTGTGTACACCCTATGTAGTTCAATTTTGACAAGTAATGCCATTTAAATTTTTATAATACGATACTCTGGATTTCGGAGGTTACTGTAGTTTTAATTAAATAATTATAATCCTCGGATATTACACAGTTTATTTTATTATGATACAACTTCAACTGACATTTATTTTTATAAATCATATATTTTTTATTATTTTTGTGTAATTTGATTACATATGAACTGTACGAGTGCACCACTTGTTTTTATTTTCAACAGTTCCCCTCATAAATGCAGTTCATTATCTATTTCGGTTAAACCAAGTAGACTTCGGTGATGTGCGAACTTCGAGGCTGGTAGAAGTTTCGTGAAGATAACTGCGTGTATATCTTCCGTTGATCGACAACTGATGGAGACGACACCTCGGGCAACAGCTTCTCTTATGAAGTGTTCTTTTATGCTGATATGTTTAGACCTGGAACTAATTATAGAGTTTTCACACAAATTTTTAGCAGCTTGGTTGTCATTATATAAATTGACATTTTTAATTGACATGCACATGTCATTTGCCGATTGTTTGATATGAATTACTTCCTTAGTCGCCTCTGTCAATGACATATATTCTGCCTCGGCTATGGAAAGTGCTACAGCCTTGGTTTACAAACCTCAACCGAGTCCGTTCCGTTATTTGCATATCGGCCGTGTGGAGTTCAAGATTTTTCGTAATAACTTAAAATTTAAACATTTAGGAATAATAAAATTCATCTCTTTCTATAATACTGAACAACTTTTGTTGATTTATAAATTCTCCGTGACAACGGTCCATCAAGATGCTGTTATTTTTCTAGGAACACTTGATTTTTAATTGGAGGCGACTGTTATAAAAAATATCATCTTTTCACATTTGTTTTTAGTCCTGTTATATCATAGTAACAGTATGGTATTACGAAAAAACAATATCCAGTGTACGAAAGATGATCTAGTGTGCATGATGCCCAATCTGCATCTACAAATCCAGTTAATTCTTCATTGGTACTTTTAAAAGTTAATTCCAGATTTTTCGTTTCTTATAAATATCAAAGAACTCATTTTGCACCAAGCCAGTGTTCTTTTGCAAAGCTTGAATTAATTTAACTAAGATAACTAATTCTATGCGAAATATGTCGTCTGGTGGCAACTGCTAAGTACATCAAGGATCCTATTAAATTTTAATACGGGAAATTAATTTCTTCTTTTAATTCAGGTTTCGTCAGTTTTATTTTTGAGTCCATTGGAGTTAAAACAGGTTTACAATTTCCCATATTAAATTTTTAAAGTACCTACTTCATTTATATATTTCTTCTGGGATGCTACTTTTTTCCATATTCATAAGTAAATTCTATTCCCAAACAAAAGAGTAATTTTCCAAGATTTTTATTTCGTAAATATTCATTAATTTTTTTTATTTCATTTATTTTCGTTTGACTTGACGATGCAATAATTATGTCATCCACGTAAATAGCTATTATTATTTTTTCTCCCCATTTCGAAAGCATATAAACACAAGGATCTGCATGAGAATATTTAAATAATAGTTTCTTTAAGGAGTCATCCAGTTTTAAAAAACAATGGACGGCCAGTTTGTTTTAAGCTGTATAGTGCCTTTCTCAATAAACATATCTTTTCTTCACTACTTCTTAAATCTTTTAACATTTTAAAAGTTTTAATTAAATAATTATAATCCTCAGATATTACACAGTTTATTTTATTATGATACAAGTTCAACTGACATTTATTTTTATAAATCACATATTGTTTTTTTTATTATTTTTTTGTCACTTGATTACATATGAACTGTCTGAGTAAGATTTTGCTACTTATTGGAAAGGTCCGGATTTACTTTCTACCTACCATGAGATTTCTTTCCACTTGATTTTATTTTCAACAGCTACAAGTTTAAAACTACCACACAACCAACATTTCTTGGGATTCTTTTGTAACAAAGCGAGTGCAAAGCAATAATAAGCAAATAATCTTATTATAAACTCATTAAATTATGTAACTCAATATCCCATTTAGAAATAATTATCATCTTTTTCTAAAACTGTCTATTTAGTCAAGATGTCAGCGGTCTAGAGATTAAGTGTGTTTACAATTAAGTCATAAGTTATTACAGGTTTACGTATAGGGTTGATAGTTGATGGTTGTGAATGCCATATGTAATAATAATAATAATAATATACTTTATTGATTGCAATAACCAAAGGCGAGGTTCAGCCATAGGCTGTTCTTCCACCTAACCTAATCATACAGAAAATATGCCAAAATGAACAAAAAACATACCAAAAAATTATTAACAACATCCAAAATAATTGAGAAAAAAAAACACACACAGGTCACAGAATTCTAGCAGCAAACATAGAAATGTACATTTATGTAATATTAACTAGACAATAATAGTTTTAATCCGGGTTTTAAAAGAACTTATACACAATGATTTTAAATTACCAGGTATACTGTTATATAAAGTTGGCGCCAGATACGAGAATGAGGCCTTGAATTTTGATTTTCTATAAGCTGGGACGATGTATAAGTCTGTGATTCTAAGGGTATAATTGTATTGCTTCTGTACTAGTTTGTCAAGCAAATAATATGGAGTACCAGTACTTATAATTTTATGCACTAAACAAAGATACATAGTCTTAACACGATTTGTTATAGTGGGCATATTCGCAAGTTGACGGTATTTAGTTATATGTTCGTGTTTGCGGACACCATATGCAAAACGCAAACAGGAGTTCTGTACTAGAGTAATTCTATTCTTATCCGAATCAGTTAAATTAGGAATGTAAGTGCAAGCACAGTAGTCAAAAAGTGGTAAGATAAGTGAATTAACAAGTTGTAATTTTAAAAATGTACTAAGATCATGTCTAAATTGATATAGATGACGTAGTCTGAGTCTTGCTGCAGTAAGTTTTCTATTCAAATGGTTTTTAAAAGATAAATTTTCCTCCAACAAGAGACCTAAAATATTAATGCAAGTGCATCGTTGAAGTACAGAGCCGTCTAAAATTACATTTGGTTGTAAGTCAGTATTACCAACAACAAGAAAAGAAGATTTTGTAGCATTCAATTTGAGACCATTATTTTTTATCCAAAGAGATAGTATTTCTAAATCACTATTTAACATAGATAGTTGTTCATTTAGATTTGGAGGGTTTAAAGTTGTACCCTATTTCCTTACGAAAATGATAACGTTTTAGTTTTTAGTCACCGGTAAGTGCCACAGCAAAACACCATCCTCGATCCCCCTTTCGTGTTACACTTTAGAACTGAAAAAGGAGAATTCTGAACTAAATTAACAAACTATTGTTGCCATTTGTAACGATTCAACAAATTTCTTTTGTCTTTTGCGATGATTTAAAGGCTACTAAATGTGATACAATAAAATTTCAATATTCTTTATTCGTGTAAAAATAACGTTCTTCCTTGCGGTCATGGAAAAAGTAGTACTTACTTATATACATATACCTAAGGAGAGAATGCAATTATTCCTTCAGTACTTTGTAGCACTCGGCCTTCACCTTCTGGCTAAAATTAAGATTCTGGAAAAACATACACTTCTCTCTCTTGAGAATAATATACCTTTTTCTTAAATGAGAGTTTCTTATTACTTTGTACACAGCACATTATATAATGAGTTATAAATTTAAAATATTATTTCTATTTGCCTGCATGATCAAAAATTATATCTGTGAAACTATTGTTATTAAATAATTGATAATAATAATAATAATAATTCGGAACAAAAAGAGAATCAGGTGGTCTGAAATTATGCGAATAGCTTTAGAAAAGAAATATAGGTATCATAATGTTAATAGTAACAATATTTGAAAAACCTGCTGTATTGTTATATAATAGATTTGAAACGCTAGATTAAAACATACTCGAATGAAATTATCGGTCTTGAATTTTAATCAAATAATCTTATATGAAACTATATGTCGCGCCACATTATGTAACAAAACATCACTATAAAATTTCATTTGTGTTACAATGCAAATTTGAAACTTTCATGTTTGACCATAACAGAGATCTTAAGTTGGTACCTCGTAACGATACAGACAGGTGTGTGAAAGAATTTTTAAATTTGATGTCTGTCGTTTTCTTTGTCATATTACACCTACGGATTTCATACCTGTTTAAGACTTATCTTTAAAATTGCTATATATTGTCGTTTTATTGTAAATTGTTAATTTGAACGTTAATAAGCACTTTGTGCTGTAGCAGGAATAATTATAAAATCAAAGAGCGAGGAATCTGCGTGAAGAGGAAACGATGATTCAGATGTGTAGCCAAGCGTGTAATATGCGCTTTACAAGCACCCTCCTCATGTGAAGTGCACCTGTCATGGCCAACTGTGGAGGAAGGTGTATACAACGGATACAATATCCTTTTACTATTACCGTTTTCTTTACTAATAACTTCCCCTTTTTATCAATACAAATAAACAATTATACAACAAGACATTTCTATATATGTATGTATAAAATTTTATTTATTTTACGTACGAATATTTCATATAACTAAAGTGACTAACTGTACGCCTTTCGACAGGATTATCCTCTTTTAAAATTAGTTTGTTTTGTTTCTGTAATTTATGGTTATTGTTGTGCGAGTAAATTATACTACAATATACCTAAAATGCAGATTGTAGAATGTCCAGAAAAACTTGCCCTTTACGGGAATCTCGAGAACTATAAGAAAATAGAAATACTCTTCAAATAGCAATGCCCATTTCGAGTTATGTATTATATTGAAAAATTATACCACTGAGAAGAAATTATCAACTTTCCCCCAACGTCTAACTAAGTAAGTAATCTAAGATTAAAATCAACTAATATTTGTAGCAATGAAACAGAGAATAAACAAATAAAAAAATACAATTAAAGATTATAATTTTATAATTTTCATTGCAAATTTTCTAATTTAGTTCTCAAGTTTTGTTATTGTCTTGGCTCTTGGCTATTATTTCAATTATTTGCGATATTTTGAAACGGACTTCACGTTTTTACATAATGCTGGAAAGTCAAAAAAATCTCTTTTCAATAATGCAACTTTCCTATGTGGCATCCAAATAAAAATTTTAAGATCATGACCTGAAATCTAATAATGAAAAAAAAAAAGAATTGATCATCGACATTCAGAAGAGTATAAAAAAGTGCCTTAAATAAGTGCAAAACTAAAATCCAGTAATAGTTTACAGTTGGAAGTAGAGATGCATTCGGGCCGGGCCGGGCCGGGCTTTGAGGTTTGGATCGACTCGGCCCGAAAATAAAAATTACCGGCCCGACTCGAAGATCGACTCGACAAAAAAATAGCTAGCTCGGCTCGAAAATTGACTAGAAATCGGACCGGGCTTCGGGCCGGGCCGGGCCAAAGCTCGAAATTGGGTGCATCCGGCATTCCTAATGTTGATTTTTATGTTAATGCGAAATGTTTAACTTTTTTCGTGTCAAACTTATAAAAAAAACCTCTACATTCTTATAACTTTCAACATTGGTTAACATAAGTAGTTAAAAAAGAGACCTTTCTAGTGTAAGTTTGTTATAAAAATTACAGACCTACGAGTATTTAACACTTTATTTACCAAAGAATTTACACAACTTTTTTACAAATCTTATATAAAAAAACAAGGATTTTTTATCTAACTTTGTTTCTGCTCAAAAATAGGACAAGAAATCATCATGGTAGGAACAAAAATCACTTTTATTTAAGTATACGAGTAATAACAATAATAATAGCAACATCTCAATATAATTATTATGCTTTAATGAATAATGTTGAATTCTTGAAGTAAAATAACACATTTTTATTTATTAATATGTGAAGTGTGTTGTTATTAAATCATTTTGATTGAACTATTAAGATTTTTCGGGTCGGCCCGAAAAGCCCGAATTTTCGGGCCGGGCCAAAATCAAAAGTCCGGCTCGCCTCGATTTTGGAAAATGATTAGCCCAATTCGGCCCGATAAAAAATATCTTCGGCCCGGCTCGATGATCGACTCGAAATCGAGGCGGGCTTCGGGCCGGGCCGGGCCAAAGCTCGAAATCGAGTGCATCTCTAGTTGCAAAATTTACATTTTTGCCCGTATCTAGTGGTCCATATATTTTCTTTTGTTCTAATAACGATACATCAATGAAATCCCACTCCAATAGAGCAACTTTGGTCTAACGCTGTGTCCGATGTGGCATTTTGGCATTTAGATTTTAGGATTTAGGTCTTCTTCACATAAATACAACTCCGAATGGGATACTAATGACATTCATTGGTTTGTATGGCAACTCTTTATAATAACAAAAATGAATTATCCAATTCGATTTAATATGATACTTCAGATTAAATGTTATATTTTATAAAATATAAGCTAACAAGCTATTATTAGACAGTAAATTTGACGTTTTGCGTAAATTATAGATAGCATTAATTAGTGTGTGACAACTTCAAGGCATAACGTGCTCCTAAAAAAACCCTAAAATCTAATTCCTAAAATCATAATAATCACTAGATTTAGGGCATATAAATGTAGAATTTAGAAATTAGGGTAATAAATGAATGTCGGACACAGCCTAAGTTACACCAACTTTGTATCTCATAGTACTTGAGATCCCAGTTTTTTGGGACAAGACTGTACTATAAACCAATGTATCTTATACTTCATTTCACGTACGAAAATAGTGACAGGAAGATAGATGCAGTTTGATCTTATTTTTTGATTAGATAATATTCTGATATTATCCAATCAAACAACAAGATCAAACTGCACCTATTTATCCGCCACTATTTTTCTAAGTGAAAGCAAAAAATTACTGAACTTAGAATTAAGCAGTATGTTTTGTTTGTACGCGTATGTAATATTATTTCTGTTTTATTCAATCACAACTATGTATGCACATTTAGTTCCCAGTCCAGTAGATATATTTGTCTGTATTGTATTTTTAACATTCTAACCTTACTCCTTCTCTGTATCCATGACACATAATGTCATGTTCCAATTTGTTGTATGATCACCTAGTTTGACAAATACGTCGAGTATGTCGCCAGAATGAGCATACTGCGGGCGTGCGATTAAAAATGGTTGCGTTGTCGGTGCGCTGGCTCCCACTGTGCGGACAACGCGGACACCATATCTCGTGCATCCCAGCAGCACTAGGAAATTAATTACACGTTGGGAGACTGATATTGATGGACCTGGTGGTTGCGTAGTGAAAATTCGCCCAAAAGGACTTTTTATTGATAGTATTTAAGTTTACAAATTGGCTTTTGTAAATCTACAGAGTGTTATGTAAGTAATGTGCCATAGTGGCGTTGTACTTAGATAAATGTTTATTACTTTCACATTAAGTGAATGTGAATACACCGATACCGACCTGCATCGGGTTTAAAGGGAAGTACGCCAAAATAGTTGAAATAAATAAAAAGTGTCTTATCCATGTTCAGTTCCGACTTTAAACTTTCAAAATTGGCAAATGTTGTTTTCAATCAAACTACTGTAATTTTTAAATAATTCTTCATTCAAATAAATAATTGTTATGGCTGATTTTATAAACGGCAGATAAATTTACTTCCAAAGTAAACAAAATTTATTCCTTCAAAAGATAGTCGAATTTTTGATAGTAATGTTAAAATGTCATAATATGAATCAAATACGGGAGTACATTACGAACTACTCCAGAGAGATTGGAACATACAGCGACAAGAACAACAAAGTAAGATAAACATCTTGAATTACAACAAGAGGTATAAACTAATACAAACGACGTCAATACCAAGGTTTTTATTGGATAAAAAGAAAAACATTAAGATGATTACCAGGTTCAGATTTGGTAATGAATAGAGAAACAATAAATACTGGCTATGAAGTGATGAAAGGAATTACAGGCTATGCGGGAGAGAAGATGAAACTATCAGGCATTTAAGTATTTCGTGCAGGGAAGTTACGAGAGAAGGAAGAAAAGAAACGGTTCTGTTAGACGATATAGGGTCGAGACAAGATTTGATGAAGGAAGTCATCGAGAAACGGAAGGTTAATTTTTGATGTAATACCACAATTTATTGAGTATTTTTTAACCTTGAAACAGTGGGTTTGTCATATCCATGGTTACGACTCGACATTTGATTGACAGCAATGTATTCGCCTGTCCCATTTAAAATGAAACATAGGGAACGAATTTGACAGAAGTATTATATTTAAATATTTTTAAAAATTTAGCCAAGTCAGAAAACTACTCGAGAGCACTAAACATATTTCGGGCACAAGGTGCACACAATATTTTTTCTATAACTAAATTTAATTTTTAGGAAACAGGTATAATTATTTAAACAAAATTAACCTCTAATGACATTTTGTCAATATGACAGATAATCGCTGAATTTTCCTATAAGTTACAACTTGATATTTGATTGATAGCAATGTTTTGCTTGTCTCATTTAAAACATAGTGAATGAATTTGATATAATAATAATAATAATAATTTATTTAACTATATTACATTGTATTAGACAAGTTTATAGTACGTCAAATAATTACAAAATAAAAACAATGAATTGTGAATAAACATGTTACAAAATTTGTTTCATATCAACATTCAGATATTCTTCTACATCATAAAAAGCATGTTTTACCAGAAAATTTTTAATTCTGTTTTTAAAAGTTTTGTGATTCATATTTTTTATTTTCTCGGGCAATTTATTATACAGGTCTAAATTTAATGAACACTTAACAGACTTCTGTAGCCTGTAAACAGGTTTGCGCAATAAGTTTGCAGATCTAGTGTTATAACGGTGGCAATCTCCATTTTTAGTGAAATTTAAATTGAATTTATGTACTTCAAGTACTGAGTTTAAAATATAAATAGATGGTAGAGTCAATATACCTAAATCTTTAAAGCCTTGTTTACAATGGTCTCTATATTTAAGGCCTAGCATGATTCGTATAGCTGTTTTTTGCATCCGAAAGATTTTTATTGCATTTGGAGAGTTCCCCCACAGAATTGTCCCGTAAGATATTAGTGAGTGGAATAAAGAAAAATAGCTAACTTTTAAAGTAATCATATCTACAGAATGTTTCAAACGTCTAAGTAAGAATAATATTCCGGATAGTTTCTTACTAAGAACTAAAATATGTGAAGAACCATGAAGAGATGGTTCAATATAAAAACCCAGAATATTTACAGGTTTCCCTTGCTTGCAATTTGTCCTGTTTGATATAATTATTTTTTGCGTTTTGTCCTCATTTAACAATAAGTTATTTGCGGCAAACCATTCTTTAGCTCGGTTTATATCGTTATTACTATTTTGTAACAGAGTATCAAAGTTATTATTTTTACTAATGAGGGTGGTATCATCCGCAAACAGAATACTATTGCATGGCCGAACAAAGTCACTAAAATCATTTATGTAAATAATAAAGAACAGAGGACCCAAAATAGAGCCTTGTGGAACCCCATGCTCTATCTTTTTATTATCTGATACTACACCATTTATAAATACACATTGTTCACGATCTTGTAAATACGAGGAGAAAAATTTTAATGCTAAACCTTTAATGCCATAATGCTCTAGTTTCATTAAAAGAAGTTCGTGTGAAACACAGTCGAACGCTTTTGACAAATCGCAAAGTGTCAAAGCTATGTGATCACCATTCTCGAGGTCCTCAATTATATCGTACATAATATGTAGCACAGCCTGGGTTGTAGAGCGACCACTACGAAAACCAAACTGTTGATTATCAAGTAATTTATTTTTATCAAAATACTCAATTAAACGATTTTTTACAATAATTTCAATAATTTTGGAAATCGTGGCTATAATAGAGATGGGTCTATAATTCTCCACTTTATTACAGTCTCCTTTTTTAAACAGGGGGATCACTTTTGTTTTCTTAAAGGCTTTTGGGTGCACGCCCTCAGCAAAGCATTTATTAATTAGTACAGTTAAAGGTTCAGCAATAAATTCTTCTAAATTTTTTATAAAATTATTGTTCATATTATATAAATCTAGACAATTAGAATTTTTTAATTACTTAATAGCATGCGAAACTTCTACTATGTCCGTAGGGTAAAGAATAAATTCACAATTTAAAGAGATACTTGTTCTCATTAAAATATCCTCCGCCTTAAGATGACCTTCAGAAATATTTTTTATGACATTGATTGCAACTGTACTAAAATAATCATTGAATTCATCAGGAGAGAGATCAGGGTGAATATTTCGGTTAATAATGTTTCGTTCAAAGTTTATTAAACGCCAACTATCTTTGCACTTGTTATCGGATCTTTGTATAAAATCACTATAAGCGCTAACTTTAGTTTCCTTTATTTCAGTTCTGTAACTCTTAAGTTTTGCTTTATATAGTTTATGAAAGTAATCACTTTTAGTACTATTGAAACAAATACTTAAGGCTTCTAACTCTTCTCTTGACATTTTAAGAGATGTATTGTACCAATTGACAGGTGGACAGTTTGTTTTAACCAAACGTTTTCTCTCTGGAAAATAAATATCAATGAAATAAGATAAACAATAAAATAGGTACTCAGCGTGCTTTTCAGTAGGCAAAGAGCAATCAACAAAAATATTGTGAAAATCATTAATATATAAAGCGTATTTAAAGTTTTGAATATTTTTTTGAGAAAAATTTCTAACACTTTTAAATTGTTTTTCGTCGGTAAGGCACTTGTTGAAAAAAACAAAATATTGACCATGATGATCAGAGAGACAAGAATTTAAAACTCCTGCTTCAAAGTTATGGTTATTAAAATTAGTAATAATATTATCTATACAACTAGATGAATTCTTTGTAACTCTGGTAGGCGTTGCAATAGTATTTTTTAACCCGTAAGAGTTTAATAAATTTTTAAGATCGATAGATTCCTTTTTCTCACTAATATCAGAAAACTCTGTATTGAAATCTACAATAATTATCTTCTTATAATGACAGCTGAGTTTATATAACACTTGTTCAAATATAGTCAGAAATACACTGAAGTTACCTTTACCGGTTCTATATATCGCAATAATAATAGTATGATAATCGGTCAACTCAATTCCACAAACTTCAAATTGATATGCCAAATTAAATTCCACTAAATCAATAGCTTTATAATTTATAGTGTTTCTGGCGAAAATTGCCACACCACCATGTCCACGTAAATCTCTGCAAAAAAAGGTAGTTAAGTTATAAAAAGTTAAATTGACAGTTTTTAGAGATTCTTCATTGAGCCAGTGTTCTGTCACACAAAGAATATCAAATGGATAATCATTTAAATATAAATTTAATGTATCTATTTTATTGCTCAATGACTGAATGTTGATATGAAATATACTCATATTAAAATTTTTACAAATTATGTTATTAAAAGAGTTTTGACCTATATTGCTCGTAGTCTTCAGTAGCAGATATATTTTCCTGAATTATGGAATTTTCCTTGGGGCCCTTATCTGAAAAAACTTGTTGATATGGGTGCCACTAGGCCAGAGAGACGGGTCCATAGCTCTTTCACGGTTTGTTTGCGAAACAGTCAGTTTGAAAGAAGCATAATAAGTAGGGTACTTTGAAATTAATTGTTCACACGTAACCTCCGGAAAAAGTGGCACTAAATAGTTTTTTATATCATCTTCCTTTGTATCTGGATGTAATTTATAAACATGCAAGAATGCTGGTTGTATTTGAGCAGCCTTCAAAGAAGTTGAGTTGGTAGAATCAAGATTACCTATCACGGGTGTCGTGGAAAACCGTTTATTTTTAAATTTACCGTTTACAGATTTCTCCGTTGAAAAGTTAGTTTGTTTTAAATTTGTATCTATATTTTCAACCGGTTTATCAATAACATTGTTAGACACTCCGTTTTGCTTAGTCATTTGTTTACATTCATTGACAGTTTTTTGTTTGAGTTGGTCCGCCGGTACAGCAGAAAGCAGAAGCACTAATAGTTTTATTATTCACAGGTTTCGTCTTAATGTTATTAAATTTTGGGTTAGATGGCGTAGATGTTTTATTATTAGAATACATATTTAATAAATTTATTTGTTCTTTTAAAGATTTTATTAAGTCATTTTGATTTTTAATGATTACGTCTTTATTTGCCACTATTTCTTTTAGATATTTGATTTCTATTCTATGCGCACTGTAAGAGTCTTCAGTAACACTGATGAAAAATGAGTCAAGGTCATCGGCGTCATTTGTTAAACAACAATTTATTGTTGTGTCGTTAATTATTTTAATATTTTTCAAGAATTTAACACAACTATTATGTGATATTGTACCACACGTCACACACTTTGCACCACTTAACGCGGTTTTTTACATTTTTTACATTTGTTGACAGAAGCACTATTATTTTGCACATCATTCGACGCCATCTTATGTACAAATAATAGAAGTATTATATTTAAATATTGTAAGAAATTTAGCCAAGTCTGAAAATCACTCGGGCACAAGGTGCACAAAATATTTTTTCCACAACTAAATTTAAGTTAGAAAGCAGGTATAATTATTTAAACAAAATTAACCTCTACTGACGTTTTGTCAAATGTCAAATTCGTTCCCTATGTTTCATTTTAAATACATTGCTGTCAATCAAATGTCAAGTCCTAACCTTGGATATGACAAATTCTAAGTTTCACTTTAAAAAATACTTCTGTCAAATTCGTTCCCTATGTTTCATTTTAAATGGAACGGGCAAATACATTGCTGTCAATCAAATATCAAGTCGTAACCATGGATATGACAAACCCAATGTTTCACGTTAAAATACTCACGGTACATTATGGTGGCACATAATTGATTAATGCCCGTATGCACCAACATCAAATAAATCTTCAAATAGCTTATTCATTGAATAAGAGAAAAATATCGCATCAAAATATGACAGCTAGAATAAATACCTTCATTTGTGTTATGGTATCGATGCGATATTTTTCTCTTATTCAATGAATAAGCTATTCAAAGATTTATTTGATGTTGATGCATACGGGCATAAGAGTTGCAGATTGACTTCATTCGATACAACGTCAATATAATTTAGGAAGTTTCCGAACGTTTTCTTCCAATGTAGTCAATATTGGTCTACCGACGTAGCAGTTGGCTCCACGTCGAATTCGTTCTGGTCTCAAATATTTATCCATATTTCACTAGGCATATTAATAGTACATAACACGGAAACAGCTGTCGCAGCCATGTTAGCTGCCATTTTTCATATTTTTAACCTCTAAACAAACACATGCGAAGTAATGTCATCTAGTGTCCATCTCGAGAAATAACCAGGAAACCAGGGCCGGGGGATACGTCATAACCGAATTTTTGCTTTTAATTTCTATTTTTAATTACAAGATAATATAAATTTGAGTTTTATCTTTAATATTAGGCTACTTAAATGATATACTGTTAGTATACATTATCAAAACATTTATATTTCACTTAGTGATACTCAAGGGAGATATTCCCCTATTAATTCGAATTTGTTAGTTTGAATAAATTTACTTCCATAGTAAATATGTAGTACTGGAAACCGGCCATTATTGATCTGTGTTGAAGTGCTTTTACAATTGCAACAAGCACAATAAAAAAGAAATTATTGTAGATAACGATATAAAGCAACCTTCTTTATTAAATGGGAACGTATGGCAGATTACTTACGTAACATTCTGTATAAATATTAGGTCTGAAAGTTCATCACATTCGAACGATTGAACGGCTATATTATTATATTATTTATGCCCATTTGCACAGCTGACACTTAAATTTTAAGCTAAGCTTAAACAAAATAAAATGCAAATCGAATTTTTGACAGCAATATTCAATTTGTCAGGACATTTCGTTTCGATACGATATTGTTAATCCAAGGAAAATTTAAGTGTCAGTGGTGAAATCGGGCGTTAATGATTGACGATAAAAATTAACCGACATTTTTGTATATTTAACGATAATTAATTAAATAAATTTTGGTTGTATTAACCGGTTAATGTAAGTTTCACGTCATTTTAAGGTTTGTTTAGGTTTTGTATTCACATTCATAAATTTATTCATGGCCGGTTGAACCAACTTAACTTAAATTTTAATTGATAAATTCCAACGACTAGTTTTTAACCAATTATGATGCAAAACACTTGAAAATTCAACCAATGGGAACAGTATTAACTGATAAAACCACGTTACCCCGATAAAACCCCGTTACCCCAATAATTTTCCGCTACCAAATAAATAAACAGTTGTTATTGTTTATAACTGTCATTTTTCAAGTATCATTTTACGTTGTCTTTGGAATTTATCTCACCAAATACCACACTACCTCTCAGATTTTCTCAGATAAACTTTAAAATAAAAATTTTTTTAGATAAACTCGTTTTTTTTTTGCTTTTAAGCAAATTCACTCAAGCAAGCTGACATTAGGTAAAACCCCTCCTTCTTCGGAGTCGGGATTTACCATGCAGTTTGCTTTCGTGTTTGTTGCTAAGCCAAAAAAATCGTGCAAAATAAAGATTTATCGATAAAATCAGGAGGTCTTGTGATATTACTTCTGACAAAATTGCATCGAAATGAATTGTCAAATAAATTAGTATGCACTGCTGTCAAAATTTCGATTTGCCTTTCTTTGATTAAATGTCGCTTAAAATTTAAGCCTTTCTAGAGCAACTGTGCATTAGAGCTTTTACTTAAAAATTACCATTACATTGCGCTATTTACCTAATTTTTATTCATTTAAAGAAGACACATTTAACAATATTATGTTTCCTGGTATATAACTATTATACCAACTTTCAATATGCATTATTTTATACATCATTTTTTCTTAAAAATCTTATTATATTCTTTTTAATACACAGAATATAAAAAATCTTAATATACCAATGTATGTCCGGAAACGAATCGTTACAAAATTACAAAAGGAAATAAAAATGAGTTAAATGCGCAATATAATGGTAATTTTAAGTAAAAACTCTAATGTCCTATTGCACCTGCAAGGATTAAATTTTAAGCCACCCTTAAAGCAAGAAAAGCAGATAGAAATTTGAACAGCAATGCATATTAATTCATTTGACAATTCATTTCGATGAAATTTTATTACCTAAAATTTAAGGGGTGCATACTCAACGCCCGAATATTCAAAATTAGAGTATTAAAAACCAGAATATTCTAAAGTAGAAAATGCATACACAGAATCATTCAAATCCCGAATATTCAAACGCAGAATCGCGCATTGCCCGGAAGCGTATCAGCAGGACCATCGCTAACCAACGTAAACATAACCTAACGTTTGCTCCTTCTGGCGATGAGTGATTCGGTTCTTAAATATTCGGGTGTTAAAGGCTTTCTCAAATTTAAGTTAAGCTATAAATCCAATACAGAAAAATTATTTTACAGACATATTATGTAAATTGTACTTGACACTGAAATCTGCCAATTAGTAATATTGAAGTATTGAAACTGTTTTTATGGTGACGCAGCAAAGATTGCAAGATTTATGAAAACTAATTTCTTTATAAATCTTTATCTCTAAATACATTGACAATATATATAATAATATAATGACATAAAATGTCAAAAAATGAAATTTAACTGCGTTTAACTGTTATGAACTTTAAATTAAGGTACCTACTTCTGGTTGACCAGTTGTAAACAAACTCTACTCAAGTTTTTATTTGGATGTCAGAATAATGAATACGAAATAAATGTAATTTTTAGAATATAGTATTGGATTTATTCCGGCTGAAACGATCGTCATACACGCACAGACACACACATGCGCGCGCGCGCGCCTGCCCATACATACATACACACATACAGACATCGTAAAAAATAAGAAATTCGTATTCTAGGGACCCCAAAACGTGTTTATCATTAAAAAAAAATTTTTGATCAAAGACAATACTTTCCTTACCTAAAGGTGGCGGAAGGTAAAAAGAATCATAACCTTAAATATTTTAATTCAAATCTCTCCTGGATTATTACGAAAAAAAAAACAGGAGAAATTTAATACATTTTATAGTAGTTCGTAATATGACTAGAACAAAAGTTTATTAGGGTTTTTTTTATAACATTTTATTGTAGAATAACGGCCTTATATTTGTTCCGCGCAATTAAACTCCTGTATAAAAAATTAAAAACTGTTATATAAATAGGTACTTTATAAAATCATAAAACAAATATTATCTTATATAATAATTATTTATGTAGCAAGTACGTAAAATACATGTTAGTGCATACGAATGAATCGATCGACCTTCAGAAAATTGCATCATGGACAAGACGCACAATAGTTATCTATATAATCAGTTATGAAAAGAGTGATATTGTTTAATGAAAATAATATTTGACAAAACAAGCGACGCTAGTTTTGAAAATTATGTGAGTCAAACAATATCAAATTTTCATAACGTATTATGTACAAAATTTTATCCAATTCTGCTAAAATAATTTTAAAATACTCAAATTTTTTTCTATGACAGCTCAATATACATATCCCAAAATCATTTTACCAAAGTGTTGCCGTGAACATAAATGAATTTAATTTTTAAATTTAATGCTTATGTCAGTGTATGCGTATCATATTGTAAATGAATTCTGAATCTCTTAAATAAATAAATAAATATATCATCACGGCATATTACCCATTTCTGAGTGTGCCACAATCTGCTTTAACGCAGATATCGGTAATGATGATGACATATTTGTACCGTAGAGGAATTGGGTGAAAGTCATTACTTGATATTAAAGAAATCATTATTGATATATTCTTGTTCCTTTTTTTATCAGTTGTCAGTTGTGTATTATCCTTTACGTAACTGAGTTAACTAATAGTATATTACATGCGAAGTGGGAGATGTTTCATTACAGCCGAGGGCTTATGTATATTAGCGAGAGGAGAAACCTCAAGGTAAGATAAAGCGCGAGGCTGTGATGAAACTCCCACCGAACTTATGTATACTATTTTATTCAAAAATCATCATTTTAAATCATGAATTCTAATATTTTTGACAGCTCCCTTAAAATTTGTCGGTCAGGATCGAACCGGGTTCCCCAGGTTCGCGACCAGACACTCAGGCACGCGGGCACGGGAATACCCAAGAGATTGTCATTAAAGTTAGGAATAACTTAGCTTCCAACCTCGAAAAGGTTAAAAATCGGTATATTACTATAATGATTGTGCATAAAGATTTTTACAAAACTCATTTCGTATCAATTATGTAAAAAGTGACATTTTATAACGTCAAAAGGTAAAATTCAACTTTTTAAAACGGAATTAGATAAAAGAATCTATATAAATGAATTATACCAGCTCATTAGAAAAACACGTATTACCATTAAAGCTGCATTTAAAATTTTCAACCTCATTATAATAACTTTGCCGAACGGAATTAGAATTTTCCAGTGTACGCACGGAGTGTTTTTAACTTGTCTGCTCCTCGACTAAATATTTCATACTAATACGAAAAATATAATTTTTCCTTACTTCTTGTACAAATAGTTATAAGTGTAGGACTTCCTAAATGAAGGTTGTTTGTTTTGCGTGGGAAGATAATTGAAATTAAAATTTTAATGGAGTATCGATGATCGACTGGAGATTGATGTGGGAGAAAAAAAATATTCGGAACTGCAGTCTGCACGCTTTTATTGATTTTAAACCAAGGTTTGATCATAACTATGATCCACTTCAGGGTTAAATCAAATCAGAAAAAATGATGAAATATTTTTAACAGCCGTTAACAAACATCAAAGATAAATTATATGTGAATACAGTTATAATAGTAATGAAAACTATTTTTTATATAAATATAATATAACGGAACAGATAGAATGTACAAATTTTATAAAACTATAAATACTTCATCATTTTTTCTGACTTGATTTAACCCTGAAGAGTATCATAGTTATGATCGAAACGTCGGTTTAAAATCAATAAAAGCGTACAGACTGCAGTTCCGAATAAAATTTTAATATTGCTATTTAAGGTGTCGTCAATTTCTTTTATAATTACAGAACAAATCAGCAGTGGATTAAATTGTTGAAGATAAAGTTACACGCACCCCCAGCATGAGGATGCAGGAGGCTCGAAGTGGCAACAGGCAGCTGCACAATCCCTGTTTAGTATTCAATTTTCTTCTTGTTTACTTGAGTGAAATAATTTCGAGGCGGCAGGTTTGGTTTCAACCTACATTTTTTTAGAAATTTGATAACAGAAGAAGGTATGTGGGTTTTGTGATGATTATACCTAACAATATATGTAAATTTGAAATGGAAAATAGATACCATCAGATCTGTCAGATAAATGCCTCGTTCTATAGTTAAAATGTAGCACACTTATCTATTTAATTACTTAATACTTCATGTTATACAGGGAGTACATTTTCGAAAAGCTTGAATAAATTTTCGTATTTCATTTCTTTAAATATTTATTATTTTGACATTAACTTTTTGACAGGAAGGGTAATTAGATGAAAATAAAATTCCTTGAATTGTCACATTTTTTTATTTTTGATCTTTGTTTGTTTTGGCATTACATGCGTTTTCCTTTGGGGCTATAATTTACAATATTTTTATACTTGGGAGGGTCACACTAGAATTATTGAGAATTTTAAAAAAGAATCAGTTAAGCCTTGGAAAACAATATTTTTATAATCATTTTAAACAGTTAGTTATCAAAGGTTTAGATTTTTGCTTCGCATATATTGATGACATCTTTAGTGCTAGTAATTCAATCGAATAACATTTGAAACTGTCTGTGAGGGTGCAGTTAAAATTTTATTTATTTTCGGTTTTGCCACCACTTATGTCTTCATCAGGAGCTAGATGAAATTTATAAAAATTAACAACTATATAATAAAAAGTAAAACTCACATGAAAAAGTATAAAAACGTGGTATAAAAGCATTTTCCGACGACCTCTACGAAAAGTACATAAATTCACACGCTAAACTATTACTGAAAGTTGGTCATTGCACATCACTAGCAAAGCTGTGTGAAATGAAATCTCGTTAGCCAATCAGATGCGTCCGCAACTGTGTGAAATGATTTTACACACGCTGCGATAACTGAGCGAAACTAACCTAAAAAATTGTATTTAAAAATTTGACAGTTGCAAATAATATGCTGAATTTACACGGATTAAGAAGGTTGGACCCTGATTTATCAGATTTTAACAAATTTTTTGGTGAATTCTGATAGTAATGATGTTAACATAATCTGTTTTAATATTTTTATGTAAATTTTATATTGTTTTTTTTTTTGTAGTCGTCGGAAAAATATCGTGTACAACACGTGCTGAAAGGGTATTTCATCCTCACGTGATTAATCGGCTCGTGGCTCAAACTTCACGCTCATGTGAAATATCCAACTTTCTGCACAATATACTATTACAATTCAGTAAGTATAAATGTAATAAAAAACACATCACATCAAGTTTAAACCTGACCTTCGGAACTCTGCAAGTCATAACTATTATTAATTTCGTAGGGTGCAATACTTTCACATTTTTCAAAATATTTTTTCCGCAAAAATTTTATCAACATCAACAGACATATTGATATTTATTTTTTTAACTTTTAACGACCATTGTGGTGTGTTTTCTTATTATATTTATACCTAGTGAATCGTAAATGCTTCTATACCACGTTTTTATATTTTTTCACATAAGTTTTACTTTATTAAATACCTATTATACAGTGGTCAATTTTTGTAAATTTCATCCAGCTCCTGATGAAGGTATAACAGGTACCAAAACAGGTCGAGGTCGAAAATAAATAAAATTTTGACTGCATATTCAGAAATTTTTTCAACCCTAATAAAATTTGAAACATGTAGAACTAGTTTTCCAATGGCTTGAAAAACACGGCTTATTAATTATCAAAACAAATGTCAATTGGGAATCCAGGTAATCGAATTCCTGGGACATGACATTTTAACAAACGGTATTCAACCAGTAAAATCTAAAATCAACATAAAAAAATAAATTTCCGTTAGTTTTCACTTAACAAAAATTAAGAGAATTTCTCGGCATAATAAAACATCTGCGAAACAATATTATAACACATTAATTGTCTTATAGAAAATAAACCAAATAGTTCGAAATAAATCATATGGTCTCCAGTAGCAAACGAAGTTTTCAACACCATAAAAAAACAGTTAACCAATTTAATAACTCTCATTTATTTCTAAGTACCTACTTAATGAATTAATAATGTAAATATCTGTCAAACTTGTTTCTTTTTGTGATTTCGCTGTTTATAAAGGTAAAAAGAAAAATAAAAAATATATTACTATTGTCTTAGACTTACAAATAAGATTACATTTAAGCAAATAAGTTTCTCGTTTATTTGCTATTTCATTATCATATCAATTTTAGTATTTTTACTACCCAAACAGTTTTATACTATTATATTCAATGTAATTCAATATAAGTCTGTGATTCACTATAAATAACAGGAAATAAAATCCTTAAATATGCCGCCCTAAAATCTTCAAACTTTCAAATATTCCTTCTTTCATTCATTTATGTATGTATCTCTTTCCAATTATCACCTGTAGCTGAAGGCTGCATCCCCATGGATCCAAATTAAAATTTAATACGTCCCAATTGGAACAATACGTAAATATGACAATCAGCTGACATATAACACGGACAACTTATCCTTATCCATCGTAATCAATGCAATCCGTAGAACACCAGAAGCAAATACTATCCTTTACTTATCAAACATATAAACAGAAATTCAAATTTTGTATCTGTACACATATGTTAAATCATCCGTATCTGTCAAAAGTTAAAATAACCAACTTTCACATGTTGCGTTCATGAAACGAACTGTTGTATTATTTCTCTATTTTCATTGGTTTCATATAATCACGTATACGTAAATACGGATCCATGGGGATGCAGCATGAGGATAATGCGAGATTGTGATGGTAAGGAAGAAATAACCAATCTTTCATTAACTCCGTTCCGATATTCCACCGGGTTCTGAAAAAAGTTACCGCGGTTACTCTGGTTCACTTTTGAAATATCCTATAAAATTCAAATTGGGTTTTACAAAAGAAAAAAATCTGATGTGGTCAACACAATACCTCCCGCTTTTTAATTTTCATTAATTTAAATACATACCTACATATTTACTAATTCTGCAAACTATATTAAGTTCCTTTGCATATATCTATTGCTTTACATGATCCATTTCGTTAATGTGTAGTTGTAAACTAATATTTAAGACTTTGTTAATACGTGCTTATTCTCAGCTGTTTCATTTTTAGTGCAGCAAACATACTAAATTTATATCGGATCATTTTGTACATCTAATATTTATGTATTATGGAAAATATATTATTTTTACTAACCTTAATTTTATTATACTCAATACAATCTTCTTAACACGGTTTCATTATTAATTTTAACGTAATTGCTTCCTGACAGTGACATTTGTTTAAATATGTCAAAATTGTTATTAAAATATTATTTTGTTTGACGTATAAGCAAGATAATAATTTATTTTATAATTTAATATTTAAATTTATTTACAAAATACTATTATCGAAGAATTGAAGATTGTACCATTATATCCAATTTTTACCTCCCGCTACCCTTAGTAAGGGATGTATAGGGATCGTGCTAAAAATCACATATCGAGATTTTAGTAAATGACCACTTTTTAAGGTCCCTAGACTCCAATTTTAACATTTTCACGATGATGTCTGTATGTTTGTATGTGTGTGTGTATGTGTGTGTATGTGTATGTGTGTGTGTGTGTATGTATGTGTGTATGTGTATGGATTTTGTCTTCGCTCTAACTCAAATACTACCATTCAAAAAATTCTGAAACCTTGTATATCTACTCTATTCTAATATGAAAAGAAGCCATTAGATTTTGGTGTAAATCGGATAACCGGAAATGGCACTTTACCTGAAACTCATAAAGGTTTTTCTTAAAAAATACCATTAAATGCCATTTTTCGCATTTTATGTCTTATGATAATTAAAAATTATTGAATTTTCTACAGGAATACATTAATACTTTTCTATATATTTTACAGATAAATTTAAAAATATTTTTTTTATTAATCCCGAAGCCTAAGATAAACACAATTCCTTTGTTACACAGTTCATATTTCAAATGAATGTAACTGACACTAAATGTCAATGTCAAAAGACTAATCACTTCAAATTAATAATAGTGACATTTTAAAAAGAAAATAGTAAATAATGCAATAGTTTTCTGCAATGGAACAGTTTGCAGCGTTAGTAAATACGTAGGTATGTATTTAAAATAATAAAAATTAAATAGCGGGAGGTTTTGTGTTGGCCACATTAGATTTTTATTAGTAAAAGTTGCTAAAAAATTATTTTCAATGAATTATTTAGAAGAAAAACTGTTAAAAGCTTGTATACATGATACTTACGGTTATCCGATATACACTAAAAACTAATGAGCTCTTTCCACATTAGTAGAGAATGGGTATACAAAATTTCAAAATTTTCTGTTTCACAGTATTTGAGTACCTAATCGTGTCCACACGATCCACAAAATGTTAAAATCGGATTCTGGTGACATCAAAAAGTGCTTATTCACTAAAATCTCAATATGCGAGTTTTAGCACGATCCTTAAACCTCCCTTACCTAGGGTAGCGGGAGGTAAAAATGTGATAGATTGGCTCGTGTACTGCAGATTTTCGATGAACCCTATATTAGGGTTGTTCAAACTGTGGGTCCCAACGATTTAGTGAGTCGCAAAATAAATAAAATGGGTTGTGAAGAAAACGATCAGTATTACGATCGCACTGTTATAATAATAATAGCGCTATTATAAATCGCACGACAAAAGTGGATTCGCAACAAGAACCAATGTGTTTGTTTTTTATTGATCACAAGTATAGATCGCAATTTAAAATGTGGTTCTTCAACTGAGTCGCATAGTATGAAAAACGCTGCTCTATATTAGCCCACTTATTGGCAAAATGACATAACTTCACAAAAAATATAATTATCCGTTTGTACTTCCATTAATAAAATAAAAGTAATTATGTTGTATACATTTTTATTAAAATTTTAAAAATATTATTTTAAAAATTACGAGTGACAAGTGGGTCGTTTATATTGTTGCGCTTCTAGCGAAAAAAGCAAGGAAATACTTACCACTTTGAAGTTTGGACACGCTTTTCAAGGAGAGTAAAACAACCAGTAATATTTTGAATGATGATATACATTATAAATATGTTATATATTTATATGTTGTAAAAGGTACTACTCAAATGGTTTTAGTTTTTAGTTCATGTTTTCACAGCAAAATTAATTATCTGTACTTAATGTTTTACAATAAAATCAGAGTAATAAAATAGATTGAAGAACAAATTATACACCACGTTAGCCGTTTGTGCTTGCAAAAAAGAAACAAGCAGCAAAACTGCGGTAAGCATTTCCATGACAGTTTATTAATATTATTGCTCAAGAACAATTGCATTAATGGAAATACAATTTGCGGTCTTGATTTCTAGAATAATTGATATCTAGTGCTGTGTTGGGAATGGAAATCAATGAATACTATTTTAAAAATAAAGCTTTATTAAGAAAATTTGAAAGTTTAAGTATTTCGGAACATTTTGGTTGAATGTGACATTTCAATACTTTTTACCTCTCGCTAAGAGAGATATTGGAATCATGCTGAAATTCGCATATCCAGATTTTAGTGGATAAGCACGTTTTAAGGTCCCTATAATCCGATTATAACATTTTTAGGATGATGTCAGTATGTGTGTGTTTGTATATTGATGTTGGAGCAACGGTTTCTCAAATACTATGACTTAAAAAATATTTAACTGCAGTTTACCCAATCAGACATTTCTGGAAAGAGCTGATTACATTTTGGTAACAATTGGACAACAGGAAGTAATAGTTTCTTTACAGAAATCTTCTAAATATTATTTTTTGAAAATTTCTCTTATTGCCATTATTGAAGAACATAAAGTTCTACATATGATACATTTAAAATTTATATTATATCTTGTATAGATTTAGAGATAAAGGCACTATAATATATAGAACAGTCTAATCGCAGAGGCTACGGTACTAAGAAAACTAGTTGACAAATTCAAATGTTTATAACATAGTTTGTAAATGACAGATATCAGTGTCAAAAATAAATAGTTTTAGTGACATTCTGAAAGCTTTTTCTAGGAAGTACATTTAATTTTTCTTAGGGTGGTTTTCACCAATGACAGTTTATTCTCTTGTTAAATTTAACAAGCTATTAAACAGTTTATTTCATTTTCACCAACTACAGTTAAGCCTCTCAACCCAGTAAACGTTAAACTAACTGACGAATATTCTAGGATTAAATATTTATCGGGCCTTTATCTTAATTATTTCCCTGGTTATAGTGACAAACATAGAAAAAACTTATAATAATTTAGTTTTTGAAAGTGTAAAAATGAGTTCTCCATCATCATTATCTGTGACTATAACGTCTTGTATTTTTTTAATTATGGAAACTATTTCATATTCCACTACTCTGGATAGAATTAAATTCCTCCGAAATTTTATCCCAAATACCATTTTTTTGTTTAACAGATATACTATATGTTTTTTATTTTCTACGACGCTTTTATACCTTTCCACAATATTTAAAAATTCTTCTTTTTCATCATTTATGTAATTCTTACACATTTTCCTCTTTTTGCAGTTTTTTCCTCATCCATTTTATAATATTTTTTTTAGTACGAATTGACAATGTCAATAACAGTAGCACATTCAAAATCTAATGTTAAAATATGACATTCGGCTGATACCTAACTGATGTTAAAATTATTTGGTGAAATTACAGTTAATTTATTCTACCGTTTTAATTTATTGCATTGTTAGGTAACCATAGATTTAACTGTCGTTGGTGAAAACCACCCTTATTGTTTTATTAATTAAATATTTAAAATTGTATGTAAAATGCATATATCCATAAGAAAGACCGCCAATCTTGCTAATGAATTGGAAGAATTTCTGACATTTAGGAAATTACTTATAAAATGAAAAATGAATATAAATAGAATTGTATGTGTGCAGAAGACATGTTAAATACAATAAAATCAATATTAGTAAAGTTCTGTAATGTTTTTAATATAAAACGACGGTTCGATAGCGAAGTGCAATACAATATTTATATAAGATAAAATGAAAATAGCGAGAGGTATTGTGCTGGCCACAACAGATTTTTAATTTAGCAATACCTTATTGGTGATGGTGACACTACTTGTACTTTATTTCAAACTGCCTCTTACTAACAGAGGTGAAATTATGTTACAAAATAATTATACTTGATATAAATTTTGTTGAAAATAATATAATAAAGAATTTTTACAGATATAAAATTAGGTGAAAAGAGAGACATAAAGGTTTATCATACAAAGATCTTTCAATTCTGAATCTTTTCCAATCAAACTATTCTAATAAATCTATTTAATATATTACATTCCTATTTTCTTTCCTAGCCATAGATAATATTTCTTGCTTTGTCTTGCAATTAACGTTAACTATTTCCGTAAATTATTCACCTGCAATTATGAATAACACGCATTATTTAAGGAATTCCATTCCATTGGTATTATAAGAAGTACCTTCCAGTTACCGCATGGTTATGATACACTGTAAATCATAAATGAAATAACTTCCAGCATCTGATATTTAATTCCCCGCTGCATAACTCGTATAGTATACCTAACTCACAGTTAATTGTACGGGCACTGGGCGATTCATAGACCACAGGTAGCCATCAATTAGAGCTAGATAATGCTAGTTTGCATCGACGTGAGATGAACTTAAGCCTGTGCCTTCACCAATGCCCTGTATTTGTGGCAGTAATGAGAGGTTTGTCCGGCATTTAATATTAGTTTTTTGTTTCATATATTATGCCGACTGTATTTCATATAGGACCACTATTTTTTTTTCTGTCTATATATAGTTAGAAGGTGTACCTACCTCTGGTTTTCAACATTTTTGTGAGATAGACATTCAAAGTTAAGGCCATATTTTTGTATTTATTTTATGTTTCCATCTTATTTGTACTTCATGATGATATTTAGTGCGAATTAATAAATATCTTGAAATACAAAAAATATGTATGTATTATTTCTATGATTTTGTGTATTTATGAATATTATTGTGCTCGGAATTAATTAAATTATTATAAAAACCTGTTTATATCAAACATATATTATTACATATTTAGAAGTTATATATATATATATATATTGGTCGTTTTAGTTGAAAAAAAATAAGTCCCAAAGAATAAGTTTTGCGTTGTCATGGTAATTGCCGTTATTTATTTATTTTCATTAACTGTCAGTTATAAAAATCAACCATAATCGTTGAAAGTGTTGTCAAAAGACGAACGAATTTACCTAATTCAATGCTAGGGTAAAGATAATAAAGCAATCAGTCGAGTTGTCAAAGAATTTAATCAAAGGTTTCCCGATATTTACATATCAAATAGAGGTGATTTTTATAACTGACAGTTAATGAAAATAAATAAATAACGGCAATTACCATGACAACGCAATCTTATTTTTTGGGACTTAGAATAATTTTCAACTAAAACGACCAATTTTCGATTTTTATCTGAACCTAAAAGAAAATTTGAAAATGTTAAAACTGAATTGGCCAAAAACTTTTATCAAGAATACATTTTTTTGTAAAATAAAAAATATAAAAGTTTTTCCTCTTTGGAACTCGATCCGTGGACATACGGTATATATATATACACACACAGTGTGTTAATTAAAAAACTGGCCATAGGCGTTTAACATGGGAAAACAGTTTTTCTTTGCACAAAAGTCCCCAATTAATTTTAGACAAAAATGTTTCAAATAAATGTTGTAGATATTAATATTCTACGCCTAAATTACTAAACAGATTTAATTTTTCACCTTTAGTAACTTGTAAAATCTAATTTGAAATTGTACAAATATTGCTCACTTGTAGCGATACCCATGAAATTGAAACAAAATTAGAAAGAAATTCATTTCGTTTGAACTGTCAGAAATTTAGTGTTATAGATAGAATGTGAAAGAATAATAATAATAAAAGTTATTTAATTATCTGCAACTTTTAAAGGAAAACTGAATTTCTGACAGTTCAGACGATACGCATTTCTCTGTAATTTTGTTTCAATTCCATGGGTATCGCTAGAAATGAGCAATATTTTTATACAATTTCAAATTAGATTTTACAAGTTACCAAACGTGCAAAATTAAAACTGTTTACAGATTTAGGCGTAGAATATAATTATCTGTAACACTTATTTGAAACATTTTGTCTAAAATTAATTGGGGACTTTTGCGCAAAGAAAAACTGTTTTCGCATGTTAAACGCCTATGGCCAGTTTTTTAATTAACACACTGTATATATATACCGGGAGTTTATTTTATCAGTAAACATAGGGTATATCATTGCCATAGTTACGGTATGAAATTTGACAGCAATGTATTGAAGCGTTTATTTTATGAGTAAACATAGGCGTATAACATGGGAACCAGTTTTTGGTAAATACAAAGGTCTGGCAATAAATCAAGTTATGCTATTGAACATGATAATAGTACATTACATCTTGTACATTATTTAATATTAATTAATTTAATAATATTGCAAAAATTGCAATAAATTACAGAAATTGTCAAATAAATAATTGTTTCAGTTTTTTATTATGCAATATGAAAAGCTTTACAAATGTCTTTGGTGGCGCAGTGGTTATAACACTGGCGTCTCAAATTTTTGGTTGGGGTTCAATTCCCCGTTGGGGTAATTATTTTATTTTTTTTTTACGTAAAAATTGTTGAACTTTTAAAAATCAATTTCTATATTACAATCATTTAAAAATAATAATAACATTGTAATAAATAAAGAGAAAATAATTGAGAATAATTGATTACAATAATCAAAATATTGATGTAATAACAATGCACTGAATTTTTTCTTTTGATAAATACAGTAAAAACATAATATCTACACAAATTTATTATATTTCAGTTATTTTTACTAATATCAAAGGAAATACAATGCATTATTATTGTATCAATATTTTGATTATTGTAATCAATTATTCTCAATTATTTTCTCTTTATTTATTACAATGTTATTATTATTTTTAAATGATTGTAATATAGAAATTGATTTTTAAAAGTTCAACAATTTTTACGTAAAAAAAAAAATAAAATAATTACCCCAACGGGGAATTGAACCCCAACCAAAAATTTGAGACGCCAGTGTTATAACCACTGCGCCACCAAAGACATTTGTAAAGCTTTTCATATTGCATAATAAAAAACTGAAACAATTATTTATTTGACAATTTCTGTAATTTATTGCATTTTTTGTAATATTATTAAATTAATTAATATTAAATAATGTACAAGATGTAATGTACTATTATCATGTTCAATAGCATAACTTGATTTATTGCCAGACCTTTGTATTTACCAAAAACTGGTTCCCATGTTATACGCCTATGTTTACTCATAAAATAAACGCTTCAATACATTGCTGTCAAACATTTATACCGTAACTATGGCAATGACCAGTGGCGGATTAGCCACGTAGCAAGAGTAGCAAATGCTACGGGCCCCGCGCATTGGGGGCCCCGCGCACCCACGCCTACCTGAAGCGTAAAAAAATTCAATTAAAATAGAAGCGTAAAAATATTTGTTTTAAAAATTAAGATAGGTGTTATACCTACTACTTATCTCTACAACAGGCCAATGGAAAGTCGTTGGTATCAACGATAATTTAAAATTGTAACACATTTATTAAAGTGAGCGCTGGCCACTCCACAATTTATGTGTTGCGCCGCACTAAAAGCAATTTGGCAGCACCGCAAAACTAATAGGGAATCCCTTAACATTGTCATCGAGCTAGTCGTAACAACCTGACCACTTAGAATAGGGTTCTATTGACTACCAACCAATAAGAACTTGATGGGTATTTAATTTTTGTAATATTTACTTTTCTCTTGTGTACTTCTGGCACAACACATAAAATACTTAAAAGTACTTTAGATATGAGCCATTCTTGAGAGAAGTTTGTTTTGGTATTGCATTAAGTATTGTTTTTTTTTGCGGGTGCAGCGCTGTGTATGACCACTCCTTTTTAAAATATTAGAAGATAGAAGAGTGAGTGAAATTTAATTTTATAAAGTGAATGAGGAGAAAAACGAGAATTACTGACGCTTAAGGTAAGATATTTTACTAGGTTAAATTTTACATATTCCAATTCGAATTATTATTACTATAAGCAAGCATTTGCTTCACATACCGTGTATCCCAAGGAAACCTCGACATAGACATTTAACATAGGAATACAGTTTTTTGTAAGTAAAAAGTGTCCAGTAGAAAACTAAGCCATAAAATTGCACATGATAATAGTACAATACTCTTGTATCATATTAATGTTAATAACATTATTATTATTGCATAAATTAACAAAAATATTTTTTATAAATACAGTAAAAACATACTACCAACACGTATTCATTATCTTAGTTATTTTTTATTAATATTAAAAGAAAATATGATGCATTGTTATTAAATCAATGTTTTGATTATTGCAATAAATTTTTGTTAATTATTAGTAAATTATTTTAATGGGAAACAGAAGACAGATTTTGTAAAGATCAATAATTTTTGTGAACAAAAATAAAAATTAACTTTATGGAGAATTGAACCCCAATTTCAAATTGAAGGGCAGTCAGGCCAGCCACTGTGCTACGAGGACATCTGAATATCCTTTTCATATTACATAATAATAAATTGAAACAAATATTTATTTGCAAATTTTTAAAATTTTTGCTAAATTATGCAATAATAATAATGTAATTAATATTAAATATGGTAGAGGAGGTAATGTGTTATTATCATGTGCAATTTTGTGGTTTAATTTTCAACCGGAAACTTTTTATTTACAATAAATTGTTTTCCCATATTAACTGCCTCGTCAAGATTTCCTTGGGACACCCGGTATACGATTGGTATTTATCAAATGAAATCTACATTCATTATTTTTTTATTTTTTTTATTAATTAATTTCCTTCGTTACTTTTGTTACAGAAATTTTGTTAAACCGAAAAAGTATAAACTTGGAATATTGTTCAAACTTAAGGAAAGTAACTTTACAAATAGTAATTTATAAATAATTTTCATCAGGTAAAGTTAATTATTAATTAATAATAATTTACTGTTCATAATTTCAAAACTATAATAAAATTGTGTTTTAGTGTAAAAAATAATTTCACTGATTCGGGTAGTGCTTTCAGCATGTCTGCTGTTATTTTGTCATGTCCGGGAGCTTTTCCTCTTTTGGTTTTTCTTATTGCTTCTATTATTTCTTTCAAGCTTATTTCTTCTTCTTGTGTTATTTCTGTTTCCTTTGTTCGTGTGCGATGGCTTTCTTGTTGTTCTTCATCTTTAGTATCATTTCCCTCTAGTAATTCTATGAAATACTGTCTCCATCTATCCATTATTCTGTCTTCTTCTGCTATCGTCTTTCCTTCCTTATCTTTAATGTTCGTAATTGTTGCTGTCTTCTTTTGTCTTATATTTTTAAGTGTTCCAAAAAATAATTTCTGGTTTTCATTGTATGCGTTTTTCATTTTTTCACCAAATTCTCTCCATGCTTTTTCTTTTTCTTCCTTTATTACTCTTTTTACTTTTTTCCTTTGTTCTTTATATTTTTCATAGTCAGTAGGTTCTTTCGTTTGTAGATATTTATTCCACTTGTTCTTTTTTTCTTTCACTGTAACTTTTACCCTTTCCGACCACCATCTAGTTTTGTTTGTGTTTCTGTTCACTATTCTAGTCGTGCCACAGCTTTTTTCTGCTGCCTCTAGTACTGTATTTTTGAAGTTCTTCCATTTCTTTTCTATGTTTCCTTCTTTTTCTTTTGCTTTTTTCTTAAACTCTTCGTTGACGTTCTTTTGAAATTTTTCTTCTATCTCTTGTCTTCTAAGTTCATGGCATTTTATTTTCTTATTTACTATCTTTCTTTTGGTTTCGTTTTTTGTGATTACTTCTTGCTTTAGTATCATTGTTACAAGGAAATGGTCGCTTCCAATCTCTGGTCCTCTTTTTACTTTTATGTCTTTTACTCTATTCCAGCTGTCTATGTTAATTAGGAAATAATCTATAATCGATTTTTCATTTCTGCTTATAACTTGTCTTGTTATTTTATGTATTTCTTTGTGCTTGAAGTGTGTATTTCCGATTTTGAACTCATTCTCTAGGCAAAACTCTATTATTCTTTTCCCGTTTGTATTCGTCACATTCTCTCCATTCCTACCTAAGCACCACTCTATTCCATCATTCTTATTTCCTACCCTCCCGTTAAGGTCTCCCATTATTATTACTCTCTTTTCACTTCTGTCTACTATTTCTTGTAGTTCTTTAAAGAAGTTATCTTTTTCTTCTTTTCTTGCGTCCTCGTTCGGTCCATAGCCCACAATTAGCGTGTATTCTTCGTTTTCGTCTCCTTCCTTAACATTTATTGATAGTAATCTTTCATTCAATAGGTTTTCTTTCGAAACATATTTCATCTTATCCTCTTTAATTAAAATTGCCACCCCTGCCTTGGCGTTTTCTTTTTCCGATACTCCTACCCAGTACATCCAATATCCATTTTGTGTCTTTGTGATTCCTTTGCCTTTCCTCTTTGTTTCTGTTATACCCACGTAATCCATATTCATTTTTGCCAGTTCTTCTGTTAATTCATATTCTTTTCCTGTTAAACTTTTTACATTCCATGTTCCAAATTTTATTATTTTCCCTGGTTTATTTACTCTATTTTTTATTTTGCCCATCCCGTACTTAATTATATGTGTTTTGTTGTTCCTTATCGTATCCTTTTCCTTTGCTTGCGACGTCTTTCCTTTTTGTTGCAATTTTCCTCGTTTTTCCCTTAGTTTTTTGACGCAGTACCTCCTTCTTCTTTGACCTCTATCATCTTCTTTTGTGTTTTGTCCCATTTCCATTCCTTTCCATTTATTGTTATTTTCTGATAGCCTATCTTCAATATATCTCCTGCCTTTTTATTTTTCTCTGCTAACATTTTTATTTCCTTTTGTATTTCGCGCTCATTTCTTGTTAGTTCGTTGTTTATGAAGATTTTGTCCTTTAAGGTTCTTAGGTTCTTTTTATTCGCCATTACTTTTTGTTTATCTTGAAAATTTTCCATTTGTACCTTACATGTCTTCTCTCCTATCTTTATTGCTTCCTTCACTTGTACATTAACTCCAATTTTCTTGTGTATGAAGTCTTCCACGGTGTTTTTTAGGTCTTTTCTGCTGTTTGAGTCTGTTCTTAGCCCTACAATCACGAAATTATTTTTGATTTTTTTTTTATCTAATCTCTCGATTCTCTCTTTCATGTCGTTCAATTCTTTTTTTATCTCTATGTTTTCTTCCTTCAGTTGTTCATTTATCTGTTTCATTCGTAGTAGTTCCTCTTTATATTCTTTCTGATCCTGTTTTATTTCTTTTGTATCGTTCTTTATTTGTAATATAATTTTCATTAAATCTCTTAATTCTATTTTATCACTTCCTTCTTTGTTACTTTTATCATCTCTATCCGATGACATATTTGCACAACTTTCCTGAGTACGGGCCTGACTAAAATTTTTATCTTGGTATGCAGGTTCTAGCTTACCGCCGCTAAACTACGCTTGCTTACAGTTTATATGTACGTCCTTGGCTACTGTCTCACCGCTGTATACACTTTTTTACTCTAATTTAGAGCTTCTAGGTACTTCTCACTTCACTTTCTTTATTCACAACACTACCTTGTTTCACTAGAGTTTAATTATTTCATATGGTTCGCGAATTAAAGCGTGATATCTATCGTTTAACGAATTTGACTATCGCCGCACGTTCGCCACAACCGTATTCTCTGCCTTTCACAACTCAACTCAACTACAGGAACTTAAAGACATAATGAATGAAGCGCTAAAAGGAATAAAACCAGCAGAATGGCAAATAGGTATCATAACACCAATATTTAAAAAAGGAGATAGCAGAGAGTGCCGGAACTATAGAGGAATTACCCTAATAAGCACAGTGGCCAAAATATATGCAAGAATCCTGGAGAGTAGACTAAGAATAGAGCTGGAAGAATCTTTAGAGGAAACTCAATTTGGTTTTAGACCAAATAGAGGAGTAAATGATGCGATATTCATACTAAGACAAATAGGGGAAAAGGCAATAAAAGAAGGGAGAAACGTACATGTGTGCTTCATTGATCTAGAGAAAGCGTTTGATAGAATCAACAGAGAAGACATATGGAAAACGCTAAGAAAAAGGGGAATATCAAATACGTTAATAACAGGAATTCAGAGCCTATATTCAAACACTAAGAGCTATGTAAGAGTGAAACAAGAGACCTCCAATACATTTGAAACTACAGCCGGAGTAAGGCAAGGATGCATTTTGAGCCCGCTTCTGTTTACGCTAATTCTTGACGAAGGAATAAAAGAGACAAAGAAAGAAGTAAAGAAATACTACATAGGAAATTGGAAATTGAGAAGAGTGGAAATAGCAGAATTATGCTATGCAGATGACATGGTCATCATAGCAGAAGACGAAAAAACCTTAATAAGGAATATAGAAATATATGATAAAGCGCTACAAAAATTAAACATGAAGATCAATAAAGAAAAAACGAAAACCATGATACTAGGAAGAAATGAACAACACCACACGATACAACTAAAAAATGAAAATCTACAGCAAGTCCAAAAATTTAAATACCTGGGGGCAATGATCTCAGAAGATGGAAGATTTGATGAAGAAATAAAAGAAAGAAGAACAACAGGAGGCAAAATATTCAATAGCATCAAACACAGCTTCTTAGGAAAGAAAGAAATACCGAAAGAGACCAGGGTACAAATATTTAAGAAAGTAGTGACACCTATACTCATACACGGAGCTGAAACATGGACATTAACGCAAAGACAAAAAGAAAAAATTACGGCTACCGAAATGAGATTCTTGAGAAAAATAGAGGGGAAAACAAGACTGGACAGAATTGAAAACACAACCTACAGACAAAACTTAAAAGTAAAAGCAATAGAAGATAAGATAGCAGAAGGACAGATGAGATGGTATGGGCATGTAGAAAGGATGGGAGAGGAGAGAATAGTTAAAAAAGTGTTTGAAGCAAAAATTGGAAGAAAGAAACCACGAGGACGACCAAGAAGAACGTGGCTGGAAGAAGTAAAGGAGGCAGCGCAAAGAAGAGGTCTAACTTGGGAAGAAACGAAGACAGCAACACAAGATAGAGCAGAGTGGAAAGAAATATGGAGAAGACCAACAAATCAGAACTCAACCCCCTCCCCCGCAGGCCGGGGGAACGCCTTACACCCGTGAGGGTAGAAAGGTGCAGGATTAAGTAAGTAAGTAATAATTTCACTAACAAAAAATTTGCCAAAGCTTTGAAAAAAATTGCATAAGCGAAGCAGTGACATGAGCAGCAGATATAGAGATACAGGTCGGCACTACGCTTCTGGAAGTGCAAAGCGTAAAGCAAAAGATGAAAAGGAAAAAAAGAACCAAGTTGTTCTATCAAAAACACGTAAGCTGCCTGAGTTTTTTAAAGTTCAGAGTGATGTTGCTGAATCTATAGAAATTGAAGCAGAAAAAAAAGAAGATGCATCTCATTGTACATATAGTAGTAGTACTACAACTGTTTCCAATGTAGCCACATTTTCTATAAGTGATATTGCAGTCGAAGAGACAGTAAGTCCTCCTAGTTCAGCCATATCATGTTCAAGCCAAAGAGAAGTCGAAGGCATATTACATGATTCTAATGATACTACATTTTCAAGCCAAAAGCAAAATGAAAGCAAAATATACTCCTACTCCAACGATATTGGTGAATGGCCAAGCAACTTTAATAGAGATTATTGGATTGCGAAAGGAAGCAGTGATCTGCAACATATGAACAGTGATTTTTTGTCTTCAAAGAAAATGTACGAAAAAGAAAATAAACCACGATTTTGCCAAAAGTCATTTTTCACATATAAACATAAACCAACGAATAAAACTCACGTCAGAGATTGGTTGTGTTATTCAGAAACCAAAGGGCGACTTTTCTGTTTTGTTTGCAAAGTTACGGATTCAGATAGTTCGTCACCACGGTTTACGAAAGACGGATTAGATGACTGGAAGAACGCGAACAATTTGTTAAAAAGGCATGAAGAAAGCACTGCGCATAGACAAGCGATAATTTCGCTGTTAAATCGTAAAAACAAGAATGCGCGTGTGGATTGTCAACTTGTGAGCCAAATTGAGACTGAGCAAAAGTATTGGCGGCAACTCTTAAAACGAATTATTGCAGTAATAAAGTTTTTAGCAGAACGAGGTCTTGCGTTTCGGGGTAGTGATGAAATTGTTGGTTCACCTCACAATGGGAATTATTTAGGCTTATTAGAATTAATAGGCAAATTTGACGTTTTTATGGCCCAACATATTCAAAGCCATGCCAATAAAGGAAAGGGACATACCTCATATTTATCAAAAACGACATGCGAGGAATTTATCCAACTAATTGCATCAAGCATACTGGATCAAATTATTTGCGAAATTAAGAGATGCAAATACTATTCAGTATCATTGGATTCAACTCCAGATATATCGCATGTAGACCAACTGACTCTGATAGTGCGCTATGTTCTGCCATCTGGGCCAGTGGAAAGATTTGTTAAGTTCTTGGACATGGAAGGCCATACTGCTGAACAACTCGCCCAAAGTTTACTAGATTTCTTAAGTAAGAACGGCATTGATATCAAAGATTGTCGGGGGCAAAGCTACGATAACGCCAGCAACATGAGCGGGAAATACAGCGGCTTACAAGCACGAATTAAGGAAATAAATAAGTACGCAGAATACATTCCCTGTCTTGCACATTCATTAAATTTGGTTGCTAAGTGTGCTGCAGATTGCTGTACAGAAGCATCAATTTTCTTCGATTTCGTTGAAAACCTTTATACATTTTTTTCCGCTTCTACCTATCGATGGGGTCTTCTTACGAAATCACTTAAAGATACCACTTCAAAAATTCCGATTTTGAAAAGGTTGTCGGACACTAGGTGGTCGGCCCGAGCTGATGCTACGAAGGCCCTTTTATGTGGTTTCACCACTATTAAGCAAGTTTTGGATGACATTTCCAATAACGTGGATCAAAAGGCAGAGTGTCGTAATCAAGCTTACGGATTAGTTTCAAAGATGAATAAGTTGGAAACGGGAATAATGACAATTGCGTGGAACGGCATCCTAGAACGCTTACAAGCGACTAGTACTTCGCTGCAGTCGTCTGATCAAGACCTTAACACGGGATACGCTCTTTATGAATCGTTACATGGGTACGTCCAAGCAATGCGGTCCACATTTTCAGATATTGAGGCAAAAGCCAAAGACCTGACCGGCTGTGAAGAATATCAGCAACAGACTTCAAGACGAGGCAAACGAAATACAAAGTACGACCATTTTAGCGGCACTACTACACTCGATGAATTTCTTGAAAATCAAACACCTGGACAACGTTTTGAAATTCAGGTGTTTGTTGTCATCATTGATAACATACTGTCTGCTTTAGCTAAACGTATGAAAGCATACCATAAACTAACTAGTGTTTTTGGAGTATTTCGACATTTAAAATCTCTTACAACAGAAGAGATTTTGAAAAAAACTCCAATTATCGTCAGTGCTTACGCAGATGATTTGGAAGACACCCTAGGCGACGAATTAGTGCAATTCGTTGAGCTACTCAAAACAGATGTGGCTACTGCTATTGACAGCAAGAAGCACGAGGCTCTAGAACTGCAATTTTATAAACTTTTAATAGATAATTCATTAGAATCATGTTTCCCAAACGTAGAAATTGCCTTGCGCATTTACTTGTCTCTCATGATCACCAACTGCAGTGGCGAACGTTCTTTTTCAACATTAAAGCGTATTAAAAATGAGTTAAGGAACACGATGGGCCAAGAACGTCTAAATCATCTCACCTTGATGAATATAGAATATGATTTGCTCAGAGAAATCGATATGAATAGTGTTATATCTAAATTTGCCCACATTAAATCCAGAAAAGTTTATTTGTAACAATTTTGTTTTATTTAACACCCTAAACTTAAGAACCTAAAGCAAACCAAGGGCCTCTTGACATAATTTGCTACGGGCCCCGCGCTGGCTTAATCCGGCACTGGCAATGACATACCCTATGTTTACTGATAAAATAAACTCCCGGTATATATATATATATATATAAATGTAAAATGTACATCATCAAAATAGTTTCCTTATAAGAATGCTTTCGCGCCTGCAAAACTTGATTTTGAAATTAACCGAAAACTCAAAAACGACGCCTGGCACCGCGACATCGTTGGGCGTCAGTATCTTCCGACAGTCGTCGGAGTTAATTGTTATTAGTTATTTATGGAACAAGTGTGTAAATTAGCACTTTTTTGGTGGAGTGCGATTTTTATTTCCACACGAGTTGCATACAATGGGTGCGATTCACTGGGTTGTATTAGGCTGTTTTAAGATCTGTATTAAGAGTTGTATTAAAAAACCTGATTCAGTAGCTTGCATTAGACTGTTTTAGAGTGTTTATTTGTGTATTAGTTGCCTAGGAAATTAAAACACTTCTTAAAATGGGTTATATCTGTTTTAAGTATTGTATTAATTCATAATGTTAAATATGAAATATTGAAGTAAAATTATATATTTGACTCTTCATAAAGGATACCAAAGCAAATATTGAACTTAAAATGATATAATAAAAGAGAAAATGAATAATTTAAAAAATTGAGGTTAATATGAATAAATTCAGGCAAGTTACAACAATTATTTATATGTTGTTTATTTTCTGAGTTTGTTTAAGTAAAATGGGTGACACAATACGTGCTGTTGAAAGAGTTGAGCATGTTAGGCGGGTTGTTGATTGTAGAAGACGAAGAAGGATATACAGAAGACGAAAAACTATGGCAATACTCTCTCTGAAAGTGATACCGAATATTAAAAAATGTATTTACCTTCTCCAGTTTTAGTTTTTCTTTTAAATAATGTACAATTTCACTCTTTGAACTGCATTTCAATCTCCGCCACATTTCTTTTATACGGCCCAACTCTCTATTAAAACCACTTGTCTCCATTTCAGCTTTTATGTCTCCCCATGCAGCTTTTTTGTGTTTCATTATCTTAATGTCATTTTCCTTATTTTCAATAATTCCGTTCCGTTTAGTAATTGTCTCTTACTAAAATAATCTTTTCTTCATTAAACCAATTCGGTACTGTAATTCTTTTTCCTTACATTTTAATATGCTAAAATTTAAAATATAATTCATAAAGTAGTGTAACATAACCTAATGCAACACAAATACAAAATATTGACGTTTCAAATACCACCAATTTCGCACTTTGATTGTTATTACAGTGTTGCCAAGTGTAATTTTGGAACAGAAGTCTTTTAACTAAAACAGCTTAATACAGACCACTGAATCACCTTTGTTTTAAAATGTGTTTTAAGCTAATACAGTGTTTTAATTAATACAAATCTTAATACAGACTTTAATATAACCCACTGAATCGCATCCATTATTTTTCCTACTACCGAAATGTTACTGCTAGTTCTCATAATACTGAGTGTGAGTATTCAGGCATCTTTAAATATTGTTATTGTTAGTGTTAGTTGACAAGTAAATTAACAGAATGTGTATGTTGCCTAGCAACGTATTTACTTTTCACGCACTAGTGTTTCAAAACACTTTACACATTGTAAAGAGTGTGTAAAGTATGTACTTTACGGACGGTTGCAAGAAAAATATATTAACTTACTGAAAATTTATTATTAATATTGAAGAAATTAAGAAATATTATTTATCTAAACATTTAGTTTTAATATTCAGCAAGTATTATATTACTAAACATTTATTATTAATACTGAGTATTTATGAAAAATACTGAACATTTATGAAAGATACTGAGCATAAAATACTGTTCATTTAAATAATATATAGAACAAATAAATTGTTGCCTTTTGTTTTTGCCTGTATTAATTTGTGGATGAGTTTTAATGTGTACGTTATTTTAGTAACTCATTGAAGCAATTTCCCAATTACAACAAATATTTTCCTTACAAAGCGATGCGATTTCGGCCTAGAGAGAGACAACGGGTAGTAAGTGCTTTTAAAATTAGTATTTGTTAGGATTCAGAATTAATGGTTAATAGGTAAGAGTTACACAGTCTTCATTAACATTAATTAAAATATTCGTGTAAAAGCTATTGAAAAGAAAAATTTTATAAAACCAGAAAATAATAAAGTATATTTTTTTGTTGGATAAATAATAAGTATGGGGGGGGGGATATTATACCTTTTTAAATGAGAAGTAAAAAATCATGTGGCAGGTGTAACACTGGTTAACCAGAAATCTGGGATTTCGAATATTGCGTGTTGGTAATGACCAAGCATCCCTTGAACTGCTTCTCACAGCTTACAACCCCCAGATATAGAGGTGAATGTTCGTGAGGTTTTGATTACACTTGTTAAAGAGCGGATGTGGAATAAAAAGAGATTGCATGAACGAAGAGCCGACAAATATTTATCTTGGTATGCCTGCATCATTATGGAATATAACGCATCTTTTATTCAGCCTAATTGGCTGCTTATTGGAAACAAACTTTCTTTGTTCATTTTGAAAAATATTTTTCATCTGATGAGAATATTAAATATGTACTATCACAGATTAGTACATTAATTTGTACTCTGTGGTACACATCATAGTTTTACTAACCTTTTGCAGAAAAATACAAGTATTTTTATTTGCCTTTTGGTTCTTAAGGTATATTTTAAATAAAACACTCTGTTTTTATTACAGTTGTGAACGTTTCGAGAGACCCAAGGCTCTCATCATCAGCAATTTTAAAAACATTTAATGAAATTTGTTTTCTCTAGTAATAGATTATTGTGTACATATTGACCCAAAAGTCATAACTGGAATATATTTGCGTACAAATATCCAAAAAGTAGAAATAATTTCGCCTCCAGACTAATATTGTGAGGGATTAAGATTACGGTTTGATCACATCTCTGATCCGAAAAGAAACAGCAAAAGATTTCTTGTGAATTGTTGTTGAGCGTAGTGTGAATGAAATTTTCACCCTCCATGCTTGTTTTTGTGAGGGATTAAGGCTTGAAAAGGAGAAATTTTCCTTTTTAATAAAAAATCACATGTTGACTAGCTTGAAATCGGAGACGCAATGGCTTCTCACAATATTAGTTTGTAGGCGAAATTGTTTCTACTTTTTGGAGATTTGTACGCCAACACATTCCAGTTATGACTTTTCGGTCAATATGTACACAATAATCTATTACTAGAGAAAACAAATTTCATTAAATGTTTTTAGAATTGCTGATGATGAGAGCCTTGGGTCTCTCGAAACGTCCAGAACTGTTACACAAACAGTGTTTTATCTAAAATACACCTTGAGAAGACGAAACTAAAATTTCATCTCCATATTTTTATATGCATAAAACTAAAAACCCATGTTAAATCTCTATATTCGTCTCTAACCGTCACCACCCGGTATATTTATCAGAAACGCTTTCTTACAAAAACATAAAACTAACTACTTGTTTATTACCTGTATCATTGTTAATTTTATGAGAACATTACACAATACAAAATTATCAAAAAGTTTTGTCCTGCGCCTTTCTCAGTAGTTCTGCGTAATTCCCTCCCTCCTTCATATCTGTTAACACACTTCTTTCCTCCTCTTCCTCTTTAATTTTTCTGCAGATTATTCCTCCTTATCATATAACCAAACCAGCTACCCTTCCTCTTTCTTATTTTTCTCAAAATTCTTCTTTTTTCTCCAATACTTCTTCACACATTTCTGACTCTTTCTTTCTCTATTTCTACCCAATCTTATCCAACTGTTGCCACAACAAAATTTGAAAACAATACTCCATAATGAAGCTTTTTGCAAGCCTTTTTTTAGTTTTAAATACAGAGTGTTATGTAAGTAAGTCTACAACGCTTAACTGATGGTAGAACTAACTTCATAGATAATAAATCTAGCAATAATTTTTGTTTTGAATGCTCTATAGGTCCTTAAAACTGACCAATTACATTAAGTTTTATGAAAAAATAAAAATCAATGTGTTCTCTGAAAAAAATGTTGATTGTCGAAACTGACATAATACCTATACGTCAATAATCTTATAACATCATTGACGTTGCGGCAGATAATAGGTATTTGAAACTTTCGCAGTGAAAAACTGCATATTTCTCATTAAGGTAAGTAATTTTGATATTCAATAATCCAAATATAAATTGTACGTCAATGCAAAAAGCGTTTCACGTCAGTTTTGACAATCAACTTTTTTTCAGAGAATACATTGATTTTTATTTTTTTTACAAAATTTTGAACATTGACATAATTGGTTAGTTTTAAAGGGATACAGTTCCAAAAAGCATATAAAACAAAAATGATTGCCAGATTTACTACCTATGGGATTAGTTCTACCATCGGTTAAGCGTTGTATGCTTACTTACACAAAACCCTGTAACTATATTAATGAACCTTGCTTTTGCTGTTATCAATTCCGGTATTCTACTGAAGCCTTTTCCCGGGCAATAATTCTGCTCCTAATATTCTTAAAATGGGGTATCCCGGTGATATGAAATTAATGCAAAATAATAACTTTTTTCTTTCCATCTTCATATAATAGGAAAATATAATAAAACATGTTTAATAAAAAGTTTTAATTCATAATTTAATGGTACAAAATTGGAATTTTTACAGCTCTAGAAACGTCCTTGAAATTTGTGACGTCACGTTGATAATCTATTGCTCATTTCAAAGTAAATATTTTCGTTTAAAAACACAGATGGTGCCAGTAGCTAACACGCGCAGGTATATTTCTTGTTTGACATTTCGTCCACTTTATAATTATTATTACTCCTATTTTTACCATAAACGAACACCGAAATACATGCTGCTACTAAAATCATATGTAAACAAGCAAATGGCTGTCATGAACATGTGGATTTAGGCGCTGAAGTTCGTTGCAGATGTCACCATCCAGTTGACGTCATAAGCGCGCCATGATAAGAAAATTTGAATTGCGATGAAATTTTTTAAAATTCATATCTCATGTGATGCATACATTTTCTTACTCAAAGTTAGATATTCAGAGTCCCACTGGTCTGCACTAATGTAAAAAAATATTTTTTAAAAATGTCGGAATACCCCATTGCTATTCCGAGTTATATTTGAAACAACTGACTTGTTCTACCTGTCTCTTTTCAGCCATAATAGTTATTTATGTATTTAGAGCGTAAGGAGGCTTTTATGGCCTGCGGCGGAATTTTGAGCCCGAGGCGTAAGCCGAGGGATAAAAACACGTTAAAGGCCATAAAAACAAATTACGCTCGTGGTATATATAAAACTTTTTGCACATCCGGGGGTAAAAGTCGGACAAATAGCATTATTTGAAAGGCGAAATGACACTCTTTTTCAACCGAGGGTGAAAAAATAATAATTTTCGCCCAGTTAAAATAATTACATCTATCATTAATTTGCTTGTTTTCATTGTTATCCGTGACAAGGTACATATGTCAAATAGACTACTATGATCTAAAATTTGATATGATCATCGTTTTACTTTGATCACGGTAATGAAGTAACACTACTCCGAATGTGCAAAAAATATTGTATGTATTATGGGCGAAATATATTTTGGCCCTAGGTGCACTGTAACCCTCCGCTACGCGTCGGGCTTCAATCTTGCACCGCGGGCCAAAATCTATATTATTTCGCCCTTAATACATAAATAGCTATTAGGCACGGACGAAAATTTTCAAATTATGAGTGTTAGAAAAATTGTATCGAAAAGAATTTGTCCTCGTACATCTAGTATCTAGTGTTGCTATGAAAGCGGAGAACAACAGTTTATTGTTTGTTTATTAGTTATGTCATTTGAGTTTTATTTTGTGTATCTCCGTGCTTTCCATATTGGGGTATTCCACTCAATTTTTTTTATTATTTTAAATAAAACTTCATTCAGTTTTGAAGCAATTCATAGTATTAAAAAATATTAATTGTTCCTAGTTTCAGAGTAATTTATTTTTGAGAAATCAGTGTAACGTCACATTTCCTCTATACTTGTCTTTCTCACACACACTGCCCTGAGTACGCTGCGAGAGAAAGATAACAATTGTATGACGTCAATTTTCCCTTTTAGCAAATGTAAATTATCTCGTAAAGTAATTATTTAAAAAATGTTTTCATTGTTTTAACTATTATTTATTGAGCCATACTTTATGTTAAATTGAAATTTTCTTAATTTTGTTGTTATGGTGGAATACCCCATTTTAATTTTAATAATAAATAATAATATATCATCACGGCATATTACCCATTTCTGGGTGTGCCAATCTGCTTTATCGCAGTTATCGGTAATGATGATGATATATTTGTACCGTGCGGGCGCTTACCAGGCGTCACCTCACGGGCACTCATTGCTGGCGTGGAGAGTGCATCACAGGGGTCACTTTTGTGCCATTTTTTAATTTTCATTTTTCATTAAAGAATATAAAAATTTTCGATTTGAAATAAGAACTTTTCATGTTGCCTATTTAAATTGTTTATATTGTAGGTTATAATTTGGTTTGACGTTTCATTATAGCCCAACGGGCTATAAAATGACGTTCATGCCAATGAAATTCGTGTATAATTGTCAAATTATGATACGTCCGTGCATAAATATAATAAATGAAATGTTAGGTTTCTTTAATATGTACATACATTTAATAGTGTATTGTATACAATTTAGATATTAGTTATTTAAATCTGGCTCACAATACAATACAACTGTTTCCCACGTAGGGAACAAGTGGCCCCTTATTGACCAATAAAACAAATGCGAGTGCGAGAATTAAATGTAAAGAAACGAATACGGTTTTTGCTTTGGTTTCTTGGGCTTAGCGGTGTTCACGTGTGTTCGGCAGCGGGACGAGGACAGATAACGCATCTTCTGCGCAAGGTACACAAAGAGATCAGGGAGACCGCCTCCGCTGATAACATCTGCCGGCTGGGCGGGCTCGCACTGCACTGCACTGCGACGCAGACGAGGACCAAGCAGGAGATGCTACTGTCCAGTCCACAGTGGCGTGCTAATCGTATTTCTAACTCTAATACTTTCATTGTACAGGTGGATGTTTAACTTTTGTAACACATCGTGTACCATAGGTCTTTATGACCCCCATCAAAATTTTACATTTTAATAACATTAAAGAACGATATATAAAATAAATGTTTATTAGTACGAGTTTAAATCTATTTTAATTTTACTGATTATTTTTTGGATTTTTTTAAAACCAATGAAATATTTGATTACTTGTCACGTGTCAGAGTTTTAACCAATCCTGCCATTATTATAGTGAGAGTAAAGCTCTTGAGATTATTCCCGGGAATAATTAACTAAAAATAATTTAATAAACTTTTATTTGTCAAAGTCAAACAATACCACTATTTGATGTATGTTTTACCATTGTATGCCTATAGTCCATAAAAAAGTAGACACGCGGTTTAATGGAAATAACAATAATATATATCTAGAAACAAAATTTTCTATTCAAAATATATAATTATAAGAATTTATGTTTTGGGTAAAATTTCACCAAGAAAAGTCATAAAAATGTCATGGTATTTCAATCTTTGAAATTGGTGGTCATCCTGAAATGGAATCTTTACATTTTATGGCAATACGTTTTATGTATGCGGTCGTAATTTCTTGGACGTTTAGAGAACTTTTTATGTTATTTTGTATGAAGATCTTGGTACTAAGTATGTTTGGTCTGGCTGCAGTAAGTTTGATACTTATTAGTCTGTTACGATCTGAAAGGTTCGGATTAACTTTCAAGAAATTTTGTGAATGGCAGAATACTATTCTCAAACATATTCAAACCGGTCGGGCGTTTACCAGAGGTGGACGCACGAGCACTCATTTCTGACGTAGAGAATGCACCACAAGGGTCACTTTTGTGCCATTTAAAATTATAAATAATTTTGGGCGCGATCGAGGTCAAACTCGAGTCCACAAATGCTTTAATTCATTAAATTTAGAAGAAAATACATTGTTACAGTCTGGTTTCGTAGCGCCCTTCTTTTAGACCTGGTCGACGGTCCAATCTTAGTGCATTTATCATGCTGTCCTGTTTCAGTACAAAGTTGACTAACCTCTCGCAATGGTTCCGTCAAAGTTGAATTTGATTTCTTCGGTTTAGTTTATTTCTTGGTACAATTCGTCCTTCCGTGCCGAAATGTTGTAAAGACCAGATGTGGCAACATTTCGTGCCGATTTGTCGATTGATACTTTTTGGAGGGATTTGGGCCTTGTTCAGCTAATTTGGAAATGTGTTTCCTTCGGAGGTTAATGAATTTAAACACAGTATTTGTGCAACAGATGCAATTTTCACTATAAAAGCAGCCCTACTCAAGCTTTTACGTTTTATCTTAACGCTTATTAGATATTTCTCTTTTAATCTAGAATGGATTATAATCGTTCACGTTTATGCTTTATCGTACCGTTAATATTTGGAGCGACAAGTAGCCATAAATGACGTGAACATAAACGCCCACGCACACCCATCACACGTGCATGTATTATTGGAGTTTTGGAGTCATAATGGTTGTCTATCATCGTCATGTTTCTTCCGCACCTTTTATTAGGCTCAACCTAGAAATATTTAGGAATACTACCACCACCACAACAGTGTACTCACCCTTTGGCCTGTCTCCAGGAGTCTACATCCAGATAAGAATTCATATTTATTTATTTATTTATTTTGTTATACCACTTTCTATTTTTGCATATTTACCGTAGAGTTATTGGGAACATCTAGCCACTTTGTGACGTTACTTATTGTTATATTCAGCGAATGTTATTTTTTTTGCGACGAGGGCGAGTTTGTTAACCTAAAATTGGTTGTTTACTATAATTCGTGTTACTCTGCATTGGCCAACGCAAAGTTATACCCGGATCCGACATTTCTAGTAAATTTTTGCTTCTACTTACCGCGTCGCATAGGGGTACCATTTTTTTTTTTTTTTGTCATTTATTGTATTATTTGAATTACTCCGCGAACTGCGCTAAACTTCTTAGTACGTATGTTATTAAATTGTTTTGTTTTTGTTAATTTTGGACATTTCTATTTTTATCATGCATCCTTTTAGCTCTATTGCCTCGTTCTTTCCTGTTCCGTACTTTTGTACTCCGCCCGTCTCCACTGTATAAAAACTGGCGGCCGCATACCAAATTGTCAACAACCACTCCATCATCTCATTTTCGGCTTGCCGAATTATACGTTACAATAGTACTGTTTTTTTTAATCAAAAATGTTAAAATTAGTCCTAAACATTAGAATGAAATATTTATTTTTGTTTTTAAGCACTAGCCAATTAGAAACCATGATGATATTAGAAAATATTTCAATTCTACAATCCTCTTAGAGCGATTTAAAGTTTACTTAAAATTAATACTTATGCATAGTTCTTAAATCGATCATCATGAGAGAAAACGGAAAATATGCATATTAAATAGTGGACTCGTTAATAAATTCCATTTAGTGTGCAATTCAAATGGAGTCATTAGCTTTTTATATATTTATTGATTTCCGTGGTTTTTCGATAATAAATTTTTCCTTGTAGATTTGGAATGCGTGATTACTATTAAATGGTGTTAGTATGAAAAAGTATTGCGTTAAAATATCGTATATTGTAAACTATAATTGCATACTTAATTACTCAATAATTATTTTACACTTCCAATGAAGGGCCTATTCTGTAACTCAGTGGTTTAATTTTAACAACTGGTTAAAATTTTGAACCAATGAAGTAAGTTGACATATAACAAAAAATTGGATTTTTAATTGTCAAATTTATATATATTGGATATTTTTTTTAACCAGTTGTTAAAAATTAACTGCTGAATAGGCCCGATTATTGGGATCGTAGCGTTTTTGGTTTCTATGGCAAGAGAGAGGGAAACAATTTGATAGACATTTGTCAACGAATAGTAAATTTATCAGATGCCAAATAACTCATTTCCGTTTTATTTTGTGACTGGATTACCGGATATTCATCATCCGGATATTTTGCGAAAAGATAACCTTGCATAGGTATATAAGTTTGAAACTTGAGTGGTGATTGTTTATGATTGCACGTACGTGCCTAATACAATTAAAGCTGGTATTATTAATAAAGGTGATGTAACCAATATTAAATGGCGAATAATTGAGTATTCAGTTTTTGTATATTTAAAATCTATATTTTAAACTAGTCGAAAAATTTTTTTAGACGTTCTTTGCCATTTGCATAGGTTTTATAATTAATTAAATTTGTTCGTTGAAAATGTAAATCGGCCGAACTATTAAGAATTTGGGCTCGTATGTGCACATACAGAACACCACTACTGCGCTTAATACAAAAGTAATAATATTAGAATCAATTATCAGCGAGTAGCTTTCTAAAGTTCTAAATCTTCTGTTTACTCTTACCGACGAAGACTTGGATGATCACTTCTTTGATGATGAACACACTCTTACACCAGATTAACACTTAAAGTGATGTTTGATGAACATATCTTTTGATTCTAATATATGAAAATAACTAGGTAAAATTATATTTAATATAGCACTATGAAAATTACTAATATTTTCATGCGACTAAATTTATTTTACATATTTACACTAAACTTATTATTAAATGATAACGCTAAACTAAAACTAAATAAAACTAAACTGTTACATTATTACATTGTAACCCGAAATACGAGTACTGGCGTATAGCACACGCCCAAAACTAAATGACAAACTACGTGACTTTCCCATAGACTGAACTAAAATAGACGGTTATAATCTTCAGGACATATCTGAGGGGTGAGGATTTAAGGTTATCATGTTTAATCCATAGCCAAAAACCAACCTTGCACGTGTGCTCGCAATAACTTACATAGTTAATTGTCAAGACAATAAATGTCCAAGCGGTTGGCATCTAAACAGAATTTTGACTTACAAAGATAACAAAGTTGAAATATTGATATTGAAACTATAGTTTAGAAGTTTATAATAAAATGATTAGCTTGTTATTTCTCCACCCTCACCTTGTTACAATACTCATCATTGCTTTTCGGAAATCTACCATCATCATGGGTTTCATGAAGACATCACAACATACTAGGATAGTTCTTCACAAATCCTTTCTGTAAGATTAGTAATTTTCATAGTGCTATATTAATTTTCTTAGTTTTTGTTAAAAAAAAAATATTAGTTATAATTACCTAGATATTTTTATATATTAGAATCAAATTTTGGAATATGCATCATGCAGTTTTGCTTGAGTTCATTGTTGATAGTTTTGGAAACAATTTAATGACCATTTTTTATCATTCCGACGAAATTTCCAACAGTAAAATACAATTTTACTTCTTATTACTTTTTCTACTCCTGCTTTGAAAAAACAATTTTCTGGTTTGTTTTTCATACTGAAAGCGACTCAAATTCCTTGTCCAGATTTCAACCAGGCCCCGAAAACGCAAATGGGGGATACCGGGATAGCATTTTTAGTTTTGCTTCCATATACTAGATATGGCGACACCAGTATCATTAGCGTGTCAATTTTTTTTTTCATTTTTTGCGCGAATTTTGACATTTTCATTTGAAACAATTCTGACTGTCATTGTGATTATATTTTTTGTGTCTTATAAGTAGTTATTTTGTGTGAAAAAAACTTGTTAATATTTAAGAAGACACGAATAAAGTGTTGTGTACCAAATTATACTGCTACCGGTAAGTGAAAATATATTTTCATATAATTGTATTTTTATACCAGTAAAACATTTAGAAAATCGTATTCTAGGAATAACATACTGTAGATTTCGACATCCTCGAACTCATCGGGATTTATTTTTCAAGTGGTTGGAAGTTTTAAATATGAATAAAACTTTATTAGTATTGTATCTTTCTTAAATGAAATTACAGTGTTTTCAAAAATGCATTTTTTACTCATTTTATGTAATCTTTGTAAAAATGATTTGTAGTTGAAGTAGATTTATCATAAAATACTAAGCAATGATAGTATTTTGTGAAAAATTGCTTCCAACTTCAAATTGTACTAATTAGGGGTAATTAATAAATCGAATATAGCAATATTAATTGTAGGTAATGATTCTACCGACCGGGTTTTTAAATTTAATTTTGCTTCCATACACCAGATGGCGCCATTGATGCGGTATCGATGCCCAACATGTACGTTTCTTATATAAAATAATGTATATGGTCTGTGATTTCGACTATCAACTCTTCATATCAACTGATGGACGGTATACTCAACTCATCATTAATATTACAGTCTTGATGGTATCAGAACTCAAGTTTTATTGAAATAACTTCATAACTTAAAAATATTAACATAACAAATATATGGCTACATAGAGTTGCTTATGACATTTCATTGTAATTAAATTATATACATATGCTTGTGCCATGCATAATTATTCACATATAAATTGTAATTTATTTAAAAATTTATGACATGTAATCATTTGCATTTACAAGGATAGAGGAAAGTAAAAGAATACAAGATCCCATATTAATAAAACTGCTTTTATACTATGACAAGTTAACAAGTTTGAATGATTGAACAAACGTTTCAATTTAGTTTGTAGTTTCAGGGCAAATCATACCATCATTGTACCATAAAATATAATGCATGTCCTTATCTCTCACTCAGATATTATGAGTATTAATTAGATGTTTATTCTTTCAATGTCTCAGTTTTTGTCACATAAATACCATCCCTCATAACCTAGTTATTTTATATGGGTTAATTTGCGAAGTATGCTAATTTATTTAGTTCATAAATAATACCCTTATATTCGTAATTACGTAGGCGAATTTATTAAAAGAATATTTTTATTGATTATAAACAAAATAAAAGAGTCATATCGTTTTCTATACCATAAATAAGTCTAAAGATATTGAAGTTAATAAGAAAATAGGGGCTTTATTACATATTTGTATATTAGCTGTTATACCGACAATTATAGTATGGTTAATAACTAATAACAGCCTACTCTAAGATAGCGCAGGGCGCAGGTGATAGAGATAACGCTCCATATACTAATGATCCTTTCCTAGCACACGGATGTTTGTTTTTCTTTGTTATTGCAGATTCACTTATAACATGCGAATGTAAAAAAAGTTTTGCAGTAGAAATAAAGTGGATGGCTACCTACTCGTTTAAAAACAAAAATCTGTTTTACTCTAATAATAATAATAATAATAATAATAATAATAATAATAATAATAATAATAATAATAATAATAATTTTATTTACCGAAAAGCAAAATACATGCACGAATTAAATACAAATTAATACAAAAATAATAATAGTAAAATAGAAATATTTATATTATAATAATGTTTTAATTAAAGTCTCTTAGTTTGTAGAATAAAATCAAATACTTTCATCGGTAAGATATTCCTCTATGGTGAAGTAACTTTTAATTTTCTTGATATAGGTAACGATTTAAAATTTTTGAGATTAATTTCTTTAATATCTCTATGTAATTTGATATACAGATTGAAGTTAACGGTATTGTTTTTAATATTCTTATCCGCCAACCTAGAGGTTACTAAGTTTTTATTATTTTTCAATATTCTCTTTTAATTTCTCAGTTCCTACATATACTTCCCGTAAAGTAAACACTTTTTACAATAATATTGCCAAAACGAATTTATTGCTCAGGTTGCCCATTTTCACTTATGATAATTACAACCAAATATGTACCTCATGTGATATATTTTGTTGTACACTGTATACATTACGTTCCACTGGAATTTCTTATTTTGAAACTGTTAACTGCATATGATTTATTACTGGTGTGTATTTATTATTTTTACTTACCTTGTAAATGGATTTTTTCTGTTGGGTAATAAATTATTATTATTATTATTATTATTATTATTTACATAAACCATGCACCATGTACTCAGACTTACTCCAGCTATGATTCCAACAGCTGTTTTTTGCATTAGAATTTTTTTTATTTTCATACGGAGATTGGCTCCAAACCAGTAGTCCGTACGATATGATTGAGTGAAATAAAGTAAAGTAGGCAATTTTTGCTGTCGGCGGGCCAAATGTAATGTAATTTTTGCGTAAAGCATACAAACACCTTGCTAACTTAGTGCGCGTCACATTACAACAACATGGCTCCTCCAATTCATATCATCTCGCAATAGCAAATCTAAATATTTTATGGTGGATCTCTCAATTTGATTAGAATTGATGAAATCTGCAATAATTTAGTTTATGACACACTATCTACAGGTCAAATTATTTAAGACTACTTTTATATTTTTTTAAATTTTGAATTTTCCCAGATTAATAATTCTAGTAGGTAACGTGTATATATTATTAGATTAGGATTAGGGTATAGTGATACCTCGCCTTATTCCAAAACTTGCGATGCTTCCTGAACTCGATTTTTTTTTAAACATATAAATACAGTGGATCGAATTCAGCACTATTCATTAGTGTAGTGGCCGTCTCTGGTAACTATGGAAATAGCTTGCATCTTTTTCTTAGTAATGCATCAATCTATATGTCCTTCTTTATTTTGTTATTTTTATATAAGCATCTTTAGTTAAAGAAGAGTGCTGAATTCCACCCAGAGTATTCAAAAAGAAAACCTAACAAAAATAATCAGTTGCCAACAAGAAAATATGGTATATTTATTAAATAATCAGTAACTGATAGTAGATAATCCTACTTCTTACATCATACAAATATTATATCAGATTATTTGAATTTCAGTATGAATCTCTATTAAATTTACTCTATCTTTAGTCTCACTTCACTAAAATAAACACTTTTATGGTATATCTGAAGAAATAAAAAAGTTTTACAACTGAAAAATTATATGAATAGTATTTTCATTACTATTTATAGATTATACGTAGGATAAATATAACACTCCGATTTTTAGCAAATGGGAAAGAAATTACGCGTAACGAAGGATAAAAGTCAAACAAATTCACCGTAGCGACCTAATTCAATACACATCCTTGTTGCGCATATTTTGTAACAAATTTTGTTAGTATGCAGAACAAGTCCTATATTATTTTGTGCATTTTTCTGAAAAAAATTCTGAACGTTATTCTGCTGTATTCTACAATACATTTATTTCTTCATAATTGTGAAACAGAAAAATGTATATAATTTTGAATTAAATAATGTACCGTGTCAAATGGCCTTTGTTTTATATTTATTTTAAATATGTTTCATTATACTATTTTAACATTTGTAGAAAGATATTTTTTACCAAATGGAATGCAACGCCACTGAGAAAATAATTCTGCAAGTGTTGAATTTGAGATGCCGTGCGAAAACTAAATGTGTAAATTTGTCTGGTAAGTACAACTCTGCGACTTTTTCGGTCGTTCGTTTTTCTAAAAAGAAAAACCTTCATGATCAGTTTAAAGTCTGCTAATGAGCCTTAAAAGGACCCATTTCGCCAAATTCTGGAAATGCTTGTAAAAACTTGTTCACTTAAAGACTTATTTTGAATTTGGCACAACTTATTTTAGGTTATTTGCCGCCTTTAGAAAGAAATGCTGCACTGAAAACGGCTATAGGTACAAATTCGATAGAGTTTTTGAGATATAAAATAATCTGTCTTCTCATCGCTTTGTAAATAGTTTATTTTTTTCGATAATAATTGTTAATCTCGATGTTTATTTGAAGTGAAAACTTCTTTAGACGCACCTTGCACACTTTTTCCTGGACAGCGAACTTAGCTGATTCGTAAATACATTAATGTTAAGTTTCTACACTAATTTTCATACTGCCATTTATAATATAGTAAAAATTAGATGATTGCATGAAAAAAATACATGTTACTAACCATATAAAAGTGAAAAAATTTAAACCTCGATCGGCGTTTGTTTTTTTACATAAAGTTGTCATAAATATGGCCTGTTTTCTTTTGTTTTTTGCATAAAGTTGTAAGAATCGTGATGTGCAGAAATGTCAAAAGTTTGACAGCTCGATCGGCTTTTGTTTTTTAACCATGTCGTGTTTAGTATCAAATAAAACGTTTTCTGACATGCAATCATTCAGAAATGTCAAAAATGTGACAGCCTGATCGTAATTAAAATATCAAGTACACATGAAACATAAGTTAGCTGTTTAGCTGTTATGATGTTTATGAGTTGTCATTGATTGTATAAAACATTACAATAAAATAGAAGTTTTCACTTCGGACGTTAGTCCAGTCAATAGAGGTTTTTACCCTACAAAAGGTGGGGAAAAAACGATTTTAACATATGTTGTTTGGGTCGAAACGGGGATGAAAAAAATCAAATTTGTGACCTTGGGAAGGCTCGGCGTGAGCTGATCAATGGTGCAAAAATGAGTTTTTTGCTATTATCTCGAAAACATAAAATTAAAGTTCGTTACTTTTTGTTCAAAAAGGATTCTTGTATTTTTTACGTAGGATGAACTCTCAAAGAGCTATGTTCAAAAATAGGTAACCAGAACAACAATTTATGAAAGCAAATTTAATCACTCAAAATTTACACAATATTAATTTTTTAATGCTTAGTCTAATAGATTTTGTTATTTGTAACAGTTTACATTTCTCGTTGCATCAATAGAAGTAAATTATCGATGATTTTTAAATCATTTTTGTCAGCGCTTTCCCACAAATTCATCAACCACTCTGACCCGGTTAAAGATACGGTACCGCGGTATAAAAATTTTAATTTGGTTTGGAATTCTCCTTCATGTCATATTAAACGATTTTTTCTTCGATGAGCGGTTAACGAATTATTAACAATTGAAACTTATATGAAATTTTACTAAAATTTGAAACATCTGCAAATCGGCTTAGTTTTCATTTTTTCTTTTTTGAACACGTATTAAATGCACAATAATGTTTATCTCTATCGTGTCCAAATTTCAGAAGAAAAATGAAAACTAAGCCGATATGCAGATGTTTTAAATTTTAGTAAAATTTCATATGTTTCAATTTTCAATTATTAGTAATTCGTTAACCGCTCATCGTAGCAAAAATCGTTTAATATGATATGAAGGAGAATTCCAAACCGAATCAAAATTTTTAATCCGCGGTACCGTATCTTTAACCGGGTCAGAGTGGTTGATGAATTTGTGGGAAAGCGCTGACAAAAATTATTTAAAAATCATGGATAATTAACTTCTTTTGGTGCAACGACAAATGTAAACTGTTACAAATAACTAAATCTATTAGACTAACGCCCATATTCATAAACACTCGTAAAGTTTCAAAACGGCTCGTTATAATTTTTGACAAATAGAATCAAATTTGACAAACAAAATTTTGATTTTTCTTTCAACGTCGACTGTTTTTATTGGTTAAATATTATAACGCACCGTTTAAAATTTTTACGAGTATTTATGAATACGGGCATAAGTATTAAAAAATTAATATTGTGTATATTTTGAGTGATTAAATTTTCTTTCATAAATTGTTGTTCTGGTTACCTATTTTTGAACATAACTCTCTGAGAATTCATCCTACGTAAAAAATGCAAATACAAAAACTAGCGTGCTTTAATTTTATATTCTTGTAAAATTTTGATACGGGCCACTGTTTTCGAAATAATACGCAGTTTGCGAACCTCAGTTATGTATAACGTAACGTGACGTTCAGTTGGTTGTTGTCACCTTACGATAGAAATAGTTTGTGAAACTTATTTGGTTTTAAATTGTAAATTAAATAATTGGTAATACCGTACCGTTGAAATGTAGTACGTACTAAGTTTCGCAAACTGCCTAATAGCGAAAAACTCATTTTTTGTACTTTTGATCCAAGATGGCGGCTCACGCCAAGTCTCTCTAAGGTCACAAATTTGAATTTTTCATCCCCGTCTTGACCCAAACAACATATGTTAAAATCGTTTTTTCCCCACCTTTTGTAAGGCAAAGATCTTTTTTAGTCTCCATTGACTGAACTAGTGCGGTTTTAAGCACACACATTTTTTTTAAATAATAAATAAATTTAAAACGAGTATATCCATAATCGCACTTACAACAACTAGTAGATAAAGAGATAAATATTATAATGAAAACGAAGTAAATGTCTGTTAATTTTAAGATTTATAACATAAAATAAATTGAAAGTAGGTACACATTCGATAAAAAGAAGTAAGAATATATTAATTATACCAATATTATAATGACAAAGGAAGTAAGTATTTTATTGGAAATAAATTGTGAAAGTGATATTCCACTTTAACCGCTAATATATCTCTCAGTGGAGAATACTTTTGTCTATCACATTATATGATCTGGGGTAGTGGAGATGGATTGGTCCTATTGGTCCCATTTTTGAAATTAATGTAGAGATAATAATCTATGTATATACCTATATTCGAAATAATTTGTGAAAGTCTGAAAAGATCATGTCAATCATCGAGTTTTGAACCTGGGATCAATAATTTGCCGGAGTACAGCTCTACCAACTGAACTATGGCCGACTTATCACGATGCCTCTGGCTCACATGATCTTTCGCTTGATGTAAAGTTTTCTTTTTGATATATCAAATTTGTAGTAAATTTTACTGATTAATTTACTAATAAAAATTGTATATTATGCCTTATCATAGCTTATCAAATACTGAGCCGATTAATAGATATTTTACCGACTATTCACCGACTAAAAAAGTGGCCGGACAGTCGGCTTAGAGATTAATAGCTAGTTATTGTTATTACTTATCTAATTAAAAGATATGACACGTATTCAAAAATTTGTATTCGTATATTAATTGTTAAAATATTCAAAGCAACATTTTAGTAATTGAAATTTTCATTAGCCTAATATACGAGTATTTCACATACCTATTTTGTTCTTAAAATAGTGCGGTAAAATATTGTTAGAATACAATAAAGTTTCGTAGTAATTCAGATATTACCAATTGTTGTTGTTGACATTACTCCTGTAATTCCTGTATGATTAAAACTAATATAAAAACGATATCTCCAGTATTATTTCTAACAAATATTTATTTTTTGAATAAGATATCAATGTCATTTAAGAATATTGCTTTTTATTGACATTAATTTACTTAAGAGGAAAATGAATTGGAAATATATAAATGAATTAAACATTTAATGAAATATGTGCATAGAAATATATGTATATAAATTTCATTGCTAATCATAATAAATAATATTTTATAGGTATAAACTGCGCAATTAGTCCAATTTGTACACAATTGCATTTTTGTTATTAATATTTTGTTTCTTTGTATATTTTACCACTCTTCCATTACATAGATTCAATTCGTTTCTAATACTCTATCAACGGTAATAATAAAAATTAAGGCTTAAACTCAGAATAGCCTCCTTAAATACAAGAATAGTTTATCGCCATTGTAACCCGACAATATATAATAATAAACTTAGAAGAACATTTAACTCAAGAATAAAAACGTAAATGTCAACATAGGGTTAAAAGATAGCCTCGGGATATTCTCGGTACTTCTAATCTGGACATAGAAATTTGTTCATTATTACCAGTGTATGAATATTTCTTTAATATATCAGTTTTTCCTTGATAAACATGAATTATTAATTTATTAAAATAAATACTGAATAAATTAATGTTATAATTCTACAAATCACAGGAAAATGCTCATTTTCCAAACATTTTTTCTTTATCAGAAATAGTAAGGCTATACAACACCATTTCCCTATAGCTCTTGTTATGTTGATCACCTGTAACGCACCTTTAAAAAATATAACTTTAAATAAAAAACAAATAATAATAATAATAATAATAATAATAATAATAATAATAATAATGCTGACAGCACATCACCGATAATACATTTTTCTTTTTATTAATATAAAATTGTAACAAGTTAATAAATTCCACAAATATTTGACTTTTTCGTTTTTCAATTGTGTTTTTTCATATCCTTTCATATTTTTTTTTTCATTAAATTGTTATTTATTATCGCATGTTTATAATTAGTAAACTGACATTTTGCGCAGATGATACAAGAACAATACTATGATATTTTAGAATTTTTTGATAATGCACATAAGTATGAAAGTATAAAGTTACCGCAATATACAAATGGACTTTCCAAAAATAAACAAATCTGTTGTGGTCAGCACCATACCTCTCGCCATTTCCGAACCGTCGTTTTATAACAAAAAAATTATAGAACATTACCCAAATATTGTTTTTATTGTATTTAACATGTCTTCTGTACACATACAATTCTAATTATATCTATTTTTCATTGTATGAGCAAGTTCCTAATGTCAGAAATTCTTCCAATTCATTAACAAGATTGGCGGTATTTCTGACGGATATATGCATTTTAACTACAATTTTAAATATTTCATTAATAAAACAATAAGAAAGATTAAATGTACTTCCCAGAAAAAGCTTTCAGAATGTCACTAAAACTGTTGATTTTTGACACTGAAATCTATCATGTACAAACTATGTTAATTATGGTATCTTTATCTCTAAATCTATACAAAATTTTAAGGGTATTAGATGGCGAATTTTACGTTCTTCAATATTTGTAATAATAAAAATTTCCAAAAAAATATATTTAGAAGATTTTTTTAAAGAAACTATTACTTCCGGTTGTCCAATTGTTACCAGAATCTAATCAGTCCTTTCCAGGAATGGAATGTCAGATTGAGGAAACTGCAGTTAAATATTTTTGAAGTCTTATAGTATTTGAGAAATCGTGGCTCCAACATCCACACACATAAACACACAAACACACACACACACACACACACACATACATACAGACATCATCGTAAAAATGTTATAATCAGATTCTACGGACCTTAAAACGTGCTTATCCACTAAAATCTGGATATGCAAATTTTAGCATGATTCCAATACCTCTTAGCGAGAGGTAAAAATATCACAATTCTCACATTGAAATTATGATTAACTAAGTTTTTAATGAATCATGTATGGGAATAAAGATACCATTATAGAATTAAAAAAAAATTGCCTGCCAGGTCCAGTGAGCCGTACACTGGTATATTTGGCATTATAAAAAATCCATCTTATCAGCTCCATGCACCCTAATTTCACATATAACCTTTAGATTATATTTAACACAAAAGCAGAAGCCAAATAATCAGATCAAAATTCCTTCATCCTCGTCAACAAAAAAACAAGCAAGTAAAAAAAACAAATTCCCGGACAGGTATATTGCGTGCTACCTTGTTACTTCACTGCGTTGTTTTTCTCCCTCCACCTGATTTATAAACTTAATTGCATTCTATAATGATCCATATTCCTTGGTTGTGTTGTTGCGCCCCATCCTGCTCGCACAGGCCCGGGCTAACATATTTCATAAGGGGTATTTATTGAAAAATAATAAAATATGAAATCTTACAATGGTATGTATCAAGTCGTATATATTTCCACTTGTACATAAATAAATAATTAATAATATCATCATCATCATTATTTTGCAACTAAACACATAAATAGCTATTGTTTACAAATTTTTAAGATGTTCTGCATTTTCGGAATTGAAGACTGGATGTATTGGGCTTCCAAAATTAAAATGCGCCACTGGTGGCAGATTTCTGAACTGAGTGAAGTGTACATGTACAAAGGAGGTTGTTTTATTCAAGGATTGTATTTACTTGTATACGAATTTTAATACGCTTTTATCTTCGACTATTATTGTTTTATTCTTAGTAGGATCTGAATTGCTGCTAATATAATAGGTAAGTTTTTGATTTTTAAAAAATTAATGAACAAATTAGGAGATATGCAATTTATGGGTTAAAGTTACGATGGAGTTTTCTCCGAAAATATTTACCACATAATATTATGTGGCCACAATTTATTACTTGTTGGTCTTCCACCATATTTCTACATGATACACTGCAATTCCCAAATCTACAAATAGTATCTAAATCTAAGCAAAGAAAATTGTTCATTATGAAAGAAAGACAATTAAATAAAAGTAAAGCTATGTAGATAGAAATTAATATATGTACAACTATGGCAATGAAATACAATCTAAATAAAGGAAATCAAATGTTTTTTTTATTAAAGAAAAACAATATACTGTTAATTAAAATATGACTAAAATACTCTTAACCTACAAATAATTACTAAAATTAACCCTATTAACTAAAATATTATTAAAACTATCACTAAATTGTTACTACAAGAAAGGTCAAACTCAATTCTACCGAAATTAACAAAAAAAAACACTATACTAACTCCGAAATTAAATTAAAAACTACGAAAATTAGTCTCACACCAATTGTACTCTTATGGAAGCCAGCGAAAAATGTACCTTTCGTTTGAATTTTGGTGTTTGACGTCAGCGCCATCTCTTGATAATGTGGAAGCCCAATAGAGACTAGATATTTTTAATCTATTATTTACAAACATATATATAATTCCGTTCAACATCATATATCCGTGCATCAACATGGATTTTTTAAAGGCAGATCAACCACTACCAATCTAATTAACTTTACTGAAACTGTACTGAATTCATTACATGATGAAACGCAAGTTGATGTTATTTATACGGATTTTTCGAAAGCATTTGATCGTATTAACCATAATGTCTTACTGCATAAGTTAAATGATAACTTTCAATTTTCTTCTGATCTGCTTCAACTTACCTCTTCTTATCTCAGTGATCGGGTTCTGTCTGTTTCTTATAATAATTATAAATCTAAGTCTTTTACAGCTACTTCTGGTGTTCCTCAAGGTTCCAAATTGGGTCCTTTACTGTTCTTGCTCTTTATTAATGACATTGTTAATTCAGTTCAACACTCTCACGTCTTGTTATATGCTGATGACTTAAAGATTTTTAAAACTATTAATTCTATTGAAGATGCTAAGCTCCTACAGGCAGATATTAATAACATTTCAGCTTGGTCTGTAACCTCTAACCTTTTTTTAAACTACAGTAAATGTAAAATAATGAGCTATTTCGTCAAAAAAACTATTTACAAATATGATTACAAAATAGACTCTCATACTCTTGAAAGGGTCATACAATTTAAAGATCTTGGTGTTTTATTTGATGAAAAGCTCAATTTCATTAAACACATATTACAAACTGTTAAATCTGCTTACAAAAATTAAGGTTTTATTATTAGAAATACACAATACTTCGTTCATATTTCAACTCTTAAGAAACTATATTTCTCGTTCGTAAGAACAAAACTGGAATATTGTCAGCAAGTTTGGTGTCCCATATATAATAAATACAGTCATGTTATTGAATCTATTCAACGCAAATTTATTAAATTTTACTTCTTCAAGCTTCACAGATATTATCCTAGTTTTGATACTGATTACAAAGATTTGTTGTGTGAATTTAGTATTGTGTCTCTTGATACTCGAAGAAAAATACAATCATCACTGTTCCTTTATAAAGTTTTGCATTGTATTATAAATGATCCCGTAATCCTAGGTAAAATTCCTTTCTTAGTTCCTAGGCATAATTCCCGATTTAAATATACATTCTACTGTAACACTCCTCGAACGAACTATGAAGTTAAGTCACCTATTCGTATGATTTGTTTTAATTTTAACAATTTACCTGAATATTTCGACATTTTCGTCGGCTCGATTGTAAAGTTTAAAAATGCTTTATACAATTATTATATTCATTAACCACTACTATTCATTACAATACATTATCTTAAACAGCTATATGTATTATTAAGTTCTGGGTTTTTTTTGTGTCATTCAATTTGTTAACTACTTGTGTCATTAAACATGTTAAATTTGTTTTATTATAGTCAACCTGTAATTGGGGTCTTGAACCCTGTTGGTCAGACTAACAATAAATAAATAAATAAATAAATAAATACAAGCAGAGTTAAACAGGTAGCCGGGAGGATGTCATATTCAGATTTAACCGGACTTTCTTATCAGACAGACTGTCTCCTCTCTCAGACTGTCCTTCCTCTCAGACTTTCTCCTCTTCAGACTGTCTTCTGACTCGTATCAGACTGACCGTCGGCTGTAGACTCGTATCAGACTTCAAATTCCACTCAACTAACTCAACTGCCCTGAACTGAAGTCAATGACTTGGGCCGTATATATTTGAGACTTTTCGTAGATAGGTTAGTTGTGTTTAGTTGGCACGTTAGGTATCCCAGAACTGATCCTGAACTGACCCAACTCATCCAGCAGATTTGTTGGGTTAGTAGATCCAACCCGTCTACTCTTTCTAACAGTTGCGTTCTTTATTTATTTCTTAAAACTAATAAATATGGATTGCACTTGGAGTTAATTAAACTAAAAGTTAAATACCAGAATACTACTAATGATGGGAATGCATAACGTGAATTCGAATTAACCGCCAAATTACAGAACGGTATCATTTATTTGGAAGTAACACAGGATGGTTAGAGATTAGTTTAAGATTGAACCTGAAGTTCCAAAAAAAAATACGGTCTTACTGTCCTGTACTGCCTGCTTCGTACAGCATCGCTCCCCTTTTATAGCATGTGCTATTTACTCTCAAATATTTCCACAACCGTTCTAGAATAATGTGACGCGACGCTTACGTCATTCGACTCGAACGCACGGTATTTATAATGAAGGCTTATCTCGTCGTTTGTTGACATAGCTGTACATTGTAATTACATAATCGCTTTCTTGAAGCTTCAAACGAAGTCGCGCGCGCGACACATTCGGACACGTCTACCCATTGGCGTCAATACGGTGCGCTCGCACGCTACATTACAGTTGTGGCTCTAACGAACAAGATTAAAATTCATCTATAATACCAAACTTAAAAATTATTTCTGATTTTCAAATAGCAAAAAAGTGACACAACCCTTAACCTTAAAATTAAAAATAAAATAAAAAAAACTGTTCTGGCCAGCACAAGACCTTACGTCAATTCGATGTATTTTGCAGAAATCCCATACCAAAAGGACCGTGGAACAGTTTCTATATAATATCATGTAAAATCGAACACGAACACATGCTATTTTTTACAAATTTCATACCAAAAGTTCATTTGAAAAGGTTGTGTAAATCCAATAAAATTATGACAAACATACACTAAGAAAAATGCACTTGACACATATTACTTTCTGCTTCAGATTTCCCCTATTTTATTAGGGATCGCTGTTTCCTCTTCTCTTCCACTCATTCCTGTCCAACGCATCTTCTTCACACAGTCCTTCCTTTCTCAAGTCTTCTGCGATACAGTCCTTCCATCTTCTTTTTAGCCTTTCACTGCATGTCACTTGAGAGGACCACTATGAAATACTAATTTTTCATCCCATACTTTCCATATTTGGTTTTGCACTTGCAACATACATCTGTCAATTTTGAATGTATCAGCTGTTTCCATGATAAATAGCAAAGCTGACTAATTTTTGAAAATTAATTTCTTTATAGTGCTTTAACTCTACATCTATTGAATATGAAGGAAAATGAATAATCAAACCATATAGAGAAGAGCATTTTCTTTAATAAATATAATAACAAAATGTCAAAAAATAATATTTAACTGCGTTTTTTTAAGAAAAACTGTTAAAAACTTCAAATAAGGGTACTTCCGGTGGATCAATTATAACCAAAATCTAATCAACTCTTCATATGGATGTACAGAAGAGGAATACGAAAGAATTATAATTTTTAGAATTACAGTATTGGAGTTATCGTCGGAGAAAAATTTGTCATACACGGACACACATACACACACACACACGGATATACACACACACACACACACACACACACATGCATACATACATACATACATACATACATACATACATACATACATACATACATACATACATACATACATACATACAGACATCATCTTAAAAATAGTAAATTCGTATTGTAGGGACCCTAAAACGTGCTTATTCATTAAAAACTCACCACCGAATTTTTTGACCAACGACCTTACCTAAAGGTGACGGAAAGGTAATAAAAAACTACTTATCCGTATTTCGACTATAACGTTCTCAACTTTAGTAGTAAATTTTACACGAAACTGTATTTTATTATCCCATAAGCAAGTATGAATAAAATATGAACATAAAAAATTTGAGCCCCCTTAGTTCGGGAACCCAGTGCATCTCTTCTTGACTAGCTTGCACTTGGCTCCTGTGCTGTGATCTTTCTTCTTGCCCTCCGAACCCCGTCGCATACTGTGCGTACTACACCGTACGGGTCCGCCTGGCATGTAGACTGCCTCATCGTAAATTATTGTTGATGTTTATATATCAACAACGTAGAATTAATAATGTAGTCTTCGCAGATGGTATCGGGAGTATATTGGCCGGGACTTGGATTAAGAACCGATGACTGATGATCGAGGTGGTGCAAATGAAGAGAGGCTAGCTAACAGTGCGTGTTGAGATGTAATTTGTAAATTTATTGTAAATAACCAGTTGCGATTTTATTTTACTTTTAAAATCTTTTATCAGATAAATATTGTTTCTTTTTACCTTCCGTCTACCTATCAAGGAAGATAAGTGTTTGGTCAACGATATTTCATAGTGAGTTTTCAATAAATCAACACATTTCGTGGACTGTAGAATACAATTTTACTGTTCATAATGAGTACATGTGACCATTTTTACCTCTCGCTAAGAGAGGTATTGGACTCATGCTAAAGTTCGCATATCAAGATTTTAGTGGATAAGCACTTTTTAAGATACCTATAATCCGATTATAACATTTTTACGGTGATGTCCGTGTATGTGTGTGTGTGTGTGTGTGTGTGTGTGTGTGTGTGTGTGTGTGTGTGTGTGTGTGTGAGTGTGTGTGTGTATGTATGTTTGGATGTGTGGATGTTGAAACCACGGTTTCTCAAATACTATAACACTTAAAAAATATTTTACTGCAGTTTCCTCAATCTGACAATGCTAGGAAGAGCTGATTAGATTTTGGTAACAATTGGACAACCGGAAGTAATAGTTTCCTTAAAAAAAATCTTCTAAATATTATTTTTTGCAAATTTCTGTTATTGCTATTAATGAAGAAAATAAAATTCTACATCTAATACATTTAAAAAAATTAATATATCTTGTATAGATTTAGAGATAAAGACACTGCAATATGTAGAATAATCTAATCGCAGAGGCCACTAAGGAAACCAGTTGATAAATTTAAATGTTTATAACATAGTTTGTAAATGATAGATGTCAGTGTCAAAAATCAACAGTTTTAATATTCTGAAAGCATTTAATATTTCTTATTGTTTTCTTAATTAAATATTTAAAATTGTGGGTAAAATGCATATATCCATAAGAAATACCGCCAATCTTACTAATGAATTGGAAGAATCACTGTCATTTAGGAACTTCCTTATACAATGAAAAATAGATATGCAGAAGATATGTTAAATACAATAAAAACAATATTTGGGTAAAGTTCTGTAATGTTTTTGTTATAAAACGACGGTTCGATAGCGAAGTACAATACAATACTTATATAACATAAAATGGAAATGGCGATAGGTATTGTGCTGGCCACAACAGATTTTTTTGTAATTAGTATTTATATTTACAGTTTCCATATCTACATATAATAAGAGCTGCATTGTTTATTTGTTACGCGTGTTTAGTCAACCGAATGCAGATATAATAATATCGAACCATTTTTTGCCTCTTGCTAGGTATTGGAATCATGCTAAAAATCGCATACCCAGATTTTAGTAGATATGTTTGTGTTGGAACCACGGTTTCTTAAATACTATAAGATTTTAGACATGTGCTAACTGCGGTTTCCTCAATCTGACATTACTGGGCAGAGCCGATTGGATTTTGGTTACAATTGGACAACAGGAAATACTAATTTCTTTAAAAAATTCTAAAAATTCTCACTTGACTTTCCCTTTGAGCAATGTATTTATATATTTTACTATTATTTGTACACTTATATTGACTTATATGTTCGAAAAAAGAGAATACGTAAATCGAACTTTCCTTCCTGGTACAGTAAGGAACTTAAAACCTCAATAATTATGAAAAAAAAAAACATATCATAAAGAATATAAAAGTAATAAATCTTCATTGGCCTATTCACATTTTTCATATTTGAGACAAAAATGCAAGATGTTGGCGCGAAGGGATTATAATTAATTTAATCAGGATATGGAAAAGGTAATAATACTTAATCCTAAAAATTTTTGGAAGTATATAAATTCTAAAAGAAGTACCAAAGGTTTGGCCAGTATAATGTATCTAAATTCTTAATCCTTTAACCAAGGGATTACAATCGTAAACGCTTTTGCTGATTATTTTAAAACCTTTTACAAACCTTCAAATAATTAAATAATTCTTATACAAATTTATGTGATCAAACTTCCTATAATATCAGTACAATAGAAATCTCGATTATAGATATATTTTCTAAAATTAATGAACTAGATGAAAACAAAAGTGCTGGGCCCGATGGAATACCACCAGTTTTTCTAAAAAGATGTAATTTCGTTTTTCCATTCATTCTCAAAATTTTATTTGATAAATCCTTATTCGAAGGTATTTTTCCAAATGAATGGAAGTCAGCATTTGTAACACCAATTCATAAATCAGGTAATAAATCTAATATTTGTAACTATAGACCCATTTCTATTATGAGCGCAATTCCTAAACTATTTGAGTCTGTAATAACCGATAAATTGAAACTTCTAATCTTTCATTATCTTTCACCGCGACAATTTGGTTTTATTAATGGAAGAAACATTGAAAGTAACTTAACCTGCTACACTCAATATATTTTAAAATCATTAGAAAATAAAATACCAGTTGACAGCATTTACACTGATTTCAGCAAAGCGTTTGATTCAGTTAATCAGAATCTACTGATTCAAAAATTAAAACATTTTGGGATATCGGGATCATTATTGGAATGGTTTAATAGTTACCTAATAAATAGAGTTCAATATGTGAAGTATAATTACATTTCCTATGAAATCAATGTTTTATCGGGTGTACCACAAGGTTTACATTTAGGTCCTCTTCTCTTTAATATTTTTATAAATGATATTTGCCTAGTTATTGATAATGTTGAATTTTATTCAAAAGTATTAAAAATGGAAAGGACATGACCGATTTACAAAATTGTCTTACAGCTCTTTCGGAATAGTGTGTCGACAATGATCTTTCGCTAAACCCTAATAAATGTAAATCAATCACTTTCACACGCTCTAGAGTTGCCGATGTACTCTATTAACAATATTATTCTGGAAAGTGTTACTACTATTAAGGACCTCGTAGTAACATTCGATAATAGAATGAGCTTAAACGAGCACATTGATATAATTGTAAACAAAGCAACGCAACAACTCGGTTTTATCAAAAGAACATGCCGCGAAATTAATTCTGTCACAACTTTAAAAGTACTATATACGTCATTAGTTAAACCAATCCCGATGTTTGCATCCAACATCTGGTCACCCTTTTTTAATATTCACATAAGAAAATTAGAAACAGCACAACATAATTTTTTTCGCATAATCGCACCACGTTTGAATCTTCCCGATCCATATATCGATCACAACTATAACCTAATAGCATCGTTACTAAATATTCCTTCTCTTAGGTCACTACGTATATCCAGAGATATAAAATTTTTACACAAGCTAGTAGATGGTAAAAACTAAATCAACTAGACGAACACCTTTATTTGCACTTGACACCTATACCCAGTCTTATACTCTAAACAACCCAATTACCAGAATGTGTCAATACATAAATGATTACAATATTGATTTATTAGAAATTAACACGGCCGAGTTAGACAGACTGTAAAAATCAAAAATTCTGATATATGAATAATTATTTTGAATGCTGTTATTTATTATTTATTATGTATGTATTTATTATATAACTTTTTGTACTCATACAATTCTAAATATTGTTGATATTATTATTTAAATAATTACCCATATGTACCTCAATCGATAACTTTTATCGATCGATATTAAATTGTAGCCAATAATTACAGCAGACACTAAATAAAAAATGAAACTGACAGGTGTAATATTTGTTTCTATTTGTCAAAAATTATTATCAATTACAGAATAAGGGTGATTAATGTTTAACTCTATTTTAAGGGCGTAGCATGTTGTATTATTATTAGTTAAATTATTTGTAATATTTATTGTGCAATGTGGACTTTTGTCCGTGTATTATAATAAAATAATAAAAAATAATATTATTTTTTAAAAAATTTTGTTATTACAAATATTAAAAAGTTAGAGATAGAGAAATATAAATATATAAAATAATACAACAGTAATGGAATCTCACAGCTCATGGAAAACAAGTGGAAAAATTAAAATGTTTGTAATTGATGAATAAATAAATATATATAATTACACTGAAATATCGCTTTCTATCCTCCCGATTTACAAGCTATTTGGCCGCCAATTAGATTCATGTCGCTTTGTGTGTTCTGTTTAATTCAATAACGCGTATTTCCGCCTCTTAATGCAATTGTGGCTTGCGTTCTGAATGTATTTTTGAGGGATAATTTTATGTTCCTCAAGACGGCTTAGCTTTTGCATAGTGTTGAGTTAAAATCCCAATGATTCATCCATTGCCACCCATCTCAGAAATGTTCGATGGTATTTAAGTTCGAACTACTTTAAAGTTGAAATTCCCACATTATTTAAATATTATGTTACAAGTCTTTCAAAATATGGTATTGCATTATCGTGCATTAACTTAAAATTGTTGTCTATACATGGAATAAAAAGAACTACAGCCTGTTGAAGTATCTCCTCAATACATTGTTAAGCTCTTGAAGTACTTTCAATGCCCAAACCAAAACTCCACTGCCGCAGCAGAAGAATACCTTTCATTTCGTCTTTTTCATTCTTTTTTATTTGTAAAAAAGTCATTTCTCCAATTGTCCATATTTCACAGAAGATGATTGCGAGGATGTTCTACTCTCGCAACCCAGTGATGTTGCTTTAAATTTGGACCACTTGCAAGCCTTCTGTTCAGCAAACCAACTTCATTATACCTTCTTCTTATAATATGTACGCTAACATTGACATATCTGACAGATCCTAATTCGTCTACAGAAGAGTTCAAGCACTAAGGTGTCGATTTCACAAAACATGAATAATAACAAAAAAAAAAAAAAAATCATCTACAGCCAGAACCTGGTCTTTGATCAAATTTCTCGGTCTCCCTGGTTTACTTTTAGGTACTGTAGTTTCTGGTATAACTAATCTTCTTGGAACATAATTCTGGCTTCTATATGCTTCTACCGCAACAATTGACACTATTAAACAGTGCGTAAATAAAGAGAAACAGTGATCTATCTAAATATTAATAAAGGATGTTAGTGTTAAATAATGAAAATATCTTAATAATTGATCATAAAATAACATACCTTAACAGAAAATATTATAAAATGACGAATAAATATAGAACTACATATTTTTACCTATCGCTAAGAGAGGTATTGGATTCTTGCTAAAATTCGCATATCCAGATTTTATTGAATCCATTTATAATATTTTTAAAATAATGTCAGTGTGTGTGTGTGTATGTGTGTGTATGTGTGTGTGTAGATGTATGTATGTGTGAGTGTGTGTATGTATGGAGGTTGGAGGGACGATTCCTCAAACCTATAAGACTTAAGAACTGTTTAACTATGGATTCCTCAATCTGACATTCCTGGGTAAAGCTGAAAAGGTTTTGGTAACAATTGAATAACCGGAAGTAGTAGTTTCTTAGAAAAATTCTTCTAAATATAATTTTTTGGAAATTTTTGTTATTAAATATTGAAGAGCATAAAATTCTCCATCTAATACACTTAAATTTTTTTTTATATCTTGTATAGATTTAGAGATAAAAACACTATAATATATAGAGTAATCTAATCGCAGAGGCTGAGGCACTAAGGAAACCAGTTGACAAATTCCAATGTTTTTAATATAGTTTGTAAATGACACATGTCCGTGTCAAAAATCAACATTTTTAGTGACATTCTGATAGCTTTTTTTGGGAAGTATATTTAATCTGTCTGTTTATTAATTAAATATTTGAAATTATAGGTAAAATGCATATATCCATCAGAAATACCGCCAATCTGGTTAATGAATTGGAAGAATCTCTCACATGACATGTTAAATACAATAAAAAACAATATTTGGGTAATTTTTTTGTTATAAACGACGGTTCGAAAGCAAAGTGCAATACAATACTTATATAGCCTAATATGGAAATGGCGAGAGGTCTTGTGCTGGCCACAACAGATTTTTTTTATATCTGAAATAAACACATATTTAATTTTGTTTTATATAAATATTTTTAGGTGATCCGTTTTTTTTTTGCCGGCAGTCTATTTTGATAGTATTTTTATTTTATATCTGAAAAGCATTTAGCTGTAAATATTTGAGGTGTTACACAATTTATTGAATTTTGTTTATTGTGCCCCATCTTTCGACACGGTACGTTGTGTTGTAACAAGCTTTGCCAAAAACCAATAAGTAAACATGTGCAATATAAGGACTGATTTATGATGAACTTAATTTACGAATTTACTATTTATAATTAAGATTTTAACTCACTTAAACCGCATACGATGGTTTATGAACGATTTACAAATTTTAAATTCAACCATTCACAAGAGAGAACTATTAAACCTGGCGGTAAGGTGTAACTTTACGTGCGTTCAATGAAGCTAGCAAATCTAGCATTTGCTAATCTGCGCTAAGCTGTCAAATCACAGTCACATTGAACGGTTTGCTAAGTTACTTGGCGGTTTCATGTTTAAATGCAGGGAGTACCTACCTATTTGATGTGAAATTATGTGAAAAGAAATGAATATGGACAAAAATTTAGTAGCAATTTAAGAATAAATGTACATACATACATATAATTGCGAAATACATTAATTCATATAATATTTTATTTTGTAGGTTCTTGTATACAGATAAAAAGAGAAAAATATTTTTAATGAAATATTCAATAATACAGAATTTGTCAGAAATATTATTAAATTATTATAATTTTCCATGTTTTCACGTGCTCCTGTTTAACATGTACTACAAGAAAATTAAAATTTAATTTAATATGAGCTATGCAATATATAAACATTTTAATTTAGGTACCAAATTACAACTGATTTTTAAATAATCCCGCCATGCATGTAAATCTAGCAGAGGTAGCATATAAATTCTCGCTGCATTTGCTAGCTAGCAAACTTAGCGAACGCTAGACTAGCAGAGCGTTCAATAGAAGATACTTCCGTTTCGCTAGTTTTGCTAGCCTCATTGAACGCACCTTTTGCTTCATTTATCAGCTGTCTTTTTTGTTTGTGAGTTGTTGACATTTTGAAGATGGATTTACAGGAACGATTTTTCGTAATATAGCCCTATCTTAATTTTCTGAAAGCAGTTCCAGAGTTCTTATGAAGCCAGTTACTGCTCCAGGAGTTAGTTTCCAGATCTTATTTACCGTGAGGTACCTTTTATCTAGATGATTAATGTCCGGTTGCAGAAACGTTCAATTCCTTTTTCATTTAACGGACCCTCAAAATGAACAAATTCGAATCAGTTTCCTTGTTCTTTTGACATTTAAATCATTGCATTGCATTCGCATAAAATATGCTCAAAAGTTACTTCGGTGTCTTCGCAGAGTAAACAGATACTGTTGCCGGCTAAACCAATTATACATACATAAGTACATGGTATTTCAGAGAACAATGGGCAGTAAATATACGTCACAGAAAAAAAGAGTTGAAATTTTGTCTAATTATAAGTAGATATTATTTTTTAGGCCAAATGTCTAATATTTTAGTATAATTTACGAAACTAGCTTTAGCATTATAACTAATCTGAAATAGATAATAAATATTTTGTAAAAATTGTTAAATTAAATATGAAAGTGGTTATTTTAATTACTTATTTTATTTAATTTTACTATATTTTAGTTTCACTTATTTTTGATAACACTACTTTAATTAATTTCATGATTTATATTTAATGCAATACTTATTATGATTTAAATGTGTAATTTAATATAATTTTGTATTTCTACTACAAATTTAGAAAATTTAAGTAATGGCCCGATTCTGAACAAAACTGTAAGTCTTAAGGTTGGTTTATGTAAGCTCTAAACTTAAGAATTTACCTTAACATTAGCATTATGACTTTGCATTAATAATTCAAGTATAGAAAAATGCGTGCTGCGGTACATGTAGCTATAACCTTAACCTTAGCATTATGCCGTTACCCTAGAATATGACAATTTCTAATTTTCAAGTCATAATGCTAATGCCAACCAATCAGAAGAGTATATGTTTGTGGACGACAGCTTTATTCTGGAGATATTTACGACAGTCAATTGACATCTGTCTTCGTTTTGTTATTTTTGAATATTTCTGTCACATTGTCTTGACTAAAAATGAGTGTCATTGAAAAAGAAATCGAACGAATACAGTTAATTAAACAATGTAGATATATTTGTGATGAAAAAGATTTTACAAGAAGTGATATTACCGGCCTGCTCTTATTGGTTTGCCCTAATAATGCTAATGCTAAGGTAAATGCATTACAGCTTACATACACCAGCCTTTACAGATCTATAAATCTGTAAATAATGAACAAAATCGCAACAAAACCAGCCACTGTTATGTATAATTTTAAATTAATCAACGAAACTAAATGTATTTTTGACCGTTTTTTTTTTTACAGATTTACAGATCTGTAAGACTTATATATATATAAATACATAAATAAATATATGTTTATGTTACAATTTTACTGGATATATAGAATCTTTTCTAAGGAACTTTTGGTATGGGACTTGTACAAAATACACCGAAATGGGAATGGCGGAAGGTATTGTGCTGACCACATCAGATATTTCTGAGCTGTCATGGTTCTCAGGTCCTTTTTACTAATAGCTAATAGCTCTTTTTCGTTTGTCGAGATGTATTTGTTTGACTGGCCAAGGCTCATAATGACTCTCCAATATGAGGCTATTGCTGACTTCTCCACGGTTTTTATATTCTTCTTAAAGAAAGGTTAAAAATATTATTATTGGCCTGTAACTCATATGAAACCTAATTTAAATTGACAATCATTTGAAAATTATACTCTTAATAGATTCATAACGTTCGCCTGTTCAAAAACAAGAACCACAAATTAATATAAACGTTTACCATAAACCGCCAAGAAAAAATTAATATGCGGTATCAAACCCCCAATTTCGAGGCTATTAATATTCAAATTGCCTGTTGCATGTTGGAAAGAGCCACTGGATTACACAAAACTCACGTGTTTTCAGTATGCTAATGATAAACGATGGTAAGCGTCGAAATCCGAACGCTGAATTCAAATGTTGATCGAGATTCGGGACCCACCCTGGAGCTGTGGGCTACTGTGTTTTGCTCAAAATGTATTTAAATTGATTTGAAAATCGTGTGAATTCCAGCCAGAATATCTAACCTAGATCAACCAGTCAGTCTATTTTGTTGCTGAAAGCAGATTCGTGATGTGTGTAGGTGATCATTTTGATATTAGAGTTTCGTTTTCGGCTTGAGAAATGTCTGGCATACATCATGAATTTTTAATATTCTTTCAAGGCATGCTGATTCATTTGGAATGTTTCTGTTGAGCCTGAGATTTTTACAATTTGCATGATCCCCTATTATCTATTTAAATGCCAAGCTTGGTATATGAGAAAATATGTATACAGTAAGTCCCATTTAAAACTGCTACAATGGATCCCGGACTCACACGTGATCCTTTTTCTGTGGCCAATCCATATTTGAGGTGGGACTGTCATTTTGCGTTGGCGACAATTTGAATGTGAGTACATGTTCTGTGGATGAAACTATCAAACTGACGTTTAAAAAGTTAGGTTGTTTCTTTCTATCCTCTTGAAGTTTTGTTGCTTTTTTTACCTCTCGCTAAGAGAGGTATTGGAATCATGCTAAAAATCGCATATCCAGATTTTAGTGGAAAAGCACGTTTTAAGGTCCCTAGAATCCAACTATAATATTTTTACGATGATGTCCGTATGTGATGTCCAATTGTTACCAAAATTAGCTCTTTCCAGGAATGTCAGATTGAGGAAACTGCAGTTAAATATTTTTTAAATCTTATAGTATTTGAGAAACCGTGGCTCCAACATCCACACACACACACACACACACACACACACACACACACACACATACGCCCACACACACATACGAACATCATCGTAAAAATGTTATAATTGGATTCTAGGGATCTTAAAACGTGCTTATCCACTAAAATCTGGATGTGCGATCTTTAGTATGATTCCAATACCTCTCTTAGCGAGGGGTAAACTAATGTAACTTTGGCTTTTTATGTGAAAATAGTAATTTTGTTTGCCCTCTCTAAAAGGTAGGTAAGATTAAATTTTTCCATTTATGGCACTCCAAATATAGCCAGATTTTAATCAAATTAGTATAAAACTTTACATGCATTTGTCTCAAAAAAATCGTTATGTAAGGGTATAAAAGTATTATATCAGTGAATTCAGAATTAAATTCTCTAACGAATGAGGAAATAAAAATTTAAAATAAAAAAGTTGGGTCCCACATTTTGATAACCACTGGTCTATTTTTTTTTCTTTTCTTAAATTTGCCTTATGAAATAAAAATTGTCCATTTAACCGTCTTTGTAGCTCTTATCGTTCTCGAGATATTAATGGTGGCCCATTTGAGGGTGTTCGATTGCGTGGCCGTCCAGTGTGTAAGTGGATGGATGTGATTGGTAGTGTTTTGAAGGAGCGTAAGTTTCCGAGTGGAAAGAGAAGAAGAGCATGTATGAATACGATTATGAATGTGGCTGAGGCGAAAGAAGTTTGCCAGGATAGGAATGTGTGGCGAAGGATGATTGTTTCGTAATTATTGTGGTGTAAAGATGAATGGTTAGTAAGAATGTTTTGTGAGAATGGAGAGACAGCTGAACTTTTATGTGGACGAGAAGAATGAAGTATGTTTGTACAGGAGTGTGTAGCGAAAGATGTTTTTTGTGTAACTATTATTGTGGTCCGGATGCGGTTATTCGCTACCGAAAATCGGTCACTTTAATATGTTATTATGTATGAATACGATTATGAATGTGGCTGTGGTGAAAGAAGTATGCATGGATAGGAATGTGTTGCGAAGGATGATTGTTTCGTAATTATTGTGGTGTAAAGATAAATGGTTAGTAAGAATGTTTTGTGAGAATGGAGAGACAGCTGAACTTTTATGTGGACGAGAAGAATGAAGTATGTTTGTACAGGAGTGTGTAGCGAAAGATGATTTTTGTGTAACTATTAATGTGGTCCGGATGCGGTTATTCGCTACCGAAAATCGGTCACTTTAATATGTTATTATGTATGAATACGTTTATGAATGTGGCTGTGGTGAAAGAAGTATGCATGGATAGGAATGTGTAGCGAAAGATTATTGTTGCGTAACTATTATTGTGGTCCGGATGCGGTTATTCGCTACCGAAAATCGGTCACAATAATATGTTCTTGAATGAATGTTATGATGATTTTGGGCAAGGCGGAAGAAGAATGTTTTTAAAGAGTTAAGTGATATGTGGAGCTCTTGCTTTCATCCCTTTTCTTATTATTTTCGGGTTTTTGCTAACCCACTAAGTGGGAAACGCGTGATTTTATGTATGTATGTATGTATGTATTTAAAATGAAAATATGTATCTGGAATATATCGCAATCATAGATTTTATTTATGAAAAAAAAAGAAATAATAGGTAACATTTTTTCTGATGATCCCATTGCTTATAAAATCATTTTAAAATTTTTTTCATGCCCTGGACTAAGTATACTCTCAGAATACATTCCATGTTGCAGGTTCTTTAAATAATACACTGTTCTAAAATCAAGAAAGCATTTCTTTTTCTATCTACATATAATTACGATTACGAGTACAGAGATCATACATCTGACCGACACATCTATTTATTTATTTATTTATTTATTTATTTATTTATTTATTTTAAAGTACACTGTCCAACAGGCAAAGCCCAAATACAGGACAGGATATAAATAATTAATAAGAGATACATAATATTAAAAATATGTAAAAGTACAAGTTACATATAGTACTCGTAATAACAGAAAAAATATTTTAGAGATTAAGAAAAAAAAAAAAAAATATCACTTAAAAAAGGATATAATATTTAAGAAGATTATAAGATTTAAGAAAATCAATTGAGCAATAATAAAATGCGAAGAGAAAAAATATGAATTAATCATTCATTATATGTTAATAAGATAAGTAATATCATAAAGAATTTTTTTGAAAGACAAATGAAATATATCAACAGAACGAAAATGAGTATGGTATAAGGTACACATTCGATGTAAAGGAGATGAATATAACAAATTAGTTCTAGGAGTTGATAAGTAAAAGGTAGATAGAGTACGAGTGTTAATAGAGGGAGCATGAAAATTGACAAGAGAAAGACATAGAGGATCATCAATTACAGAATTTATGAGTTTGTAGAGATAGAGTGAAGATTGAGTAATGCGTCTATTATACAAAGAACTGAAATTGAAAATTGTAAGTAAAATTTGATAGGATACAGCATCATTAGGATAAGAACCAATAATTTTATAATAAACATATTTCAAAATTTTTTTTTGAATAGATTCAATCCTGTTTGAATGAATACTGTAAATAGGATTCCATATTATTGAACAATACTCAAGTTTTGATCGAACTAAAGCATAATAAAGAATAAATAAAGTACTAATGTCTGTAAAACTGAGAGTATTCCGTATTATGAAACCAAGCATTTTGTATGATGAGGAACATATATTCGATATATGAGGAATAAATGATAAGGAAGGATCAAATATTACACTTAAGTCACGAATTTGAGAACTGCGCGCGAAGTTTATCTGATCCAGTGAGTAATTGAAATTTATGAAAGTTTTTCTTTTGGTGAAGGTCATAACTTTACATTTACTTATATTAAGGCAAAGTTTGTTGGTGTCACACCATTTTTTGATATTATTAATATCAGATTGAAGCATTAGGCAATCATTTATGTTGGCAATTGAATTAAATATTTTTAAATCATCGGCAAAGAGGAGTTTCTCACAATTGATGACATCGGTTATATCGTTAATAAAGATTAAGAAAAGAAGTGGACCTAGGTTTGAGCCTTGAGGCACTCCTGATGTTGGTGAAAATAAAGAAGAATCATGTCCAAGAAATTTGACAAACAGAGATCTATTACTAAGATAAGAATGAAGAAGAGAAATTAAAGGAGAAGAAACAGAGAAAGAGTGAAGTTTTTGAAGCAACAGTGAGTGATCAACTGTGTCGAAGGCCTTAGAGAAGTCAGTAAAGATGGTATCAACTTGGCCATTGTTGTTAAGATTAGAAGATATAAAATGGGTGAAATAACATAAATTACTTGACTCCAATATTGTTATTGTTTTTTAAATAACTAAGAATCTATACGCAACCTACAAACAGACACATTAACCAAAAGTTTCCGTACTTACCATACCACACTAATTGAAAGTACATTTGCTTTATAATAAAAGGCATTTAAACCACACAATGTTTTAAATAAAATACAGAGTGATCAAAACCAACTGATAGTCACGTAGCCCGCAAATTTCCTCAATGACTTTGAAACTAGATATCTAAGAAGAAAAGTTTGGTATCTAAGTTAGTGGGCTATATTATAAAGAATTTTTATTTTAGTAATTTGATTAAATTCAACAACGTAATCTATAATATTATCAAAACAAGTTGTAATAACTGTCACGCGCCTATCAGTTGGTTTTGATCACGCTGTATAAAAAAATTAATATTTTCACATATAAATATCTCTTTCCTACGACCACTGTTAAAAGTAGTCTTTTTAACGGTTGCTTAGCGAATTAAAAATAACAGTTTATAACACAGTGAATACTTTTAAATCGTTGTCATTGACAATGGATTAAAAGTAAAAAACAAATTTACTTTTAACACTAGTGTTAAAAAAGAACTAAATCTAGTTACATTTAGTGTTAAAAATATAACTAAATCTAGTTACATTTAGTGTTCATAAGTAAATGTAGTTTCATTTTATATTTATTTTTGTACTGAAATTATTTTTATAGGTATTTTATTAGAAGTACACATTATTTTGCAACGTTTATTGTTATAGTACAATTATTACAATTGTTTATAGTAATTTATTTCGTTCGTGGGGTTTGTTTTACTCGGCTTCGCCTCGTTTCACAAACTTCCCCACTCACTCATAAAATGTCACTTTTAACACTTATATCATAAATAAGTATTACTTTATTTTTTATCTCGACATTTTGCACTTTGACAATATAATTGCAAAATACTGTGAGTATTCATTTTATAAGTAGCGTATCATGGCTTATAAAAATACGAAATTGCTATAAGAAGAGCAAGTAGTAGATTATTTCCAGTGTCCGGCCCCAGTCTCGCAGATACCATATGTCCGATACGCAACATTAATATCATCTCTGCTTCTGAGCAGTAATCTACAGGCAAGTAGTGAACCGAGAGCAACCACTGCACAACGCACTGCTAAATCTCCATCAGCCACCGTCAAGCTACCGATTACATTACACACAGTGCCTACCAAACTTTAGCAAAATATATCTGAATTTCATATAGTTTATAGGTTTATTGCTATTATAGTACATATCAATCAATTTATTCAAATATAAACACAGTTAATTCAATTTAGTCTAGAGGTCTAACCAAACCTAATTAAAACATGAAGACAAGAATTATCACAAGACACTTGCAAAACATATACCTCGATTATGGTCTTCTCTTTAAGAATTAAAGAATTTAAGCTTAAAGAGTTGTCTTAAAGAGATTCTTAAATAATTTAACGAATTCTGATTACGGTCATTTAAATTTAATTTCTTAAATTCGAAAAGTCATTTTATAGAGCAGCTAACTTCATTTACGTTATGTTGCTGTTATAGTGAGATATAGGTTAGAAAATAAAACATATTTATCACATCAAAATTGGAAAATTTTCACCGTATCTCATGGAAAATAAAATATATCACGTATTCGCGTTAATATACTAGTTAATAAATAATAAAAAACGTGTAAGGCATGCCAGTACATCTACTGAACAATATGAAGAGTTATAGGAGTTATGGAAAGTGATACTGGGTGGTAGCATGAACAAGTGATTAACACCACGTTAAGGGTGATTAACTAGGAAATGTTTTAGCGCTATAAATCGTTTATGGATTATTTTAGAAAAAAATACTTCAATCAGCAGTTATAGAAAAATTAATTGTCTGTAACTTTTACTTTTTATTTTTCTTTAAAATAATCCATAATAATCCTGCGCTAAAACACTGCTACTCCTTAGTTTTCTCCTAATCACCATTCATGCTACCACCCACTGTGTTTAGAACGGGAATAATAAACCCAACATTACCTCCCGATTACATTGAAAAGAAATGGAAAGAATTAACTATGAAATTAAATTATAACTTTGTTTAAACGAAAGTCTTTAATAAATTTATTTTCGGGATATTCGAAAATATTCGTAGTATCCCTTAATATTCTTCTTTCAATTCTCATTTCATTCCTACATAAGAAAAATTTTTTAATTTAACTTGGAAGATTACAAGAATATGTATTTTTTACCCTTCATCATCTTCATTTAACAATAAAACCACAAAAATTGGAATATTGTCCATATTTTGCTTGGATTTTTGATTACAAAAAATTAAATTAAATTTTATAGTGAGGTTTTTGTCACTGTAAAATTTATAGAAATATTTAGTAGCTAAATATTTAAAGCCATGCCCATAATTGTCTTCAAACTTTAACTCTTAAATTCTAAAGAGTTAAAGCGTAAATATTTAAAGTTATGTCCATAATTGTTTTCAACTTTAATTCTTAAATTTTAAAGTGTTAAAGCGCTATAGGGCTTTAATGCATGACCATAATCGAGGCAATAGTTGCCTGAATATGCAGATCCGGATTACCCAATAGTGCCAGAAGGCTTAAGCGCGAAAATATAATTGGGTCTATTGGAACCAGCAGAATTCGTTGGTGGCGCTGAAGCGCACCGTCATGGCGACTAGCAGAACAATGTCAGATTTTCATTTTGAATTAGTGCTTCCTGAACTAAAATATTGTTAACAGTTCACATCAACATCATTTTTAAGTTTGTTTAGTTGAATCCTTTGAGACGATACGCTATATTAATAAATATTATTATTATTATTATTTGTTATTATTATTATTATTATTATTATTGTAGTACGGTAATATTATTATTTGTTTATTGAAAATATATTTTATTGCAATGGCCATTGCGTAAATATTTGTTGTACAGTTGTTTTTTGTGTATCTTATGTCTCTAGGAGAGAAAGGATTCGAGTTCGGCCGATAAGACGAGATAGTGAAACCACTTGAGCCGGCGTCCCAGGGCTGGGACATCTGCGAAGTATCAATCACACCTTTGTTGTTCTAGAATTTTCGGTGAGCCACCCACTAACCACCCACACCGGTGACGTAGCGCCTACCCCCGAAACACCCTAGTTTTGGAAGGAGACAAGAGGGATATTTTGGTTTAAATACGAGGGCTGAAGCTACACTCATCAGTCTTGCTTCGGCGAGACTCCCAGATCCTGGACCTCTGGCATGGTTGACATGTTGAGTAACCCGGGCTTCTGGCATCCTAGAGCTTGGACCTCTGGCGTGGTTGACACGTTGGGTAACCCGAGTTTCTGGATTCATCCAAATTTTACTCTTGGCTTGTCCGAGGTAAGTTCTCCAGGTCTCTCCTCGATACCGCTTTCCAAAACCTTCACAGCTCCCCCCATCCAGCTGCTATGGTTCGCCAGGCACGTTTGGGATCCAACTTTCCCCCCATCCAGCTGCTATGGTTCGCCAGGCACGTTTGGGATCCTACTTTCCCCCCATCCAGCTGCTATGGTTCGCCAGGCACGTTTGGGATCCTACGTTCCCCCCATCCAGCTGCTATGGTTCGCCAGGCACGTTTGGTTCCCTACTTTCCCCCCATCCAGCTGCTATGGTTCGCCAGGCACGTTTGGGTCCCTACTTTCCCCCCATCCAGCTGCTATGGTTCGCCAGGCACGTTTGGGATCCTACTTTCCCCCCATCCAGCTGCTATGGTTCGCCAGGCACGTTTGGGATCCTACTTTCCCCCCATCCAGCTGCTATGGTTCGCCAGGCACGTTTGGGATCCTACTTTCCCCCCATCCAGCTGCTGTGGTTCGCCAGGCACGTTTGGGATCCTACTTTCCCCCCATCCAGCTGCTATGGTTCGCCAGGCACGTTTGGGATCCTACTTTCCCCCCCGTTCAGCTGCTATGGCTCGCCAGGCACGTCTGGGGTCCCCCCTTTTTCGTCCCCAACTTCATCCACGGCGAACTTAATTTGGACAAGTTATAAACAATATTTTTGTCTTGTTGTTGTCACAATGATATAATTAATTTTTATATACATGATCTGATATTGGTTGTCAATCAAACGTAATTTTGCGGGTCTGCTGCTTTGCAGCCACCCAAGCTCAAGATGTGTGCCGTATCAGCACCGAGCGCTGGCTTGTCCACGTTCACTTGGGTATAACTGACATAATACACAGCCGGCGAGTGCGACACAGGTACTCAAAGGTACATACGGCGGGGTGACTCAGTCACACGTCGAGCGAATAATCCGGCTACATCGGTTGTTCTGCCATCAGGGTGAGGCGGCTCAGCCGCGAACCCAAAATAGCGTTGCTGAAACCTCGCTATCTACGAAAAATCGGCATGTAGCGCCATGGTAACCTCGGAGAAACCGAGCTTACCCCACTTACACACTCACATACAAGTACACAATTACGATTGTAATTGGCTCTCAATATCGAGGTCTAATTAATGTCTATTTGCAATGTTGCTCATATTAAATTATTGTGACAACGTATCATTGTTACTAAATTGAATTTGTTATAAATTATTTGTTGAAATTGTGTCTAGATGTCTCTCTGTGCGGGGTTTTAGCTGTGGTTTCCCTCGTACGTAAGGCGAATGCCGGAGAGCGGACCTTTCCACAGCAGGGTGCCATGGTCAAACCATTTCACTCAATTGTATTTCTCATATTATTTGGTATTTACTTTCATAATTAATTTTCAATAAATGCACAAGGCTTGACATATTCTGTCTGCTTTTTGGAGAGAACATTATTCTTTAATTTTGTCAAATACCTGTCCCGATTCCCCCACCTTTAACAGCTACTCTGTATTACGAACGACGTAAGGGTTACTTATTTAATATAAACACAACGTAGGGTAAGTACAACCTTCATTAGACGAGGTCAGATATGTCGCGTTACATAAAATTGGTACCGTGACCAGGATAGGTATGTCGCGTTACATAAAATTGGTGCCGTGACCAGGATCCAGAGTCTTAAAAGCTGTTAAATGGGGGAGAGGACGGTAATTTGATATTATTGAGAATGATGTTTATACATGGGTTTGAAATATTTTTGGAATAAAAATATTAAATGCATAATAGTGAAATTTCGGGAGTGTGAGCCTTAGAATATTTGTAAAGTGGACACAAAAATAAATAAATAAATATATCATCACGGCATATTACCCATTTCTGGGTGTGCCAGTAGCTACAACACATGTAGACATCGGTGATGATGACGATATATTTTGCCGTGTAGGCGCTTACCAGGCGTCACCTTACACTCACAGCTGCTGTGAAGAGTGCACCATAGGGGTCACTTTTGTGTCATTTAAAATGGCAAAGTGGACCCAGAAAAATTGTATAAATAAAAACAGAAGAAGCAGGACCAGCCAAAGTTATGGAATAGAACATTGAGACAATCAAGGAGCAACAAATTACCGCCGAGACTTATAAACCATAGTTCGGGGGAGAATCAACTTCCATGGATGGAGAGTTATACCCGTCCAAGTTGGGTAAGAAACCACTTTAATAATGTATTTCTATGGAGAGGAATAAATCAGCAGATCTTAGAAGCGACTTGGGAAAAAAAACAATCAAAATTATTTGCGGCCGACTGAGGGACACCATGTTCACATTGACAAAATATGAAGTCACCGCAGTGTGATCTAAATTTAATTTTATTGAGGTTTTTATACAATACAATGTCAATGGGCCATAAAATATCGAATAGAGCGGTATAATATAGTTCGGTCAGTGTAATAGGATATTAGTGCAGTTTCCGTTTCAGTTAAGGTTATACAATATAGTTTCAGTGGTTGTGCCATAAAATAATTACAGTGCCGTATTAAAAAAATTTAGGGCAGTACAAGTGCAATGTATAATAGCGAGGTGTGCAACCGAGAATAAATATTTATTCCAGCATATTTGCGGGATGTTAAGTGAAACAATATGGGGAGAACTACTAATGCTATATGGAGTTTAATAATGTGATCAGATCAAGAAAATTAAAGAATGAACCTAACTTATCATCTATGAAGATCTGTAGAATTGAAATATTTCGAGGAACGTTGTTCTACACTAAAGAATGAAAATTCTCAAATCTTACATCCCGACCGCATTAAAGAAAATTAGATATTGGGGGAGAGTCTGAAAAATTCAATCATGTAATAGAAGAACTTTTAAATTTGGAGGATAACTTATGAGATGGAAGACAATCAACTTGACAACAAATACTGTGTCACCTAATTTGGGTAGAAACGAATCAAAAAATTCGCTGAAAGGTTCAAACCGCAATCCTTTTCCCAGTCTTGAGTTGGTTGGAAAAAAAAAACAATTGCAGTACACAAGTATCTTGAGGTAATATGATCAAAGTTATTATATAGAGGATGTTAATAATTCGACTCCACAAATCTTGAAACAAAAAAGAAAATTGAGTAACGATATCATGTTTCGAGGGTAACTAAAATTATGAATGAAAAATTTGCAAGAATAGTATGAAGTCTTGTCAGGGATGCGGCAAATAAACTCACCAAGAAAATTAGATAAAACCTTACAAGGCTACGCAGAGATTACCGCTTCCCTTATACCTGGAACAAAACTTCTTTCACACCACAGACCGCATGGAGACTCCAGATCATCCCTGTTTGAAGAGCTACATAGGCGCAGGTAGAAGTTTTCAAAGGGATCTGTTTATACATTATTTAAGTACTAATATACAGAATATATTCAGATAGTTACATCTTAATTGTTTGAGTGAACCTCATCTGATCTCGGGAAAATAACAGAACTGTAACAACCAATCTCTAATCAGTCTTTTCAACTACCCCTTAGCAAACAATTAGAAATGCACCACTGGAATAACTGACGAACTGATCTATTGCTCCAGCTCATTGTTAAACGAAGGCATCGGGGAACAAAACTACTATTTCTCTTTTTAAACTATGAGTTTAATTATTGTTATTATTTTTGTATAAATAAAAGACAGAAAGCATTATTATAATTTCATTTGCTATTGTGCTAATAAAAATTATGGCTCATCAGTGTTATTATTATGGTTGGGTGCTTGTAATACGGACGTAGGTCTTTCCTAACTTGAATTATCGTACTAAATAAGTAAAGCTGCCAACAGAAATAACATGCACGATCTAACCGATATGATTGATTTAAAATAACCAACGAACTAACTATGCATGAGATATTTAATGTAATAGCTCACATGGTTGCTGGCTAAGACAATTAAATATCTGGGGGAGCTTGAGACGATACGCTATATTAATAAATATTATTATTATTATTATTTGTTATTATTATTATTATTATTATTATTGTAGTACGGTAATATTATTATTTGTTTATTGAAAATATATTTTATTGCAATGGCCATTGCGTAAATATTTGTTGTACAGTTGTTTTTTGTGTATCTTATGTCTCTAGGAGAGAAAGGATTCGAGTTCGGCCGATAAGACGAGATAGTGAAACCACTTGAGCCGGCGTCCCAGGGCTGGGACATCTGCGAAGTATCAATCACACCTTTGTTGTTCTAGAATTTTCGGTGAGCCACCCACTAACCACCCACACCGGTGACGTAGCGCCTACCCCCGAAACACCCTAGTTTTGGAAGGAGACAAGAGGGATATTTTGGTTTAAATACGAGGGCTGAAGCTACACTCATCAGTCTTGCTTCGGCGAGACTCCCAGATCCTGGACCTCTGGCATGGTTGACATGTTGAGTAACCCGGGCTTCTGGCATCCTAGAGCTTGGACCTCTGGCGTGGTTGACACGTTGGGTAACCCGAGTTTCTGGATTCATCCAAATTTTACTCTTGGCTTGTCCGAGGTAAGTTCTCCAGGTCTCTCCTCGATACCGCTTTCCAAAACCTTCACAGCTCCCCCCATCCAGCTGCTATGGTTCGCCAGGCACGTTTGGGATCCAACTTTCCCCCCATCCAGCTGCTATGGTTCGCCAGGCACGTTTGGGATCCTACTTTCCCCCCATCCAGCTGCTATGGTTCGCCAGGCACGTTTGGGATCCTACGTTCCCCCCATCCAGCTGCTATGGTTCGCCAGGCACGTTTGGTTCCCTACTTTCCCCCCATCCAGCTGCTATGGTTCGCCAGGCACGTTTGGGTCCCTACTTTCCCCCCATCCAGCTGCTATGGTTCGCCAGGCACGTTTGGGATCCTACTTTCCCCCCATCCAGCTGCTATGGTTCGCCAGGCACGTTTGGGATCCTACTTTCCCCCCATCCAGCTGCTATGGTTCGCCAGGCACGTTTGGGATCCTACTTTCCCCCCCGTTCAGCTGCTATGGCTCGCCAGGCACGTCTGGGGTCCCCCCTTTTTCGTCCCCAACTTCATCCACGGCGAACTTAATTTGGACAAGTTATAAACAATATTTTTGTCTTGTTGTTGTCACAATGATATAATTAATTTTTATATACATGATCTGATATTGGTTGTCAATCAAACGTAATTTTGCGGGTCTGCTGCTTTGCAGCCACCCAAGCTCAAGATGTGTGCCGTATCAGCACCGAGCGCTGGCTTGTCCACGTTCACTTGGGTATAACTGACATAATACACAGCCGGCGAGTGCGACACAGGTACTCAAAGGTACATACGGCGGGGTGACTCAGTCACACGTCGAGCGAATAATCCGGCTACATCGGTTGTTCTGCCATCAGGGTGAGGCGGCTCAGCCGCGAACCCAAAATAGCGTTGCTGAAACCTCGCTATCTACGAAAAATCGGCATGTAGCGCCATGGTAACCTCGGAGAAACCGAGCTTACCCCACTTACACACTCACATACAAGTACACAATTACGATTGTAATTGGCTCTCAATATCGAGGTCTAATTAATGTCTATTTGCAATGTTGCTCATATTAAATTATTGTGACAACGTATCATTGTTACTAAATTGAATTTGTTATAAATTATTTGTTGAAATTGTGTCTAGATGTCTCTCTGTGCGGGGTTTTAGCTGTGGTTTCCCTCGTACGTAAGGCGAATGCCGGAGAGCGGACCTTTCCACAGCAGGGTGCCATGGTCAAACCATTTCACTCAATTGTATTTCTCATATTATTTGGTATTTACTTTCATAATTAATTTTCAATAAATGCACAAGGCTTGACATATTCTGTCTGCTTTTTGGAGAGAACATTATTCTTTAATTTTGTCAAATACCTGTCCCGATTCCCCCACCTTTAACAGCTACTCTGTATTACGAACGACGTAAGGGTTACTTATTTAATATAAACACAACGTAGGGTAAGTACAACCTTCATTAGACGAGGTCAGATATGTCGCGTTACATAAAATTGGTACCGTGACCAGGATAGGTATGTCGCGTTACACCTTTATCAAGAGACATTGTTGAGCTGACAATTATTAAATTCGGTGCTAATTGCTACTTGTAGAGTAACTCGACTTAAGACCATTCTGACTTGCTCGGCAGTTTCTAGGGTCAAATATTAATAGAATAAATGAAATTATAAATTTTACATTATCCACAGGCCTAAAACAGGGAAATAGGTTAGAGAAAAATGGAAAGAATTACTGTGTTGGAACTATGCTACGCGGAGGACATGGCAATAATAGCCAAAAGCGAACAAGAACTACAACATAACGTAGGCATAGTAAACTAATAATTTAAGTGGAATATGGTGGTTAAGAATGACAAAACAAAGACAATGATTATCAGCGGTAAAGGAAGTAAGAAGTAAGCACGATATAACTATCGAAGGAACAAGTCACAGCATTTAGATACCTAGGAGTGACCATTGAAGAAACTTGAGTAGTGGAGCAGGAAATAATTGAAAAAGTAAACAAGGGTGGAAGGCTGTTTATTAGTTTAAAGGCAAAATTCCTGACAAAAAAAAGCTACCAAAAGAGACAAAGATAGAAGTATTCAAAAAAGTCGCAGTGCCAGTAATAACAAACGGTTGTGAATCCTGCACAACTAGCGAGAGACACCAAAGTAAAATAAGAAACAGAGATGATAATTCTAAGGAAGATAGAAGGAAAAACTAAACTTGCCCGAATCAAAAATGAAGTATACAGAGAGAACCTTTAAGGCTCATTCACAGCTACGAAAATAAGATTTATAAATAAAATTATAAATAAGACTTTATGGTTGGTGTTCAAAGCTTCGAAAACAAAACGTAAATTAACATTATCTGTCATTTAATACATTCATAATTAAGAAGCAATAACAACTTCATAGCTTTTAAAGCACTGTACGCAATCATATATGCGAACCTTTGTCTTAAGACAGCTTTTTAAAATTATATTTAAATTGAAATCCATTTGGCAGACCGTAAATTGACAGCTTAAATGGCAGTTGTTATGTATGTGTAGCGATCAAGCTACCATCGTCACTTAAATTTGTAACGTCGCCCTAGACTATTGTTATGCTTTTTTTCAGGAGTTAACTTAGCGACAAAATGAAAAATAAAACAACCAGTTTTTCCTTGTCATTACATGAAGTGAGAAGCAAATCAGTTTAGTTCAAATATTTTTATAATAAATCAGTTTAGTTCAAATAAATATTTTTATAAGTTTTACAATTTATCTGTCCCATCGTTTATTTTACATCTTGTAGCGGCTGACACCGTTACAACTGGGATCACGTCAAGCTAAGTTAACTTCTGAAAAAAAGCATAACAATAGTCTAGGGCGACGTTACAAATTTAAGTGACGATGGTAGCTTGATCGCTACATATGTGCTTATTTTTGTGTAAAATATTTAACATTTGCATATCCTTGTGTTTATGTCTTATGTTTAATTTTATTTTCGAGAGCTGTGAACACTTTCATAAAAATCTATTGTTTATATCGTTATTTTTATTTATAATTTTATTTTTATTTTCAAAGCTGTAAATGAGGCTTTAGAGCATTACGATTTGTTACTATGGTAATGTAATTGACATTAAAAGTTGTGGTCACCACGGGAGTTAAACGGACAATAATGCTTTCTGTCAACGAACACACCTCGGCCCAAAGGTCCTCGGAAAGTACACTGTTGAACTCAAGCATTATTGTCCTTATAACAACATACCTTAATTATTATAAAAGCACACAAATTATTTATATATTGTTTATGTGTGATAAATAAATTACAAATCATATCAACAGTGTACAGGTACCGAATGGTGGCGGTTAGTGGTGAACATAAGGATTTAACATGAGATTTTAGTATTACGCAATTTCCTGGTTTCCTATTCATTTTACTGCAAAAACTGTAGAGAAAACGGTTTTATATTTTATTTTATTTGTTTTCAATTCACTACTAACCTCCACCAGTCAGTAAAGTATTCCTAGGAATCCTAAAATTTGCTTCAGAACTAATAATGTGCTCCTATTAGGTAATAAAAAGAAAACAAAAATATGAGCCCTGTCTAATATTTAGTTCTGGTTACGGTACTGATTCTATGGCCTCTACCGGTTTCGGCACCTTATGTGCTTTCTTCAGGAGCTACAACAAGTATCACATTTTTGAAAAGATGAAAGCAAACATGTATATAACAAGAAGTATTGCAGGCTATAATTATAAATACCTGAATAATAAATAAATGTTAGCATATTTTGTACAGGGTGGAACAAATTCGAGTTCCTTATATGAAAAACTTTCTTATTAAACACGCTTATGAGCCAACTTTTTGAGATACTTTAATAGGCACCACAGGAATTTTTGAACGGCTTTTGTTTTTCAGCTATAGACTAAAACTTGATTTTATAATGATATAAAAAAATATTTAGATGATTTTATGCTGTTTTTTAGAATAAAGTGGTGTAAGTACATTTTTTTAAAACTTAATAAGTCTCGAGATATAACATAACAAAATATTTTTTTAATGGGAACATAAGTTGAAAATAGTCTCATCTTTTGCCTTACGTTATAAGCTTTTTAACAATGTATAACAAGTCAACATTCTTTTGTTTGTAAAATTAAAAATAAAATATGAATTATTAACATTTTGGGGTTAAAAATTAATTTATAGAAAAATAAATTATAGATCATCAATTGTTTATTTTTTATTGTTATTTTCTTTATTTTTACTTATTTTTCCAATTTATATACTTCAAAAAGCATATTAAACTATATTTTTAGAATTGTGTCTAACTGGAAAGCCGATGAAAATTTAATTAACTAATCCAAAAATAATTGAATTTATCGAATTTAAATAATAGATATAGAATCGAAATAAACAAATGATGGTCTGTAATTGATTTTTTTATTTGCTTCTTAATAAATATCAGTTTTTCACACCCATAAATTAATAATTGATGTTTTAGTCATGTCTAAAAAAAGAATGTATACTTGATATACGTTGTTGAAAAGCTTATAAAATAAGGAAAAAGATAAGACTATTTTCTACATATATTCCCATTTAATAGAAATTTACACACCAAGTGAGCTAAGGTAATGTTTATTCATGAGAAGAAAGTTTAGCTTACGAGCCCGTAAGGGCGAGTGAGTTAATTTCTTCAATTTTGACGAAATAATAATAAAAAAAATCTGATGTGGCCAACACAAAACCTCCCGCTATTTAATTTTTACATACATACATACATACGTACATAAAATCACGCGATTCCCATTTAGGGGGTTAGCAAATACCCGGAAACAATAGTAACAATAAGAAAAGGGATAAGAGTAAGAGCTCAGCTGACTCACTTCACTCTTTAACAACATTCTTCTTTCGCCTTGTCCATAATCATCATAGCATTCATACATACGAACATATTAAAGTTGCCGATTTTCGGTAGCGAATAACCCTATCCGGACCACAATAATAGTTACGCAACAATCTTCCTTTGCCACACTTTCCTATCCATTTTTATTAATTTAGATACATACCTACGTATTTACTAATGCTGCAAACTGCTCCATTGCTTAAAACCAGGGATGGTAACCGAAACCGGAACCGAAACAATTAACCGAAAAATACCGAAAAAAAATGAGAATCGAAACCGAAACCTGTACCGAAATTCGAAACGGATACAAAACCGAAACCGAAAGCAAACTCCTTTTTTATTTATCGGTTAACCGCATTATATGTAAGTCTCTTGTTAGTTGTTAAATATTGTAAGTCTTTATTATTAAACTACTTTCTATTTGTTTTTTCTTCTTGTCGAAAAGTATTTAAATTTTCAACGTAGTACCTCAATCGGGTGACGCTCAAAATCCGTTACATGTTAAATTTACATAGGCATTTAACATGGGATATTAAAATATTTTGAATATTTGCTTCCCATTAAAACTGATTGTTATAAAACTTTGTACAAGTGTTTGTGGACACTTTTTTGCATCATTATAATAATTAATTGTCCAAAATTAATAATATTCTCGTAAATTACTTTTGCAAAACCGAAACCCTTTTAGTAAAACCGGTATACCAAAACCGATTCCTGTATAAAAACCGAAACCCAAACCAAAACAGAATTTTTATTTTCACGATGACCGAAACCGTAAGCCAAACCGATATTTTTTATGGTTACCATCCCTGCTTAAAACTATTGATTTATTTACTATTTTCTTTTTAAAATGTCACTATTATTAATTTGAAGTGATTAGTTTTTTGACAGTGACATTTACTGTCAGTTACATTCATTTGAAATATGAACTGTGTAACAAAGGAAATGTGTTTATCTTAGGCTTCGGGACTAATAGAAAAAATTATTTTTAAATTTATCTGCAAAATATATAGAAAAAGTATTAATGTATTCCTGTAGAAAATTCAATAGTCTTTAATTTTCATAAGACATAAAATGCGAAAAAATAGCATTTAATGATATTTTTTGAAGAAAAACGATTATGAGCTTCAAGTAAAGTGCCATTTCCGGTTATCCGATTTACACCAAAATCTAATGGCTTCTTTTCATATTAGAATAGGATAGAAATACAAGGTTTCAGAATTTTCTGAATGATAGTATTTGAGTTAGAGCGAAGACAAAATCCCTACACATACACACACACACACATACATACATACATACACACACACATACACACATACAGACATCATCGTGAAAATGTTAAAATTGGATTCTAGGGACCTTAAAACGTGGTCATTTACTAAAATCTCGATACGTGATTTTTAGCACGATCCCTATACCTCCCTTACCAAGGGTAGCGGGAGGTAAAAAAACCATTATAATATTTAATTTTGACAAAATAAAAAACTGATCAGTTAGTAGGCTAAGCATGACAATCGTCGCTGATAGATGTCAAGTCATATATTTAATAGTATATTATACAACGACGCTATAATGGATGCTCTTATTCCCGAGGATGAAGTTTGCAACCCGAGCGAGCGGAGCGAGCAAGGGTTGTAATCATCCGAGGTAATAATAGCCATTATAGCGAGTTGTATACTATACTTTATATACGACTAACATATACAACTAGTTTAATAAAAAAATAGTCAATTTTTATATAATTTATTATCTATTAATTTTACATCTATTTACGTAATAAATTTACATCTAATTGAAATGTAAGTTTATATTATTACAATTAATAAATTGAATTGATGACGGTATGTTATGGTTAATGGTGCGATTAACATTACTTTCTAGAGTTTTTATATTATCGGCATTAACCGTATTGGCAGTAGAAGTAGAAGGTACTGAATTGGTCATCTGTTTTGCTATAATTTCTGCTGTATTTAATTTATTTTTTATTGATTGATCGAGGTACCCTTTTGCTACGGTTGAAGATTTCCATCCTCCGTGATTTTAAACCAGTTATATCGCCACCTCCGTCAACGAATAATGTTGCAGAAGATCTCCGGTAACAATGACCTGTATATTGTTCGAGATTTGGCAATTTTAAATAAGTTGTTATTTGTTTTCCCATCAGTGCGAATTTATTCTTTCCAATTCTTTGAATGGTGCATTTTCCTTTTTGGTAATTCAGAAAAAAACGAATTAATTTGAACATGTGATGGCCGAAGATCTATATATTTTTTTACAATTTTATAAAATTGATCTGTGACAGCAAAAGTTCGTATAATTTTAGTTTTTGTTTTCGGTATTGTTATCAAAAATGTTGTTTCCAAATCCTTAACGTCTTCAACTTTCATTTCATAAAGCTCAATAGAACGACATGCCCCCATAATTCCTAGGATCAATACGACCTTAAATATAATAAGTTTTGTCACATTTGAAATGCTTTCAAAAAACTATCCTATAATTTTACCTTATGTACAAGAAAAAAATCGTCTGGTGCTTCTGTTATAAATTTCCTGATTTCAAATGGTGTTAAGGTTTTAGATTTTTTAGCTTCATATCCCTTAGATTTTCTTTTCAAAAATGAGCGTAGTTTTCCATACTTTTCTATGTCTACTTCGTGGTTTATTTTTAAAACTGCTTTTAACATGGAGTAAAAAGACCACAATGACGATGATTTGTATTTTTCACCTAATTCAGTAAAATATGCCAACAATACATTTTCTGAAAACGAATTTGTCTTCATTTTAATACACCAATCCATAAAACTTTGGTATGCTTTATCATAGAAATTTTTAGACTTTTGCGGTAATAAACCATTTGTAGTAGCATCAGCTATTTTTGTTATTTCTGGTGGTGTAGAAGATATATTGTCTTCTGTAATACTGTCCATTTTTTTCAATTACTTACAGTTAAACCCAATAATTTAACCAATTTATCACAATCTAGAACAGTTTTTGACAACTTGTCAACGATGATTTTGTTTTGTTTGTATGTTTCAATGGTACGATAATCCACGTTTTCGAGCATTTTGATTGGTTCACGAGTGGGAATAATTACCATTATTCCCGAGTCATTATTCCCGGCGGGATTAATATATGGTATTATATAGCAAAAAACGCATATATAATGATAATATTATTAGTTAGTCGTATATAAAAAAATTAACAGTATAAAAATCATCAAAACATTTTTTCATTATCGTTTATAATAAGTGAGATATGAGGTATATTCAAAAATTAAATTTTAACCTACAGCTCAAAAACTAGAGACGATCGAAAATTCTTGTGGTGCCTATTAAAGTTATCTCAAAAAGTTGGCCCCCAAATCAATTTTCTGTAGCGTGCTTAATAAGAAAGTTATTCATATAATGAACTTGAAATTGTTCCACTCTATGCAGTACGAGAGCAATTCACTGAGTTGCAGGACAAACGAGGTGCTGTTAACTGTCATTGTGTCATTAAAGTGTTCTCAAGTAAAAAGATCTTACCTCTGCTATCTCGAAAATTGTAGGAGTTACGACTTACGATTAAACGATACTTTTTATTTACCTTTGAGAAATCATTTTAGATGTTGTAACGTGGTGATCAGGAGATATTCGGGAGTAGGTTACCTAGGGTCAGAAAACAAACTAATGTTTAAAACGTTTATTAAACCAAACTTTGGTCAAGTTAATATATATAAGAATTATAAACGATAATGGCTTGCTTATCACAACTGCAGACTACTACTTCTGACAACGGTTTCGACATTACTAAACTACTAGTTTTAACAATTATCATTTACGCATAAAATTATTGAAATGGTGCCCGGGCACTGGTACGACACTACCGTGTACGTGTGAATTTGAGTCTGGTGACCTTCAACAGGCTCGCTTTACGCAACCTTTCCGCGCTAGCTACGGCGTACGTAAGATATCTGCCTTGCCTAGGTGTCTAGGAAGAAAGATTATTTATTTTGACATCAATGTTAATACTATAAAACTTAAACCTTTAAAGCCTTTTACGCAACAATATATAGCACCCGGCATTATGTTTAATAGTCTAGTCTGGTAGTTGTAATATTCTTGCGCTGAACTGTCCTACACACGAACGCCGTCCCTCCGCCACTGGCATAGCCGGGCGTACTGGAGTGCGCCAATTCTCCTTGCGTTACCCCTCCCTGGTCAAAGTTCACGCACACATAGCCATGAGCACACGGACGGCAATACATAAAATAGTGTCGCTTCTGTTAATGTTAGTCATGTATATTCTGTGGCACTGGTGCGATCGCAGCGCTACAATGTTTATTTTTATTTTATTTTTTTTAATTATACACTTGTACTATGAAAAATGTGACTACCTTAACCAATATTTACTTTTCAAATAGGTTTAACTATTAGAAATTGAGAAAAATGTTTCATATAAAATTTTATTTCATTTTGATTCAGTCTATTACCGGCATAGAAAAAATTTTATTCGATCACTATATTTGTCAGATTTTCTTTACTTCTAATACAAAATGGCCTCTTTCTCGGAAACACTTGAAAATCAGACCTATTTTTATATTTTTTGGTGAGTATTATATGTCCTTAAATTTTAGTAAAAAATATCAATTTCAGATTAATTTAGCATTTTTGTTTCATTCATATTATTATTATATTCTAAAAATAGGTACCCTGACTATTTTTTTGTAATTTGCTGCTATTTAATAACTTCGATTTCGTGTACTTCAGAAACCAGAAGGAATAGGACCTTAAAAATGTTCATATGATATTTTTTTTATTCAAAATGATTTCAGGAATACGCTATTATTTTTTATTTACACTAGTCCTGATTCATCCTGTATGTGTTTGTACTTTAATTTTATTTAATATTAATTTTATTTATTTTAATGTTTAATAAGTACATGCTATTATATATCTCTTGCTGGGCAAACATGGATTATTTTTATCAGTGGCATAGCAAGAAGCGAATGGACCCGTGTGCAAGCAGAGACCCTGACAAAAAATTATCATCAAGTTTACATTCAAACACCATTTACTTCTACTTGATTTGACAGATAATCAAAATTTATTTTTTGAAATTATCAAATACTAGATTTCTAATAGCATCCTATATACCCTATATAGGATGCTATTAGAAATCTAGTATACCAGGCGTACTCTTTTTAGAGTACCTGGACTCTTTTTAGGTTTGCCTCTTTTGTACTATTTACTTTTTTAAAGTTGTACTCTATTGTACTCTTTTTTGTTATTATGTTGGCTAAATTTATTGAACGCATTTTATTACCAAATTGGGGAAGTCCACACTCATTGAACGCACATGATATAGCCTTGTGCGTCTTACTAGATATTGGTTAATTCGTAAATTTTTAATTTTATTATCGCTTTATTCCATATCAATCAATTCTGCATGGTACGTAAACATAGCATTAATAATCTAATAAATCCTGTTTTTATGCTTTTAATAATGATTTTTATTTATTTTAAGATATTTAAATGAAAATTAAAGGCTAATAAAAAATTATCGAAAATTTCTCGCCGAAATTGTAAATTTAATCAAGATTCAGAAGTACAAATTGTTTAAGAGAACGAAATGTTCATTTCGAAGCAATGCAAAATATGAATAAATAACAAATATATTTTTTATTTTTTGTAGTTTGCATTATAATGAATAAAATATTTATAACTTTGTTATAAAAAATAAATAAATAAATATAATATAAAATAAATATATCGTCATCATTACCGATGTCTACATGTGTGGTAGATACTGGCACACCCACAAATGGGTAATATGCCGTGATGATATATTTATTTATTTATTTATAACTTTGTTCAGATGCGTATTTTTATTAATAAATAAATAAGGGGTCGCGTGGGCGTGTGCGTATAGAGTCTGGTTGCCAGTCTGGTGACCCGGGTTCGATCCCGGCCGGTGCAGACTTTAAATCGCACAAAAGTGATCCCTGTGGTGCACTCGCCACACCAGCTATGAGTGCCCGTGAGGTGATGCCTGGTAAGCGCCCACATGGTAAAATATATCGTCATCATTATCGATGTCTACATGTGTTGTAGATACTGGCACACCCAGTGGTGGGTAATATGCTGTGATGATATATTTATTTTAGAATAAATATTCAAGTTAAGGATATTTGACCTTGAATTAAAAAAAAAATCGACTGCAGCGCATTTATTTCTTCATATTACATTTTTATTCAAATTTAGCACTGGTGTACTCTTTTTCATACAATGCTATTTGGTAACCCTAATCCTATAAGATGTATCACTTATTCCCGCCATCAGGACATTTTAATCCAAAATGTAGTACATAATTGTTATTCTCGTTTTTCATTTTACTTTTAAAGTTTGATATTTATCCGGTCAGAGTTTAAAAACGTATTATGCACATATCATTGCGCATTTCATTGAAGCAAAAATTGACGAAAAAAGAGCAAGTTCAATTTTTTACTTAGTTAACCCTAAAGACCTACCTTTTAGTGAGAGGCTAGTTGTTATTAACATTTTCTTCAGGGTGTCTTCCCCATATGTCTCCCGAGGCATCTTGCATTATGGTTTTCGCTTCTTGATAACTAAGCCTCTGCTTTCAAATACCGATTTTATATTTTTATTTCAAGTTTTTGCGGATCTGCCACTTCTCTTTTTCCTTAAAGGCCTAGTTTCAAATATTTTTTGTCGGTCTTGCTTCCTGCTTCCTGCATTTTGCAAGTGTCCGCGCCATTTCAGTTGCTCTTCCTGAATGCTTTTTTTACAGGTCTTAAGTTTTTCCTATAATGGCTTATGTTTTATGCGGTCCAATTTTATTTTTCGCTCGATTGTTCAGAGAAATCTCATTTTCACGTTTTGTATCTTACTGTCGTATATCTCTGTTGTCTACGATTTACATATTTTTTTAATACATCAATTTTTGTCTGTGATAGTATTTCTACCCCCAAGAGAAACTTCTGTATTTTAATGTACGAGTACATTACTATTAATAATTGTTTGTGTCACTAGTTTAGGAACTACACTTTTGTGAATGTGAGTATAGGCAAAGCCTATAAACACGAGCACTCGTAAAACAGTTTCTGGACGTGTGATACACAAGATTTTTTCTGTCGGCTGAAAACATTTGTTTTGTGTGTACGTACAAAAATACTAATTAAAATATCAAAAAAGTAGGTATTTGTATAAGTGCCGAAAAATGAGAAAAGAAGTCAGCTGTCATCAACAAAATCATAAATGTTGCAAGTATGGATTGCTCCTAAACATATCGAAATTTTTAAATTTAATTTTTATAAAATATGTAGAATATATTTATTTAAAAGACGTAGTGATAGATCCATCTGTCATGTAAGATCTATGGCGAAATTGGTTTTTGATTGGCTTCTACCTGGTTACGTCACAATTTTGGCAACGTTTTGAATGCATAATAAATAAATTGTTTTTTCTAATCCAAATAAATAAACTTTTATACAAACTGTTATATTAAATAAAACTACGAAGTTAATATATCAGTATTAACAAATAAAATAGACATGTTCATATTTTTTGCAATACCTCATTGTTGGGTTACAAGTTGATATTTCACCAACTCATAATCATAAAAGTCTCTTTTTACCGGTCTAGGCCGATAAAAAAATGTTTCTGGGCAATATATGGCCAGTTACACCGTTTATAGTTAAATTTTAACTATTGGTTAAATTGACAATATTGTATCGAAACGATATATCAAATGAGTTGTAAAATAATAGCTTTGTTCGATGACATGTACTAGGCCGCCCTAGTGTTAACTTTCTTACACTAACATGTTTTATGAGAAACGGGCAGCTTCTGGCAGACTGTTCGATGACAAAAATTTTAAGAACTAGTGCTCACGTTTCTGACCTGTCTCGCGAGGTGGTGTAAGAAAGTGCAGAGTAGGAGTGGGGGTAACTAAATGTTGTTTGGTAGACATTTTAATTCTATCCTATCTACATATCTGTTTATTAACTTAAAATTTTACACATTGAGAAAATAAAATAATGGATTCAAATATAGTATATTCTCTTTGTTTTGTTATATAAAGAATGAATTAATATATCTTTCTCTGAATCTGATGAAGAATCAAGTGATGATTGATCTTCGTCAGATTCGTTTATTAGTTCAAACATTATGCTCTTTAAAACAGACATTTCTGCAGTCACTTCTTTGCAGCTTTATGATATGACTGTATTTATAAACAACCTAACCTTTTACACCTTTGGCTACGCTTGGCTTGATTACTTACAACTGAGCAAACTTGCCCAAATATACACTAGTGTGTTTTATGAAACCACAAGAATTATACTGAACTAGTGTACACTACACTGCACTGCACTATTCTGCTCTGCACTTCAAGCACTTCTCATCGAACAGAGCTATTATTCTCAAAATTTCGATATGCACTTTTTTGTTAACCTTTAGTTAATACTTTAACTATAAGCGGTGCAACTAGCCATTAGATTGTAGAACAACTATTACCGGACGGAGGCACAAAAAAGTTAGTAAAACATCGAAGCGATTTTCGTGTATGAAACGTTCAACTAAAATTGGAGACGAAAAAATTAACATTAAAATGTGCATTAAAATTCAGCATGTCATACGGGCTTTACACTCGTAGAACGTTAACTGAAATAGATAGACACATAATTTATTCTAAAGGTTTTTCAAGTGACGCCTCAAACTTTCTGCCAGTAGTTATTTTCGTAAACCTCACACTTTACCCAAGCAATAGTTTGAAATCCACTGATGCTCCAACCCATCATCTGAGTGGGATGTGAGATGGCAAGCGTGTTATGAAGTGCGTTACGGAGCTACGGCTACGCTGCCTGCTCTTGAGGCATGCGCGAACCTCCTCAAACTTAGACACCCTCAGCGCAGTGCAGCCATTCTGGCGGAAAAATCAAACCCGTATCCGTCTCCAAGTCCTGTCTGTACTCGAACGGACACACACGCGCACCTATGACAAACGGACAGCTAATTAGCCAGCATGTTCAGATAAAGCGAGCATGAAATGCATCGAATGTAGACATCGCAGTGGAATGCATTGTTTATTGCCGTGAAAAATCGCAATAAATTGAAGATACATGGATGGGGTTATATCAAAGAAATAAAATATTTATAATGAAATAAATAAAGTTACTGAGGAGCTGTTAGCAAAAACAACCATAGCACATTTTTTGCATTTGAGATAATCAAGAAAAATCTTTCTAGCCTCCTTACTTTTGTAGGTTTCTGTAATATAATCCAGGATCATATATAATTATTAGACAATTATTTACTGGATGTTGAGAAATACAAATATAATAGGGCTGTTGCAAGAATTTTTATATGACTTCTAAGTATTAAATTTGAAAAGATATTGTTCTTTAAAGAGCCTCAAATTTGAAAATATCACGAAATATCCTTTAGATATTTTATAATTAATTTTTGAAATTTGGATAAAATTTTGAATAAGTCAGATGATCTGAAACAGAATGTGACGTCAGAGTACATACATCTTCAGCGGTTCTAAGGTGTCAAGTGTATTGTCAAAGTTGTCAAACAAGTGTCAAATAAGAATGACGACCAGAACTTTAAAGTAAAATATATTATCAATTTATATAATAAATTCAGTTTTTATATTTTATTTTACCTCAACTCTTTAACACCCCTTATTTCGGTAGCAGTAAAACAATCGTTCTGATATAAATTCAGCCATCATCCAGCTATCGACCTTCGGTAAATTGTCCGACTTAGCTTGAGTGTAATTTGAATTAGCCATTATTACTTTATTATTCATTTACAATGAGCAATGTCAGCGTCAAATGTCAAATTAAATAATATGAATAAATGTAGGTGATGGAAAATCTATTTTCCTATTGGCTATTAATGATGTAATGTATGTGCTTCTACGTCACAGGAGTGGGGAGTAGTTTTTCAGGACGCCAATCTTTTTATTTAATTATTTCCACAAATAACAACAAATTATTAAAATAAAAATTATTACTAAGAAAATCATTCCATAAACTTTCATTTAAAATAGATTTTGAAAAATGTGAAACAGGCTCATTACATAATAATTAGACATTTTTATAGTACGATTATGTAGAAATGCTCTAACTTTAAAACGTAACAAATTGTGACTAAGTTACTTTTGAAAAAAAAAATAGTTTTACCAAATTGTTCGCCATCCTAATTGAAAGTTGAAAGTACAGTATAGAATCCGGATAGAGCAACCGTCAAGGGACCGAACAACGTACAAAACGGCCAGCTTATGTAATCCTTATTTATTCATGTTTCTTTGATTCGGATTAAATAATATGCGTGTATAATGAACGATTGTTAGAAATAAAACAAACATTTAAATGAAATTATTTCAGTTTTAATTAAATCCAGTATAGCTACAGCTAACAAACAACTTGAGCTACATACATATGTAATACTGTAGTAATAACAGAAAATGCAAACAATAATTATATTTATAATTGGAATAATACTACCTTTTTAGTTTATGTTTTGTATTTTTTTTATTAAAACCCAACGTTTCGGCACCATAAACTGGTGCCTTTTTCAGGGGAAATTTATGTCAAGAAGGTACCAGTTTGTGGAGCCGAAACGTTGGGTTTTAATAAAAAAAATCTGATGTGGCCAACACAAAACCTACCGCTATTTAATTTTTATTAATTTAAATACATACCTACCTACGTATTTACTAACGTTCCAAACTGTTCCATTGCAGAAAACTATTGCTTTATTTACTATTTTCTTTTTAAAATGTCACTATTATTAATTTCAAGTGATAAGTTTTTTGACAGTGACATTTACTGTCAGTTACATTCATTTGAAAAATGAACTTTGTAGCAAAGGAATAGTTTTCATCTTAGGCTTCGCCACTAATATAAAAAATCTGATGTGGCCAACACAAAACCTCCCGCTATTTAATTTTTATTAATTTAAATACATACCTACCTACGTATTTACTAACGCTGCAAACTGTTCCATTGCAAAAAACTATTGCTTTATTTACTATTTTCTTTTTAAAATGTCACTATTATTAATTTGAAGTGATAAGTTTTCTGACAGTGACAATTACTGTCAGTTACATTCATTTGAAAAATGAACTGTGTAACAAAGGAATAGTTTTTATCTTAGGCTTCGCGACTAATAAAAAAAAAATATTTTTAAATTTATCTGTAAAATATATAGAAAAAGTATTAATGTCTACTCCTGTAGAAAATTCAATAATCTTTAATTTTCATAAGACATAAAATTCGAAAAAATGGTATTTAATGGTATTTTTTGAAGAAAAACCATTATGGGCTTCAAGTAAAGTACCATTTCCGTTTATCCGATTTACACCAAGATCTAATGGCTTCTATTCCTATTAGAATAGGGTAAAAATACAAGGTTTCAGAATTTTCTGAATGATAGTATTTGAGTTAGAGTGCAAACAAAATTCGTACACATACACACATACACACATGCACACACGCACACACACACACACACACACACACACACACACACACACACATACATACACACATACAGACATCATCGTGAAAATGTTAAAAATGGATTCTAGGGACCTTAAAACGTGGTCATTTACTAAAATCTCGATATTAGATTTTTAGCACGATCCCTATACCTCCCTTACCAAGGGTAGCGGGAGGTAAAAATTATTTTTAATTTTATGTGTAAAATATATAGAAAAAGTATTAATGTATTCCTGTAGAAAATTCAATAATCTTTAATTTTCATAAGACATAAAATTCGAAAAAATGACATTTAATGGTATTTTTTGAAGAAAAACCATTATGAGCTTCAAGTAAAGTACCATTTCCGTTTATCCGATTTACACCAAAATCTAATGGCTTCTATTCCTATTAGACTAGGGTAAAAATACAAGGTTTCAGAATTTTCTAAATGATAGTATTTGAGTTAGAGTGCAAACAAAATTCGTACACATACACACATAACACATACACACACACACACACACACACACACACACACACACACACTTACACACATACAGACATCATCGTGAAAATGTTAAAAATGGATTCTAGGGACCTTAAAACGTGGTCATTTACTAAAATTTCGATATTAGATTTTTAGCACGATCCCTATACCTCCCTTACCAAGGGTAGCGGGAGGTAAAAATACAGAACATAAACTAAAAAGGCAGTATTATTCCAATTATTAATATGAGTTCTGAAAGATATTTTAATAATAATTATATTTACTGGTGTAAAAAGTCTGTGATTTTAGTTTTCTTTTTTTTGCTTTTTGTTTGATAGTAAAAACCACGCACGGCCTTGTAAAGACGAGACATACTACTTTTCAAAATGTCATTACCGTAATTTTTATGCACAAATACATTCAGCACTTCTGCAGCTTTCAGAGCTTCGGACGCACTGAGATTCGCATAAATCTCCTCCGCCTCATCATCGTCGTCGCTTTCTTGCCTGTTGGTGATGATATTTTGCACAATATTGACTGAGAAATATTTTCGTTTCACGGAACACATTTTGGCGCACCTAGTATAAGTCGACGCAGTGATACATCAAAAGGTGACAAAACAATAAGTGATTTAAGGAGTGGGGGCGACGAGGTATTGCTCATGAAATTATGAATTGTTTTGAGATTGAGATGCGAGTCGCTGAAACCGGACGATTTTTAGTAAATTAAGTCGCTCAAAGCGGTTGGTCATTTTTATGAAAAACAAACATGAGTTTGCATCTACGCCGCTAAAAGCGGTATGAAGTCGTAGTAAATAGATTCTATTATACATGTCGCTGTCTGTATAACTCATATTTACAATCTTTGGACGGACTATGGTTATTTTGGCATAAGCTCCCCAATTACAATCATAAGTACATATAATATCAATCAATAATTCTGAAGATGTAAAACTTTTCAATCATAACAACAGATAGTTTCGAAGCACTGATTATGGCCAGTGGTACCAAAAATGTGCACTTCAAGAATCATGCCTTTAATTTTCCGAATTTTGAAAATATTATTTTTAATTTAGAATCAGCAAATCAGAATATACCTACATACCTCAAAAAAATACCCTTTTTTAACAATCTGTATATCTTGGAACCAAATTTATTCCTATCATTTTTTACCTATGTAGATTATGTTCCGACAGTTCCGACGAACGAACACTGTCAAAAGTCTTTGCGGACTCTACCTTATCTTCAATGGCCTAGTTTACATCGTGACACTATATTGTGACCTAACCAAATCTTAACTATACCAAACTTTTAGTTATTGTTCCTTTTCAAGGTCAAGTTTTATTTTTTTATTATTTGGTAAAGCATGTCGTCATTATTAAAACTTGAACTATGAAATTAACATAACTTTTTTAAAAATATCAAGTAATTATAAAAATCAATCATACAAATTACTTTTAAGTAAAATATCTTTAACTTCGTTTTATCTGGTAATTTACATAACCTATCTCTTCAACAAGCTAGCATCAAAAACACGGAAAACGCGCATGCGTAACTTAGTTTTTACATGTTTACTAGGGAAAACTGTCTTGTACTTGTAGTCAGGTTAACTACATTGGTTAGGTACTAGTTTCGAAACTCATCAGACTATGCTGATGTGTCAGTGTTTACATAAAGCGTACTGAAGTACATAGTTGTAATATAATCATAATTTAGTGTTTGGTCAGCTTAGCAAGATATCGGTGTAAACCGGGCCAATAAAGAAACAAGAATCTCACGTAAATGGACACGATGCTCAAGAAAACAGACGTAAATAAATAATGAATTTTTCAAAATCTTTTTCATTTTTACTTCCTTGTACGAAGTAAAGGAAGTATTGTAATCGCGAAAAATTTCGGTTTCCAGTTTTCAACGGAAATATCCATTTTGACCATCCCTGAATCCATTTTGACTAATTTCGTCGTGACGTCTGTACGTACGTACGTATCTCGCATAACTGAAAAACGGGAAGCCGTAGAAAGTTAAAATTTTGTATTTAGGACTGTTATAACATCTAGTTGTGCACCTCCCTTTTTGGTCATTACATAACTTTCGGAAGTGGCACTTTACTTGAAGCCTATAATAGATTTTAATGAAAAACTATATTAAAATATAATCCAAACCTTTTGAAATTTGGTATATAAGACTTTTATATCAATGGGAATAATATAATTGATTATAGTTAAAATGGTTTATCCGGAAGTGGTACTTTACTTGTAGCCTATAATGGATTTTAATGAAAAACTATATTAAAATATTATCCGAAACGTCAAATTTGGTATATAATACTTTTATATCAATGTGAATAATATAATAGATTTTAGTTAAAATGGTCTAACCGGAAGTGGTACTTTACTTGAAGCCTATAACAGATTTTAATGAAAAACTATATTAAAATATATTCCAAAACTTTTCAAATTTGGTATATAGTACCTTTATATTAATGGGAATAACTTAATAGATTTTGGTTAAAATAGTATAACCGGAAGTGATACTTTACTTGAATCTGTTACCAGTTTTTCTTGAAAAATATGTTGTTGTTTTGATTTTTAATAATAAATGCTTCATATAAAAGTAGTTTTAGAGACTTAAATTCTGCGTCGAAAACATTAAGTATGATTAAATTAGCTCTTTGTATAAGCGACATATGTAAATTTAAAAATTATGTACTTTTTGATTTCTGTAATTAAGTTTGTTATGAATTAGGACAAAAAAATAACAAAAAATAAAGAATTGAATGTCAATGTCAAATTATGTCAAATACGTGCAATTTTATGATGGGTCTGTTATAATACATATTTTAATTATTAACAAAATATGTACATTTAGTGTAACTGGCGTACAAGGAAGTCATGTGGTGTCCACATCAGATATTTTATACTTAATTCGACAGGAGCATTTAAGTTACCGAAATTAACTCTTTCATGTTAATAAGTAAATTAGTTATTTTCCGTGCTTTTTTGCTGGCTAAAGTAATCTTCTGTTCCAATTCATACTTATTCTTATTAACATGTACTCTAGACTCTAAGAATTGGAAATATTTGCATGTAATGGAGGACAAAATGCAGGGAAAGTTTATACGAGAGACCTATGGTAGAACTCGTGCCAAATGAAAATGACTCCGAAAAAATTATATTAATTTTAAAGCAAAAATGGAAGATATCCGATTGAAATGTTTACATCATTAGATAACAGTATGATAATGGCAATTCTTGCACATTTTTAAGTAGAATAATTAAAAAATGGCATGCATTGCAGGTGACCTTGAGCTGGAGCACCTCGACGGCGACAGTTTGATTCGCGCGTGGCGTGGATCTCGTAGTGCGCCGAGTCACGCCACGCTGGTATTCCGAACGCCTTCGGCAGCACCAGCGCTGCAATTTCCATCTAAAATATGCAATCGCTGCAGAAGGCACAAAAACACGACGCTGCTGCCATGTTACGCACGCGACCGAAACGCGCACGCCAACCCGACTCATGTCTTTGTCTTACGACAAACAACATCCTGTCCTCATACTTCTTTTTATCATATTTAATTTTCATGTCTAGTACTATTAATAATAAATATATTCTTAATAATATAATATATTGAAAATTACAGTTCCACATTCAATAGTTCATATCTTCTATTTCACGGTCGGATGCTAAATTTTTATATGCAAATTATATTGTTTTTATTGTATTTAATATGTCTTCTGCACACATACAATTGTAATTATATCTTTTTTTCAATGTATGATGAATTTCCTAAATGTCAGAGATTCGTCCAATTCATTAACAAGATTGGCGGTATTTCTGATGGATATATGCATTTTATCTACAATTTTAAGTATTTAATTATAAAACCATAAGAAAAATAAAAATGTACCTACTTCCCAGAAAATGCTTTCAGAATATAACTAAAACTTGATTTTTGACATTGGCCTCTGTCATTTACAAATTATGTTATAAACATTTGAATTTGTCAACTGGTTTTGTAGTTTATCCTACTCGACTTATTACATCCCGTTATTTTATATATTGTAAGTAGCGTCTTTATCTTTAAACTTATAGAAGATATAATAAAAATTTTAAATGTATCGGATGTAGAATTTTATGTTCTTCAGTAATATCAAAAATTTTCAAAAAATAATATTTAGAAGAATTTTTTTAGAAACTATTACTTTCGGTTGTCCAATTGTTACCAAAACATTTTCTGCTCTTTCCAGTAATGTCAGATTGAGGAATTCATAGTTAAATAGGACTTAAGTCTTATAGTTTTTGAGGAATCGTCCCTCCAACATCCAGGCATACACACACATACACACATACATACATCCACACACACACACATCATTGTAAAAATGTTAAAATCGGATTCTAGTGACCTTGAAAAGTGCTTAATCATTAAAATCTGGATATGTAATTTTTAGCATGATTCCAATACCTCTCTTAACGAGAGGTAAAAAATCTGATATAGCCAGCACAATACCTTCCGTCAATTTTTTGTATTTTGTACAAATCGCATACCAAAATATCATTGGAAAAGATTCTAATGTGCAGTAAAATTATAACACGAACATCCTTACTCTTTTCTATAAATTCCATTCCAAGAGTTCCTTGGAAAAGATTCTATAAATTAGCACGAATATACGCTATGTAAATTGCATTTGACACTGACATCTGTAAATTAGAATTATTCGAATATAGCAACTTGTTTTCATGATTATAGCAAAGCTGGGTGATTTACGAAAGTTAGTCTTATAATTCTTTAACTCTATATCTATTGAATATGAAGAAAAATGTATAATTAATCCGTATAGACAATAAAATATTCTTTCATATTGATAATCACATAAAATGTCAAAAAAAGATATTTAACTGCGTTTTCTTTTAAGAAAAACTCTTAAAAACTTCAAAAAATAAGGGAATTTCCGGTTAACCAATTATTGCCAAATCTAATCAGCTCGTCATATGGATGTAAAGAAGGAGGAAAACTAAGATCATTGATGAAAATCCGGTGAAAAAATTCCTATTAATAAGCGAGTTATGGCCTCCCGAATTTTGAAAAGATTGACTTGACGTCACGCTTATATGTTTTTATATCAAACTGTTTTCATCATGGACCTAAATGTTCTTGAAATATATGCTATTTTAAGTTATATTTACATAAAAATAAATGAATATTATAACACTGTATAAGTCTACATACTTTATAATTACAGGTGTATTTAAATTATTAAGTTTAATACAAGAAATTTACGTTAAAATAAAAACTGTTTGGAAACTGCAGTACAGGAATGTTAGCCCCTCTTTTCGAATTTGAATTTCTTAACTTCCATTGGTAGTAATCCCCGCCTCCTAACACGCTGTTTATAATGCATGTATAGGCGGTTTCTCGGTCGCCAATCAAAATATTTTCATATTAGTGTCGAAGCGCTATAACAAAAAATCTGATGTGGCCAACACATGACCTCCCGCCAATTCCATGTTTAAAATAGCAGTGAGCTTTAAGTAAAGTATCATTTCCGGTTAATCGTTTGTAAATAAAATCTAATTTGTTGTCCAATAAATAGAAAAGTCTGTAATACGAAAGTTTGGATTGTTTTATTGTTTTTCCTCAAAAATTTGTTAGAGCTCCAAATTAAGTACTACATCGATCCGATTTATCATATATGGTTAAAATCTAATATGTTGTTTCAAATTATATATGAGTTTTAAATACCAAATTTCAGAAGTTCTGGATCATATTTTAATAGGCTTTAAGGAAAAATCGTCACACACGTACATTCTTATAAAAATCAGCATCATCTTCTAGGTGCTCTAAAACGCAATCTTTGTAAATTCTTCGCCGTACATAATCCATTTCGTAAATGTGTAGTTGTAAATTTATTTTATTTTATAATGCTGCAAAAATACCAATTAGCAAATTTAAATCAGATCATCCCGTACATCTAACATTTATGTATGATGGAAATTATATTATTTTTACAAACCTTAATAAAATATTTTACTATTATATTCTCATTAACACGGTTCCATTATTAATTTTAATATAATAGCTGCCTGTCAGTGACATTTGTTTAAATATGTCAAACCTGTCATTAAAATTTTGTTTTTGTTTGACGCATAGGCTGGGTGATACATGGAAATAAATTATATTATATATTCATATTTAAAGTTATTTAGAGTTATTTACTACATGTTATTATCGTAGAATTGAAGATTAAACCATTATATTCCATTTTAATTAGTAAAAGTTGCTAAAAAATTATATTCAATGAATTTTTTACAAGAAAAACTGTTTAAAGCTTGTATAAATGATACTTCCGGTTTTCCGATATACACTAAAAACTAATGAGCACTTCCCATATTAGTATAGAATGCGTATACAAAATTTCAAATTTTTTTGATTGATAGTATTTGAGTAATCGTGTCCACAAGATCCACACACACACACACACACACACACACACACACACACACACACACACACACACACACACACACACACACACACACACACACACACACACAAAACACACACACAGACACACACACATACATACCTACAGACATCATTGTAAAAATGTTAAAATCGGATTCTGGGGACATCAAAACGTGCTTATTATATAAAATCTCTATATGCTATTTTTAGCACGATCCCTATACCTCCCTTACCTAGGGTAGCGGGAGGTAAAAAAATCATTGTAAAACTAGTAAAATCGAAATCTAAGGACCCTAAAACATGCTTATTCATTAAAAACTTTCTGTGTTTTTAGTCACAATTTCGTGTCTCATTAGTTGTTATTATTTTCTTCAACGGGTTAACATTTATAAGATAGAAAACCAGGAAGTTTTGAAGGAACAGCTCCTTTTTATAAATGAAGATATTTAAGTTGAATATGAAAATGATGTTCATACAAATTTAGATTATTTCTAATATTATTATTAATTATTAATAGTATTATATTATAAAAAAAATCTGATGTGGCCAACACAAAACCTCCCGTAATTTAATTTTTATTAATTAAAATACATGCCTACGTATTTATTAATGCTGCAGACTGTTCCATTGCATATAACTATTGCTTTATTTACTATTTTCTTTTTAAAATGTCACTATTATTAATTTGAAGTGATTAGTTTTTTGACAGTGACTTAATTTTTATTAATTTAAATACATACCTACATATTTACTAATGCTGCAAACTATATAAGTACCTTTGCATAAAACATATAACTATTGCTTTATTTACTATTTTCTTTTTAAAATGTCATCATTACCAATTTGAAATGATAGGTTCTTCGACAGTGATATTTACTTGTCAGTTACATTCATTTGAAATATGAACTGTGTAACAAAGAAATTGTGTTTATCTTAGGGCCGGTTTTTCAATCGCTTGTTAAAGTGTTTGTTAACTACCTAACAGATTAAATTTATCCATCAGATAAACTCCTTGGTAATGAAAATGCGTTTTTCAATACGAATTTATCTATTCGGTAAGTAACAGTCGCATTTGGTTGTCAACTTTAAGGTTGGCAATAATTGTAATATGATATTTGCTATGTTCGTAAGAAACCACATGTCATTTTCAACATAATTTCCAAACATTTCGTTTCGAATGTGATTGGCAGTTGCAGTTGTTGACAGTACTGAATCTGTGACGTTCAAGCGAATTTATAGTTTGCTTTAGTTTGTAGCAATATGTGGTAAGAATACATGAACTGAAGATTGGAAAAAACTATTTTACTACTGACTGTCATATCATTATGGATGTTATTATATTACATATATACATCTTTCGGGCTTCAAGCATCAAGCAGTTGTAAATTTCTACTGGAATTTTGCCTACAAATGTGCACATATGTACTGTTTCGTAAAAAATATACTGTCTCATTGGTCATTAATTAGAAAAGGTAGCGAATTTCGGAATTTCAATATTTTATAAGAGCAGGTTTGGTTCATCTCTTCTTGGCAATTCTCAATTTCGAATTGATCAATACAACATTGCGTTATACATTCTATTTTTAACACTACACAATACATTTTATTAGGATTAAACAATAACTTTGCTGTACATTGACGCAACATTGTTGTTATCAACGTTTTGCTTGTTATTAATTCTTCTCATTCTTGTAATCAAAATAACTTATTATAAAGTGGATATCATTTTCATTGTATTATGTATTATAATTTAATGAAATTTATAATATTTTTAAGACATTTTTAGAACAAATGTTTATACCATTGGAAATATCAGTATTCTCTGAATACATAGCAGTATTTTTTTTTGCTAAATTTGAACCTTTTAAAATATTTATCGTGACTAGAAGTCAACGAGATATGGTGGACGTCTTTCAATATGTGGTTTTCGATTCACTAGCATTATATTAATAAACGAAAACTTCCAATTTTTCCTTGTGCTTGTCTTTATTATCAAAAAACACATTTACATACATCTATTATATACAAATTTCTACAATTTTCTACGAATATTATTTAACTGTCAATGTCAATATGTCGGAACAGTTGAATTTATCCTACTGGTAAAATTTTATCGGTAGGTCAAAGTGTCTGTTACGTTATCCTCTTGTTTAGCTAAGACTTATCCTGTTGGTAACGCTAACATGACATTGAAAAACTGAAATAGGTGTTTACCATGAGGATAAATTTTACAGAGACTTAACAGACACTTGCCAGTACATTGAAAAACCGGCCCTTAGGCATAGAAAAATTGATTTTTAAACTTATCTGTAAAATATATTTTAAAAAAGTATTAATGTATAAGCACCTGTAGAAAATTCAATAATCTTTAATTTTCATAATGACAAAATGCGAAAAAATGGCATTTAATGGTATTTTTTGAAGAAAAACCATTATGAGCTCCAGATAAAGTGCCATTTTCGGTTATCCGATTTACATCAAAAACTAATGGTATCTTTTCATACTAGAATAGGATAGAAATACAAGGTTTCAGAATTTTCTGAATAATAGTATTTGAGTTAGAGCGTCAACAAAATCCATACACATACACACATACATACAAACATACACACACACACACACACACACACACACACACATACATACACACATGCACATGCACACATACAGACATCATTGTGAAAATGTTAAAATTGGATTCTAGGTACCTTAAAACGTGGTCATTTGCTAAAATCTCGATATGTGATTTTTAGCACGATCCCTATACCTCCCTTACCAAGGGTAGCGGGAGGTAAAAAGGCAAATGTAAAACAGACATTACTGTTTTTTTAAATTACCAAATTGAATTGAATTCTGTAAACTTGAAATAGTGTATTATGTACGTATACTCGTATACATTTCATTATTAATTATATGTTAAAAATTGATAATGTACATGTGTAAAGGAAAACGGGTTGATTACTGAATAGAATTGAAAGCTATATCGTCTTCATTTGTATTCAAAGCAACGCAGGTATGTACTTCTTGTAACATGTAATCGACCAATATTAGGTAAAAAAAAAACATCAATAGGTATCTTGTTGATCGAAACTATATCCTTTCAAATTAAATTCCTCATAAAAGAAAATCTCCTTTAACAAGCTAAAAAATAATCCTTTGAAGAAGAACACATATACGGGTAATACCAGTATGAAATTAAATTCATTCAACAAAAAAAGAAAACATCACATCATACTTAAACATAGCTTCTGTTTATCATTATTGGTTATCGCATCTAAGTTATTATAAAAATGTACGAACATAATTTTCTTGTTCCGCTGGACAAAAAAAGATTCAAGGAGCACATTTGCTTTTTTTACATGCACCAAAGATATTATAACATTCAAATCCGATAGCAGCAGAGATCTAGATGCGATACAGATTGCAGATAATGATACCACTCGAATAAAGGAGTCAAGTTTTGATTCTTGGGCGTTGAAATCTGGCGATTTACTTCGTTAAAGATGATCAAAACTGATTTCTGCCTGAGGGTCCTCAGCTACCGATACCGTAGTTGTTTTTTTCTGTGTTTTGTAGCTTTACCATTCAAATTAATAGAGTGCACATACCGCTTATTATGAATGATACATTGGATTATATTATAGTAATTGTGCTTGCTGGACTTTGATGTGCCGCACTAGTTAGAAACTACTGGTTTCAAATTGGAATATATGTCGTTGAGCGACGAGCTGTTTTGTACACGTTGAACAAATATTTGTTAAGATGTATTGTCTATCTGGATTTTAGGTGATGAGATTATTTGTCACAAATACATACCTATAACTTAATAATTTCAAATAATTTATTACATTATAAAAAAAAATAGGACTAGTAGCAATTTTTTTGTCAATATGGAACCAGAAAATATTTTTATATACCAAAGGGTTGAAAAGTAGTTCTTTGCGGACCGAGGGTAGCAATAGCTGCAACATTTTCACTACAATCAGAAAGATAGATGGTTTTTTAAATAGCAATTAATATTTTTTTCTATAAAGTATAATTTCTATTAAAAAAGTTGAACTGAGATTCTCGCCTACAGAATATTATTTATTTAGTTGGAGTAACGATGATCGACTGGAGATTGATGTGTGGAGAAAAAAATAAAGTAATCGGAAACTGCAGTCAGTACGCTTTTATTTGATTTGAAACCTACGTTTCGACCATTACAATGATCTTCTTCAGGGTTAAATCAAGTCATAAACAATGATGAAGATATTTGTAACTCCTGTAAACAAACATCGAAATACAATATGTGAATTACACATTTTTTTTTTTATTTATTTATTTATTTATTTATATCAATCCAACAGGATACGAGATCCCAATTATAGGATTGATTACAGAAAAATTCAATTATAATAAGTGTCACAAGTAGAAATGAAAACAATCAATATATACATTTATAAAGAAATTTACACATTACATATAATATTGATGAAAAACAACCAGATAGAATGTAACAATTGTATAAAACGTGTAACGGGGAAGTTTAGCATGGTAAAAATTCTGCATAGCATACTATTTTCTCACAAATATAACACAAATGACTGCTGAAATTGAAATTAAAAATTAAAATTATTGCTCCATTTATTTATAATTAATATTTTTTGGGTAAACTCTAAATACGTCACAAGTCAGTTATGCGCAAACTCAGACAGAACGGTGAAAGCGAACCACTTGAACGTAGGTTGAAGAACACCTCAGTCTCAAGTGACCGCAACCGCGTGCGTCAGTGTATAAGCGACATACGTTGTACCAAGCCTCTGCCGACGTCATCACAGCTTAAAATCGGCTTTTCCGAAAAATCTGGGCATTTTTGAAAAAAATAAAACATGTTACATCATTTTTTAAGTCATTTCACATGGAATAAAGTATAAAAAAAATCGCTAAACTTCCCCATTCACATATTGTATGTCGATGTTTGTTAACAGGAGTTACAAATATCTTCATCATTGTTTATGACTTGATTTAATCCTGAAGAAGACCATTGTAATGGTCGAAACGTAGGTTTTAAATCAAATAAAAGCGTACTGACTGTAGTTTCCGATTACTTTATTTTCTTCTCCACACATTATTTATTTACTTCATGTATTCCACAAGGAAATGAACAGAAAAATTTGCAATTCGAAGGAAACTACAAGCTCATAATTTTATAGTGATTTGTCCGATTTATAGTGCTTTGATTAGCGTATCCAAATCTAACAAATTATTACAACTTAAAACTTAAGTTATAAAAATATAAGTTGTATTCTTTACTTTGTAACAACTGGTTTCAAATTAAAAAAAAATTATAAACAAATATATATTTATTTATTTATTTATTTATTTAAAATACAACCCCAACAGGCAGTGGCCCAATAAAAGGGTACGAGAAGAACAAAATTATGACATTAAAAACTGTTTAATTTGACTACAATTTAAATGGAAAATGTCAATATTGGAAAATTTAGTTTCATATAACAAACACATTCGATATATGGGAAAGGAAAGGAGAAGATTAGTGCGTGCAAAAGGAAAATAAAAAGTATAACAGGATCTGGTGATAGATGGAGTATGAAAATTAAGACAAGAAAGAGAGCGGGAATCATCAACAATGCCATTTATAAGCTTACCCAAATGCAGGATTAAGCAAGCCTCCCTACCGATACTAAACATTTTTAACAATTCGCTGTAATTAATTGTTCTATCAGGGTACCTGTTGTATGATTTAAAATAAAGAAATTTGAGAAACCTCTTTTGAACCAATTCTAACAGATCTTGTTGAGCCTGATAAATCGGACTCTAAATAATATGGCAATACTCAAGTTTCGACCTGACTAAGGTGTAATAGAGTGCGAAAATAGCTGACACATTAGTAAAATTTCTAGTATTCCTGATTATAAAACCCACTATTCTGATAGAAGCGTTATAGACCTGTCTGACATGAGGCGCAAAAGAAATGCGCGCTTCAAAATTTATACTAAGATCTTTTATTGAGTTGACTCGAGGTAAGGAAATGTTGTCAATTTTGTAGTTAAATGTTATTGGAGAAAATATTCTTGTGTAGGAAATGACGCTACATTTTTTTAAATTCAAATTTAATTTATTGATAAGGCACCATTGATTTATATTATTGAAATCATGTTGTAATCTTTGGCAGTCACTGACGGAAGATATTTTGTAAAAAAAATTCAGATCATCAGCCAACAATAGTTGTTCACAATGAATTACTTCAGTAATGTCATTGATAAATAAAAGAAACAGAAGAGGGCCTAGATTAGAACCCTGCGGCACTCCTGAAGACGCGGTGAATTTAAATGAGTTGGAACCGTCATAATGAACCAAATCTCACGTTGATATAAATAACTTGTTAGCAAAGAAACAAGAGAAGAAGAAAAAGAGAATAACTGTAGCTTGCTAATCAAGATAGAGTGATCAACCCTATCGAAAGCTTTGGCAAAGTTTGTATAAATGCAGTCCATCAGACCTTGAGCATCAAGAATTGTAGTAACGGAGTGCGTAAAGTGCATCAAGTTGGTGACGATTGATCTTTTAGCCATAAATCCATGCTGAGAGGGAGGGAACTTTTTTTTAACAGTAATGTAGATATTAATTATTTTCTCAAAAATTTTACTGAACACAGAGAGCATAGCTATGGGACGATAATTTTCGATATTGGAAGCAGATCAAGATTTGAGTATTGGAGTAATACGGGTCTGTTTCCTGACTGAGGGAAGGTGGAAGCCTTGATGCAGAGGTTAAATATATGATACAAAGCGATCGATAGGGGATGAGCACAGTCCCTCACCATATATCTCCATTAGAAGTGAAATTAATTACAAATTATGTATTTTGCATTAGGGGTTTATTTAAACAGTACAAATTTAATTGAATCATTTATTAATATATTGATTGACTGATTGATTACTGAAAATTTATTTAAAATACTGTCTTAATAAATTGTAATCTTGGAAAAGAACATATAAAATTATAACGATGTTCTAAAAGATTTCTAGAATTTCAAAATTAAACAATAAAACTTAAAATTTAAAACAGGGACCTAAAAATAACTGGACAAGATTACGTAAATAAATTCTTACAGATCCTTTTAGATATTTGCATTAGTGTGTTGTAAGGACGTTACTGTATTTTTACAAGAATTTCTTGTTTTCAGTTTTAGCTATCAAATATTCATAAATTTCAAGAGTTTATTTTAAAAAAATATAATGTGGCCAACACGAAACCTCCCGCTATTTAATTTTTATTAATTTAAATACATACCTAGGTATTTACTAGCGCTGCAAACTATTCCATTGCATAAAACTTTTGCTTTATACTATTTTCTTTTTAAAATGTAAATATTATTAATTTGAAGTGATTAGTTTTTTGACAGTGACATTTACTGTCAGTTACATTCATTTGAAATATGAACTGTGTAACAAAGGAATTGTGTTTATCTTAGGCTTCGGGATTTTTAAGTTTATCTGTAAAATATATAGAAAAAGTATTAATGTATACCTATAGAAAATTCAATAATCTTTAATTTTCATAATGACAAATTGCGAAAAAATGGCGTTTAATGGTATTTTTTGAAGAAAACCCATTATAAGCTTCAGATAAAGTGCCATTTCCGTATATCCGATTTATTTAGAATAGGGTAGAAATACAAGGTTTCAGAATTTTCTGAGTTATAGTATTTGAGTTAGAGCAAAGACAAAATCCCTACACATACACACATACACACACATACACACATACAGACTTCATCGTGAAAATGTTAAAATTGGATTCTAGGGACCTTAAAACGTGGTCATTTACTAAAACCTCGATATGTGATTTTTAGCACGACCCCTATACCTCCCTTACCAAGGGTAGTGGGAGGTAAAAATTATAAATTTCTTAACATTTTACATTTTTTTTTTTAATTATGACTCGTAAACAATCTTGGCATCGATTCGTTAATAGTGCAGTTGCTGAGTGACATTGTTCCAATGTTAATATACTAAAAATGCTTGGCTTAGCTTGAATATTCAAGCTTTTCTTAAGGTTAAGCTTGGGTTGGGTTTGATGAAACAAAAGCTTGGCTTAGCTTGAAAAATCAAGTTTTCTTAACTGCTGGCTTGGCTTGATTGGTCAAACTTTATCAAGCCAAGTCAATTTTTCATGCTTTAAGCCAAGATCGTGAATCTCCATTACTAAAGCACATGTTTCAATAATGTTTTTTGTAATGCAAATACATCATTTATTGGCCGTTCATAAACATTTTGTTTAATGGCACCACATACAAAAGAGCCCAGCTCCATCGAATTTCCTTATACTAAAATCTTCTCCTCTTTCCCTCTCAGAGATACTCTCTAGAGAATTTTGATGTTTTAACACTCCAAAGTTTTCGGTTTAATCAATCATCATTCTGTAGATCCCTTTTTCTCATATCTTCTACCAAGTATTTTTCTCACATTAAAAATGGTTTTCCTCTGCCATTCGGGGTACACTCGGTGAAGTGTTTTGGCCATTTGTGTTCTTATATTCGTTTGTTACGGAAGATGTTATCTCTTTTTGATTACAGATTTCTATATTTTTACATCCCGCTACTCTAGATAAGGGAGGTATAGAAATCGTGCTAAAAATCGCATATAGAGATTTTAGTGAATAAACACGTTTTGATGTCCCCAGAATCCGATTTTTACAATGATGTCTGTGGGTATGTATGTGTGTGTGTGCGGATCGTGTGGACTCATGTATAATTTGAAACAACATATCAGATTTTAACCATATATGATAAGTCGGATGTTGTACTTAATTTGAAGCTCTAACAGATTTTTGAGAAATAACAATAAAACAATCCAAAATTTCGTATTATAAACTTTTCTATTTATTGGACAACAAATTACATTTTATTTACAAACGATCAACCGGAAGTGATACTTTACTTAAAGCTCACTGCTATTTTAAATATGGAATTAGCGGGAGGTCATGTGCTGGCCACATCAGATTTCTTTAAGTTTAGAAATACCAAGTACATCAAATTCTCTTTTTACCTCCCGCTACCCTAGGTAAGGGATCCCTAGATCGTGCTAAATATATATATATATATATATATATATATATATATATATATATATATATATATATATATATATATATATATGTTATAAAAACTACAAATAATAAAATGTGATGATGAGTCCTTAGTCCAATTTAAGTCGTAAAATGCTGTTATTATCAATAAACTTGTTGTTTCGTATATATTTTGTTGTATTGTCAATTCGAAATCAGCCTTCTTTTAACAAAAGATGTGTATTACAAAATTTTAAAAGATAAAAATAAATTATTTTATAATTTTATATTTAAAGTTATTTAAAAATACTTACTAAATGCTATTATCGTAGAGTTGAAGATTGTACCATTATATTAAATTTTTGTTGCTGAAAAATTATATTCAATGTATTTTTTTCAAAAAAAATTATTAAAAGCTTGAATAAGTAATACTTCCGGTTATCCGATATGCACTAAAAACTAAAGAGTTCTTTCCACATTAGTATAGAATGGGTACACAAAAATTCAAAATTTTCTGAGTGACAGTATTTGAGTAATTGTGTCCACAGGATCCATACACACACACATTCATACGAACACATATACATACATACATACATACATACCTACAGACATCATTGTAAAAATGTTAAAATCGGATTTTAGGGACGTCTAAACGTGCTTATTCCCTAAAATCTCTATATGCAAACCAGAATCTCGTACTATTTCATATAACAAAGTTATAAGCAAAAAAAGAAAATCGCGAAATTTACATTTTCACCTGTATCTAGTGACCTATGCATTTTTTCGCAAATAAAAAAACACCATTAAAATAGCCTCCTAATGGGGTAACTTTTGTCTAACTTAACCAACCTCGTAGCTCTTATGATTCTCGAGATATCAATGCATTCGTTCCTTAAATGGGACACCCTATATATATATATATATATATGGAGAGGCTGAAAGCCATAAAATGAACTTTAAAAACGTGTTCTCGCTTTAATAAGCTTCTAAATGATACCTTTTATTATTAATTGCCACAGAAATTACTAAAATTATTGTTTCCGGAAAATCGTAAATAGGCATTAAATTGTGCCGTGTTATAGAAATGTATAAAAAGAGACAAAATTACCCCTAAATACAGTGAACATGTTAAGTAAACACATCAATTTCACAGTAAATTGATAGTAAAAAATTGAGATTGCTTTTGTATATTCATGACAGGTAGATTACATAAAATGTAAAGATTGCATAAAATTTCAAATATCTTACATACTACTTACATAGTCCTTTGAAGACTTTTGTAGCATTTTTTTAATTTCCTTTTCAGGTTTATTATTTAATTGTTATCTATAATTTAGACTGTCAAGTACAAGGTGTCTCATTTTCGATTTTTTTTTTTTTAGGTTATCTCGAGAAATATTACTGATAGAGCAAAATCGTTTACACATTCCAGGATCAGCTTTCTTTGTTTCTGAGCTACAGGCAAAAACTTGTTTTTAGCTCATTTCGAATTATATTTTTTGAAAACTTCATAATTCTCGACATATAACACAAATTTATGATTTTTTTAATAGTAACATATCTTTTTGCTTATGTTATAAGCTTTTCAATAATATATAACAAGTCAACATTCTTTTGTTTTACACATAAATAATAGATGAATTATTAACTTTTTGGGGTGCAACGCACTAACTCAAATATTATCATTCAGAAAATTCTGAAACTTTGTATTTCCACCTTTTTCTAATAAGAAAAAAACATTAGATTTTGGTGTAATCAAGTAACCGGAAATGGCATATTACTTCAAGCTCAAAATAGTTTTTCTTCGAAATATACCTTTAAATGTACCTATTTTTTTCGCGATATATGGTTTTATAAAAATTAATGATTATGAAATATGCATTCATACTCTTTCTATACATTTTATAGATAAATATATAAAATAATCTATTTTATAAAACCCGCATCATATGTATTAAAGGTAAACACAATTGCTTAGTTACACGGTTCAGATGTCAAACGTATGTAACTAATAGTTAAATATCACTGTCAAAAAATCCTGTCATTTCAAATTAATAATGTTAACGTTTTAAAAAGAAAATAGTAACAGTAAATGAAACAATACTTATAATTATATTATACGAATGACAATGAACATAATATAATTTCCAGCATCAATAAATATATAGATGTATTTAAATTAATAAAATTTAAAATAAAATAATGACACTCGGTTTGGTTTCACAAAAAAAGTATATTTTTACTTTATCGTACAATTTCGCCTGTTACGGCATCATCAGAAGTACTAGCGGGAGGTATAGTGCTGGTCAGATTTTTTATGTTTATGATTGTTGACTAATGTACTGGTGTGTAAAGTAAATCAAATTGTACCCCCTATGTACAAATGCGGCCTCATTATCAATTACATTTTCTGCTAAATATTTACGTGCCAGTAATGCACGCGAAAAGAATTAATTTACGTCTGTGAACCAGGTTATAGTGAAAATACATCTCTTGATAGGAGAATTAATTCATTTACATTGTAATTATAGCAGTTTTGTTCTCGTACGCCGTCAGTAAGTAAATGAAAGTAAACATTATCAGTCTGCGACTAGTTCCAGTTCTTGCGAGAATTCTTTTCTTCGTGTATCATAATCATACACTTTGCACTAGTTTATTTTAGAAAAAGTTTTCCCATATAAAAACAATGTGCCTAGGATGATATGTGGATTACTCTCACTCTTAATTGCCTAGTGAAAATTAACTAAAAATTTTAATTAAGCTGTATGTATAGGTTTCACTTGCTAGTATAAGTTTTGTTTGATGTTATTTTTCATAATTAGATGACACTTTTTCCTCTTTTATAAATCGTTTATTTAGTAAAGGGATTAGAAATCTTTGTACATTTTCCTTTTACTATTCTGTAAAAATAGATGCTCGTTAATTACTACTATATATTTTCATTTTTATATTATATCGAGTGTTAATTATTTGTTATTGGTTATCAAGTTATGGGTTTTTCTTATCTTATCTAAGAATTATTAATTAATATTCTGGAATCCACCATACCAGCCGCGTTCCAAATCTGTTGCGCCACCCGCATTTTTTCTTTGTTCTATTAGTTAATATATGATAAAAGTAATAGCTAACTTAATTTATCGGCAATTTTATTTATATTTTGTTAGTTTGTAGTTCTATACAGGGTGTCCCATGACGAGCTTACACTATCTGTATGTTAAAGACTGTTCAATATTATAATACGAAATTTAGTATGTAGGCGTTTTCCGACATATCCGTTTCAACTAAAATATTTTCAAAGCAGTAGCGCTTCCGGTTTAACTGCGGAAGTAGTACCAGAATTTCTTATTTTAAATGGAATGCTATATTTTTTATTTTACCATTGGATTTAACAAAAAAAATATAGGTACATATTTATTTATTTCGTGTCCAAGCCACACAATATAACAGACATAGTACATAAGATTAGTGACAGAACTGACAGATGCATATATCCTACACGGTAAAAAATTACATTGATATTCCGGACAAAATTTAGTTAGCTGTATTTTTTTTGTTATTTCAACAATATGTTTTTGCCGTGTATACGAAGAACTTTGTATTTTAAGTTTCCAAAACTAAACCATTTTTGTTGTGTATAAATAGTATTATTTGCTGTAAAATATTAGTCATGGTAGCAATTATTATTAGTAGTACTAAGCAGTCATTTTGTTACTTTGTTCAGATTACAAAATCATTTTGAACAATTAAAAATATTTAATTTGTTACTGGGACAAATTTTATTTTTTTGTATCCTGTGACATTATATTTTGTAAAGATTACAAATTCTTCTTCCCGCCATATACTTTGTACAGGTAACTAAAACTTTTGTGTAGACAGGGTATTCCCTGGTATACAGTATAATTCACTGTTCGTGTTATACTATACTACGTCGTGTCGCATTTGCTTGCGCTGTTAAGTTTTAGCCTGTCGAAAATTGTGTTTTAAAAGTGCTTGTTTCTTGTGCCCGTCAATAAAAATGGATGATTTTGTAAAAGATATTTTAAAACAATGGCAATTAGTGTCTTATTGAAAAATTTGAAGGTATGTATCGATTACTGATAAATCAGTATAATTTAAGTGACTATTGTTTCATATGTTATTTTTTTTATATAATATTTGTTACATGTATATAGATTATAATTATAAATAAATAAAATTATTATAATACGCATGTATTTAATTTTTACCTTACTACCTCATTAATGCATTTGTATATCTATCAAAATTTATTAGTTTCCAAAACAAATTCATAGTTATTAATGGTAACTTATTATATTATTATGTTCGCAAAACAAATTTATGTTTCTTAATAGTCACTTAATTTATTTGTCTGCATAACAAATTTATACTTCTTAATGGAAACTTATTTTATTTGTTCGCATAACAAATATCTTTTGTTATATATAACAAAACTGTATTTGTTGCCACAAAAAATTTTTTCCAGCAAATTTACCTAGGTAACTGTAACGAATATATTTGCTGGTCCTATATTGACAAAAAAAAATTGCTGCTGGAACTCATTTTTAGTAATCACAACAAAGTTTTTATTTACCGTGTACGTGAGCGTCTATTGGTCTTGGAATTGTCGCCATTCTTTTCATGCTATTCAACCAGTTTTCTGTATATTCGAAATCAGACGGTGGTGCAGCTTGGTGGTAGCAGAATTCCATGTGTCGCGACAATACGCTTCTGCTTTGACCCGGGGGATTATATATTATAGGTACATATGAAACAATAAAAAAATTTTACCCAGGATCAACTACTTCCGGCGTAATTCAACTTTTTTGATTTTTTATCTAAAAATGACCAGTTCTTTAACCTTCTATATCTCAAGAATGGAACCGAATTTCTATAATCTGTAAAAAACAGTTTTATAAGGAAAATGTTTATTTACACTAATGTAAATTAATAATCGACAACTTCTGAAAAATATAATTTCTACGTCGACCTAAACTTAAAGTTCAAAAAATTCAAAAAACTCAAGTTTTTAAATGTAACACCCCATTTTTGTTATTACATCTAGTTGTGCACCTACCTTTTTGGTCATTACATAACTTCCGGAAGTGGTACTTTGCTTGAAGCCTGTAATAGATTTTAATGAAAAACTATGTAGGTATTAAAATTTAATCGAAAGCTTTTAAAATTTGGTATATTTTTTAATTATACAATGAGAATAACACAAAAGATTTTGGTTAAAATGGGCTAACTGGTAGTGATACATTACATGAAGCTGTTAACAGTTTTTCTTGAAAAAAATTGTTTTATTTTAATTTTAGAAATAAATGCTTCAGAAAATTAAATTCTACGCACATCAATTATTAAATTATACCTTTGTACAAGCGAGATATGTAAATTTAAAAATTATATGCTATTCAGTTTTTTGTAATTAGGTTTACTATTGATTAGAACAAAAAATAACAAAAATATAAAAAAAATAATGTCAATGTCAAATACGTGCAATTTATTTAGTTATTAAAAAATATGTATAGTTAATAGGAAATCATGTGATGCCCATATCAGATTTTTTACTGATGAAAATTCATTGTTCACTGACAGCAATTTGAGGTTATATGCCATTAATCTCTCAGTTTTGAAAGCATTCGTACCAACTCTAACGAAAATCGTATAAACAGTGCGTTTATACATCTTAACGACGTGTTTTCAGTGCTTTTATAAACAAAGATACCAAAATAGAAACACTAAATTGAAGGATACATGTACCTATTGAGAATTAACCATCAAATTAAAATTAAAAGGTGCTATAAGCTAACGTAAAGAAAAAAGTAAATAATTCATATTTAAATTTTGGACATCATTGTTGCAATTGCTATATCGTTTTATTTAAAAAATACTATACAATATTAATTTAATAATATATATTAGTACTAATTATACCCCCAATGAATGAAAGTTTATAATGAATAATTTACTTTAGTATAGATCACCGCAATGAATTTCACACCATTTTCACTTTTCGCCGGCCTGAACAAAAACTTTTCAGCGTCTAGTCTAGCTGGAGATTTATCTTGCAAAATGAGACATAATTAACGCGTGTTAGATTAAAATGCTGCGCGTATGAGAAGAACTAGAATCGTAGGTTATTTATCTTCTCTTCATTACCATACCGGTTAATTGCAAGCAGCGTTAATTGAAGCATCCTGAAATTACCTTAGTTTGGAAATTAATTATGTTGTATTAGTTGGAACTTCGAACATCGTTTCTCAATTCCTAAATCATGCAATCATCAATTCTTCACACACCAAGAATATGTTAAAGAATCGAATCAAAATAAAATAACAAAGGTATCAGAAGTTTTCTCTAAGGATCACAATTGCTAAATATATCCTTTTTATTAACACCTTTTAATTTAAAATAACCAATGTTTTTGAATTATATTTTTTTATTATTTTGTGCTCACACTTAATGTTCAAATCACTAGTATTGTAAGCAAAATAATATAATAAGGATTTACAAATAAATATTTATTACATTTAGGGCAGGTATTATAAATGTCCAATTAAATTTATTTCCGAAGTAAATTTAGTCCAACGAACAAATGCAGAGCAAATTTTTGACAGTATTGATTTAAATGTAATAAGAACATTGAAATTTATTCGATTTTGTTCACTTTATTAAATTTACTTTGGAACTAAATTTAACTGGACGTTTATAACACCGGGCCTTACTAAGTTTACATCTAGTTTGAAAATGGTTTCAGTTTTCAATCAAAAATACGTTCAACTGTTTACATGCGATTTTCACAAGTCTACCACTAGGCACTAAATTAACTGATATTTTATTCATAGTTTTGTGACACAAAGCGACAAAAATGTTATGCTATGTACACATGCGCAATATCGGAACTAAATTTTACATGTTTGCATGAGTTGTTTTGAAACTAGTTTTCAACCCAATCCTATGAATGTTCGTATGGTTTGAGTTACATCAAACCGTTTTGACACTGAATACATGGCGATTTCAAAACTGGAAACGTTTTGAATACGGTTTATAAACTGCATGTAAACTTAGTAATTTATACAGATGTCCTACGAAAGTGTCAGTCGCATATTCTTCAAATAATTGTAAGTACCAACAATAAAGTTATAAGAAACGTTTGTCTCATTATATGTCATCTGCAGGACTACCAAATCTTCTAGATTTAGATGGAAATAAGAAACTCAATATACTCACATCTACTGCAAATAAAATCATTCTTTGCTCATATATCTCGGTCCACGTTTAATGCGTTATGTTAAAATTTATTTATAAAAGTTGCATAGACAAGTATCTTCATTTTATGTGAAATAAAGTTTTGGACTAGTAAAGAAAAAATGAACAAAAATCTTTTCCTGAAAGCGTCATGTAATCTACTACTTGCCTACCGCAAAATCGGCAGGGAAATTGAAGTTCCCTGCCTAGACAGGGAAGTAAAATGCAACGTTGCCATATTTTGTCACACGCATATTATGTTTTTACATGAAATACAATTATAAAATTAAAATAAATGATGTCCAGTATACATTTGTTTTAAATTCTTGTACAATTTTAAATAGTTTCTTAAGTTTTCATTGTGATTTATTTGTTAAATGAAAATTGGTTATATGTACCATTCGCTAATTTTGAATTCTTATACGACAAAATATAATAGGTACTTATTTCGTCATTGAAGTTCCTTTTCATGACTCATTATGGTTATTAATCTCCCTATATTCGTCGAGATCGAACCAGGAACCCCCAGGTTCGCGACCAGACACACAGGCACGAGGCCACGACCGACGCCAAATATTTCGAATTTTAAATGGCACAAAAGTGACCCCTGTGGTGCACTCTCCACGCCAGCAATGAGTGCCCGTGCGGTGACGCCTGGTAAGCGCCCGCACGGTACAAATATGTCATTATCATTACCGATATCTGTGATAAAGCAGATTGGCACACCCAGAAATGGGTAATATGCCGTGATGATATATTATTATTATTATTTATTATCTATATTCGTCATGAAAAGACGAACTTCCCTGCCTTGATAAGTAAATAACTATTATTACAACGAGAAACTAATGTATAAATCACTTCATAGCTTTATACGAAATATGTGTTATCAAAATATCTTGGTGTTCATAATTACAACAATTTTGCATTACTGTAACGTCCGTACATTCCGTTGTTGTAGTATGAAACTGATATAAAACTAGTACCAGATCTAGGGTGGGATTCCATAACTCGTAACAACAACTACAAATAACCATTGCTCTTGTTAAATATCAATTACAAATCGTAATCGGTATTCTGTAAAGCAATAGCAACTGCAGATAACAGTTGCTCACGTTATTTTCCAATTGATAAATAACGGCTGCAAAATACCAACCGTTCGGCAGCCATATTGAATTGTTAAATCTGACAGTTCGGTAATTTATTTGAAAGAAAACAGTAAATACAAACAGTTTTTATGATAAACTAACAAAATAATTTACTTATTTAAATTGGTCATATTAGATTTGGATAATAACAATAATAATAATCTTGTACTTAATATTTCGAAATTTTTTATACATTATAACCTAATTTCTCTTGTTACGATTACTGTTATAGAATCGCAATTTCACTTTGTACTTGATATTTGCAATTGATCTCATAATCAAGTTCAAATGATAGCAACCGAAGTTATGGAATCTAGGGCTGTCAAAATCGGCTGAAATTGCTAACCGGTTAACCGGCGGTTTACAGACCGGTTAACCGAAAAACCGAATAACCGGTTTCAAGTCAATAACCGGTCAGAAAAACCGGTTTTTAACCGGACAAAAAACCGGTTTTTAACCGATCAAAAAACCGGTTTTAACCGGTCAAAGAACCAGTTTTTCACCGGTCAGAAAACCGGTCTTTAACCGGTCAAAAAACCGGTTATTAACCGGTCGGAAAACAGGTTTTTAACCGGTCAGAAAACCGGTTTATAACCTTTAATTTGGTGCATGTTCAAAAGTTTCCTCAAAACGTATCGAGTTTTATGGGCACCGTTAACTTTTTGGAAACATCGTACTTCTTTGGGAAATAAATTTCAGTAAACTTTGCAAAGTTTCCCTGTGTGCACTAAAATTTTTACAATTTATTGTTTAGCAATGGTATATGATATACGTATATATGGTATGCGAGCAGTATCTTCGATTATTATTAATATTTCACCAACTCCGTATTGATTCGGAAGGTTGTTGAAATGCTGTATTTAAAATTGTTTTCGATGTTGCTCATATAGATCATCGTGTCTAATACAACTTGTCACGTGACTAATGAATTATTTCCTATTTCGATGTAATTTACTTTTATTTCAAAAATATTATTAAAAGAAATAATAACATATTAAGGTTGGTAACATTGACAGTTTCAATAAGCATTTGAAATTTATTTATTTTGATATATGGCATTTTGTCAAGTGCTATTTAGACGTTAGGTTATAGTTAATTTTTTTAAAAAAAAAGTGCTATGAACCGGTTAGAAACCGATTAAAAACCGGCTATAAACCGGTTAAAAACCGGCTATAAACCGGTTAAAAACCGGCTATAAACCGGTTAAAAACCGGCTATTAACCGGTTAAAAATCGGCTATTGACCGGCTGAAAACCGGCTATTGACCGGTTAAAACCCGGTTTACCGAATACTTTTGACAGCCCTAATGGAATCCAACCCCTAGATTGAAAAAAGTCTTCTAGTATGAAACTTGGATGCTTTAAATCCTGTTATATTTTCTTGTGACTATAATATCTGTATTATCCGCATAACCACATATAAAAATAGCATTGCGCAAAACTATATTGTTTATATGTAATGCAGATATATTTCAATTTTCTGTAATCTGTGCCGTCCACCTACTAGGATGCTACCTTTTCCTGAAAAAAGGAAAAAACGAACTTACAATGATGACCATTATTTCTGCCTTTTGCGATAGTTTTTTTTACCTCTCGCTAAGAGAGATATTGGATTTATGCTAAAATTCTCATATCCAGATTTTGCTGAATAAGCACGATTTAAGGTCCCTAAAATCCGATTATAACATTTTTAAAATTGTGTGTGTGGATGTGTGTATGTGTGTCTGGATATTGGAGGGACAATTCCTCAAAAACTATAACACTTAAGACCTATTTAACTATAAGTTCCTCAGTCTGACATTCCTGGGAAGAGCTGGTAACAATTGACAACCGTAAGTAGTAGTATCTTAAAAACAATCTTCTAAATATTATTTTTTGAAATTTTTTGTTGATAATAATATTGAAGAACATAAAATTCTCCATCTAATACACTTTTTTTAATTTATCTTGTATAGATTTAGAGATAAAGACACTATAATACATAGAGTAATCTAATCGCAGATGCTAAGGCACTAAGGAAACCACTTGACAAATTCAAATGTCTAGATCATAGTTATAAATGACAGATATCAATGTCAGTGTAAAAATCAACAGTTTTAGTGACATTCTGACAGCTTTTTCTGGGAAGTACATTTAATCTTTCTTATTGTTTTATTAATTAAATATTTGAAATTATAGGTAAAATGCATATATTCATCAGAAATACCGCCAATCTGATTAATGAATTGGAAGAATCTCTGACATTTAGGAACTTCCTCATACAATGAAAAATAGTTATAATTAGAATTATATGTGTGCAGAAAATATGTTAAATACAATAAAAACAATATTTGGGTAAAGTTCTGTGATTTTTTGTTATAAAACGACGGTTCGATTGCGAAGTACAATGCAATACTTATATAGCCTAATATGGAAATGGCGAGAGGTCTTGTGCTGGCCACAACAGATTTTTTTTGCATTATTGATAAATTTCTTATATCAACACGAAACACGAAAATGTTAAATTCACACACCAATGTATACAGAGTTACGACCTATGTCGCATTATGAACAGATCTGTAACATGTGTATAAAAATAAAAAAAAATACGTATTGACAACTGACAAGCTGCGATATGACATCTGCTGGAAAAAATATGAACTTTCCGGTTTAGTACTGTATTGTGACTGTATGCTTGAGTTACATGTGGTTTAATCATTGGATGTGAATAGAAATGGGAAAAAGTCGTACTAATTGTTCTATATTCGGATACAACTCAAGATCTGGTCGAAACACAGACATTGGGTTTTATAATATTCCGACACATGGCTAAAATAAAGTTAAAATTACGACAAGTGTAGGTGTTGAAATGGATATGGATTGACGAAAAGCATGGGAATATGCAATTCCTAGTGCAAAACAAATAACGAAACATATGAAAGTTTGTTCTCGTCATTTTAAATCGGATGATTACATATTTCCTAGTGAGTAAAAAATTCAATGTTCAGATTTTGTCTTAGAATAAAAAGTTCATGTTGTGTTCGTTCTAATTATTTATGTATTTTTCTATACAATTAAGCGTAAAACTTTTAAAAAAAAACTGCAGTACCATCACTTTGTCTTCTCGTATTTCAAGTAAAAGTGCCTGATAATAAACGTTTGCTACGACAAACCAAACGTGTAAAGCCAAAAGTAGTAAACGCCAGTGACATTGCAATGCAGTAAATGAAGTAGTAGAGAATAATATTAATAATACATCAGCACCAGCATCTAAATTGTCTGAAGAACTCGCTAAATATATTTTGATTTCATGTGGCTTCGCAGTAATTGCTCTAGTTATAAATAGTATGTGGTTAGCGTTTATAATTCGCTCACCTGCAATCATCAATTTCGATTGATTAAATATATATAAAATTATAAATACCTTCTATACCCAAATCATTCAAGCAGCCAATGCACGTCATTAATAAAAATTGAATAAAAGAAACTAGATGTGTGACGTCATGTACTGCTACGATTGCAGAGATTTTAGAATCTTTATGAAAGGAGTTATACAGATTGCAATCTGTATTATCGACATGGCCATGAACTGTCACGTCTACAAAATAAATATTATTTTAGTCACTGTCCATTTCTATTTAAATTATTTTATAATTTATACTTATGTATGCCATATAAAGGCAATAAATACCGAATTTCAAAGAAATATACCGAATTCTTCTGATTGATTAGAAGTAGTACCTTTGGGAGATTCACAGATTTTGTGTTTGCTTTAACGGTCAAGTTGCGTCGTTGCGCTGCGTTTACCATTACTTTATTATAAATAGGCATTTACAACGCACAAAAATGTTTCAAACACGATACAAATATTATTCAAATTGTCAAATAATAACTTTGACAGTATAAACATGCAAATTATCAATGTTGCCAACTATAGCAACAATTAAACGAATAATATGACGTTGATGTACATTATTTATATATTATTCATGTCATATACGATAAGTAATGAACTCTACTATTCATCTTTAATAATAATTATATGAGGCTATACACTTTTCGGCGGTTAAAAATGATTGAAATTTTATTTCATTTTTCACTATTAGTGATTTTAATGCATTAAGGTTTTTACACTAAGTGATGACGTGCATTGGCTGCTTGAATGATTTGGGTATATAAACATATAGGATTAGCTGTTGCTTCCAGATATCTAAAATGTTCCATTATACCTAGCCTCATTTTAAATGAAAAAATTGTTCTTGTTGTTTGCATTCATGTCACAACATTGCGAGTACTAATTCAGAAACAGCTGATCGGTCCGATGGTGCTGCCGCCATCGGACATGTCAGTTCTCAATAGGTCGCCAAGAATCATTTACTCTTTTTAGCGCATTGCCATTCCTACATGAAGATTAAGGCACTAACTATAGTTTTAATAAAGGAGTATATAATCTAAAACAGATTTCAATTTGAAAATTGTGATTATTGAAAATGCTTATTAATGTAAAACTAATACATATACCCTGAACTTAATCAATTGCTGATTCGCACATCAGAAGAAAGAAACAAATTATTCCCTGTAAAAATTAAAATGCATTTGTAGATAGGAAACAAGTTAATACATTTTTCTGTTTGAGTGATTAGATTGAGCGACAAGTCTTACTTGTCACAAATCAGTCTCTGTGATGACGACGTTCAAGCAATCAAATTATTTAATAAATTCCATTCCATTCTTAATTTTTTCCATCACGCAAAAGTAGTATCCAAAAGAGGTTTATGTGACACTTTTTATATTCGAATATGTAGACAGTTTAGTTGATCTGAAATGACAGTTTCAAACCGCATTTGAATATTTAATTTTTGGATCTTAATTAATCAATATCCGTGACGATTAAATGTTTTTAATTTATTTTAATTTGATTGTGATAAGAAATTGAATTGGTAATGGAATGTAAAGTAATTTACTAGCAAATGAAACCTATTTTTAAGTTTGACTTTTTGAAAACTGTGTGGTCCGTTAGATTAGGATTGAGCTAAATAGATCTGACGTCTGAATTTTAATTACTCATCGGAGTCACGCATTTGTTTAATTAAGAATTTATGTAGGTTTCTAGAACCCATATCGTAATATGATATGGAAATGATGGTACATATTTAACTTAATGACATTTAACAAGTATTTTCTTTTTGTTTCATTTATTGCATTCTTTCAAACGTAAATTTTTGTATGAGCCATATCTGCATAATCGATTTCATATCTCCATAATTAATTTTGCACTATTGAAAAAGTTTATTTTTTATTAGAACAATATTCATAAAGAGAGAAAAAATTTAACTTGTAATACATAATTATTAGACAGTTACAATAATGTTCCATAGGTTTATAGAAAATCTGATATCTGATAGATTCAGCTGATTACCTCGTGCCTAGCAGAGCTGGGCAGTAACTAGTTACTTTAGGAACTTAGTTACTAACTAGTTACTTTTACGTAACTTGTAACGTAACTTAGTTACTTTTTAAAATATGGTAACTGTAACTTAACTTGCTGCTGAAAAGTAGTTGGTAACTTTACGGTTTTTAGTTACTAGTTACTTGAGTAACTTAAGTTACTTAAAGTAACTCAGAAATTAGAATGTAACTTAAGTTAGTCAAAGTAACTTAAAAAGTGGAATGTAACTTAGTCATAAAAAGTAACGGGGAGGGGGGGGGGGGTGATTAAAATTTCTAAGAAATATTTTGTTGAGGCTGATGCCTTTTTTTAGAAACACTAACTAAAACTGTTTTGTTTTAAATAAATGTCTGTCCAAAGTGGGAGTGTTGAGCGCAGCATCGCGCATACCCTCTGCAATGTATTTATTTTAATACATAATTAAATTCAATATTATTGTTGATTGATTTCAAGCCATAATAGATAATAAAATAAGTAATTATATTCATTAATAATAGGGTTTTTATACGGTAAACAGAAAAACTAAAAATAACACATTATTTTAACTTTTAATTCTAGAATTAAAAAGGCACTAAATGTTAAATTTCACTTATAAAATATATTATTTTCAAATGTTTTCCTCGCTTACAAATGATACGTTTTAATAAATTATAATTAAACTGCCACTAAATCATCAAAATTATTATAATTTTCAGGTTATACAAAAAATAGTGTATTTTGTTCGTTGTTCCAAGGGTTGTAAGACTTGAATTCGTCTCATTTTTGCAAATTCCCTTCTTACAAGATAAAATGTCACTTTTAATTTTTATATTATATTATAATGTAGGTCCGCAGGGCCTTTTTATAAGATTTTTGGGCCCTAGGCTAAATTTAGCGTAATATTTTGTTACTCCTCTCTAGGGACGGTTGGCGATTTTGCCGGGTCTCGGGAATATGTTATTATAAAAAGATACTTTTTCATCAAATTTCGTTAGATATTTGAATGTGCGGGGCCCATGTGAGCGCGGGGCCTCAGATTGAAAATCGACGTCTGATCCGAGGTTTCCAATAAATTAATCATTATCCACTAATAAGTCTAGGAAATAATGTCTGCATGTTTTATACATTATAATGGTCATGTCATGTTAGAAAGAAAGTACATTCTTTATATCTTGGTATAAGAAATCAAAAGTGAAAAATAAATTAATACATTTTAAAAAAATCACAGCAACCGGGCCTTGCGGGCCCCTTGTCAAAGCGAGCCCTAGGCCATGGCCTCGTGGGCCTAGGCGGTAATGAGGTCCTGTAGGTCCGTTAACATTAACAATAATAATCTGATTGGGTGTTGCCAAGCAATAACGTTAAAATTTAGGTTAACGTAGTTAGTGCAAAAACTCCCAGATATGTATACTACACAATAACTAAGTCTACACTTCACGCCATTAAAAGTAGTTAGAAAGTAACTCAAGGTAACTAAGTTACTTTTAATGAGTAACTAGTAAATAACTTAGTTCTTTCACCAAAGTAACTGAAACTTAAGTAACTTAGTTACTTTTTTTTTGAGGTAACTGTAACTGTAACTAGTTACATTTTAAAAGTAACTTGCCCAGCTCTGGTGCCTAGTGATGTGAGTCAGATAAATAGTAAAAACCCAATAGGTAGGTAAATAAAATTTACTCGGTATTTACCCGAAGTTATATTTACCTACGAAATCCGATGACATTGTTACACAGAAAAAAAAACTATCTAAATTGTAGTTAAATTAACTAAATAAATTCCTTATTTTTCAGCCTAATATGTTTCATTAAAATATCTAAGTTGTTTTAGTTAAATTTTCTAAATTTGTAATAACAAATTATAGCAAAATTAAATACAAAATTAGATGAAATGTCAACATTTATATCATATTCATAATAAGTTTTGAACTAAATATAAATAAAGAAATTAACTAAATATATTTAAATTTTCTATTTAATTTACTTAATTCATTAGATAAATAACCGAAAAATTGTAGGACAAAAATAATGAAACCAAATAAAAATAAATAATTAAGGTAACCATTTGCATATTTAAATTAACGATTCTTTACAAAATAATTATTATCTACTCCGGATTAGTTTTTTTTTTTTGTAAGCATCAGTATTGGATGAATATTAATTAAATAATATGTAATGTACAATGAACATATACATTAAAAAAATCCTAATTTGGAGTAGGCTATGAACAAAAAAACGGATGACAATTTAAAAGTATTTAATTAAATGTCAATTTGACACAAGATATTGTCAAAAATGTTATCTGATGAAGAAATCAAGGCTTTTATTCTTGTATCCTTGTTTTCGAAATAGAAATAAATTAGAAAACGGTTTCTGTATCTTTCTTTTTTATCTTTTTACATTTCATGATCAATTTTGACAACTTGGCGTTTGAATTGAATAATGATCAGACATACGTTTCTGTGTCCATAGCCCACTCCGACTTAGGTTTTTTTTAACACACAGTAGATTAATATAACATATGTTAAAAAAAATGTGTATTTCTATGCAGACCTTTTTGTTTTATTTAATAAATAAAATATTTAATAATGTACTTTTTTATATATTTTTCGGTATTTACCTTGAAAAATAAATACCTGGGTATTTTGCATCACTGCTCGTACCATTCAAATTTAATTTTCGTGCATCGCAAGTGATACTTCTTATAAAACGTAATAGTTATTTGTATCACTAATCTGAAAACTGCATTTGAGGCGAAGTCTTTAAATGCAAGCAGTCGCAAATCAGTTTCTGGACGTCTGATACACAATTTTTTTGTGCCTTCTTCTCCCAAATTAATTACGAGTTATATATGTATCAAGGTACTGGAAGTTACACATTTTATCACAAATATGGAATTTAGTAGCCATGTGAGCGATAAAAGGAACTTCAGTGCCGAGTTGCATATTACATTTTATTTGAAATCAAAAATTTGTGAAAATGAAATAAAGGCTCATTCACAGCTACGAAAATAAGAAATATAAATAAAATTATAAATAAGACTTTGTGGTTCGTGTTCACAGCTTCGAAAATGAAACTTAAATTAACATCAACTGTCATTTAATATATTCATAATTAATAAACAATAATAACAATTACATACCTTTTAAAGCACTGTACGCAATCATATATGCGAACCTTTGTCTTGAGACATCTTTTTAAAAGTATATTTAAATTGAAATCCTTCTGTCAGAACGCAAATTGACAGCTCAAATGACAGTTATTATGTATGTGCTTATTTTTGAGTAAAATATTTTATTCACAATCATTATAGTAATATACAGATTCCTAACCTTTTGGAGGTTGGAAAATACGTCATTCCTAACTTTAATGACAATCTCTTGGGTTGGAAATAACAGATTTCACTTCCATCTCTTGGGTAGGAAATGTTTATGTAGGGGTTGCCTAGCAACATTGCCGTAGATCCCCATAATTAAGTAGGCAAAAAAAATTTTAAGGCAGCTGTCAAAATATTAATAAAATTAAAGGTTATAATTCATTGATTTATTTTGAAAATTATTGATTTAAAATGAGGATGATTGTGAATAAAATAGTATACATAACCTCGGTGGGAGTTTCATAACAGCCACGCGCATTATCTCACCTCGAGGATTCGCCTCTCGGTACTATACATAAGCCCTCGGCTGTAATGAAACATCTCCCACCTCGGATGTAATATACTATAACATTTGCAAATCCTTGCGTTTATGTCTTATGTATAATTTTATTTTCGAGAGCTGTGAACACTTTCATAAGAATCTACTTTTTATATCGTTATTTTTATTTTTATGTATAATTTTATTTTTATTTTCGGAGCTGTGAATGAGGCTTAAATGTTTATATTTATATGTGGAGAGGAAATTGTTTATATTTATAGGTTATTTTGATATATCTGTCAGTTGCTGTCAGTCAAACAAACGAACTTATGTTCTGCGATGCAAACCCCCGGACATTGAAATTATTATAATGAACACTCAGAATGATGGTATCTCAAACTTCTTCATTGAAGTTATTTAATTCGTTCTTTGTACACCTACGCAAATTATCGTATATGTACAGAATGGAACAAATTCGAGTTCCAAACTGAGCTATGAAACCCCTCTGAAGGCAATGAATTTTTCACCTGTCATAATGCTAATCTACTAGTCTTGTAACTAAAGTAATAAATTATACGACGATTTCTTGCAAATGCAATTTGCCGACCTTATGATAGTCATTGTACAGGGTGGAACAAATTCGAGTTCCTTATATGAAAAACTTTCTTAATATGCACGCTACAGAAAATTGATGTAGGTAGGTCTTTATGGGCCAACTTGCTGAGACAACTTTTTTGTCGGTTACATACATTTGAAATTTAAACTGTGTAACAAAGGAATTGTGTTTATCTTTGATACATAGGCTCCTGGACCTATAAATTAGATTATTTTATAAATTTATTTATAAAATATGTAGAAAATATATAAATGCATATGTAGAAAATTTTTTTTATAACATAAATTGCAAAAAAATACATTTAAGTGTATTATGTACAAGGTTAAATGTATACAAGGTTTCAAAATTCTTCGACTGGTAGTACTAGAGTTAGAGCGTTAGGAGGATCCACACACACACCGACATACACATACATACATACACACACAGACCTTAAAAAGTGGTCTTTTTCTAAAATCACGATCCCTATACCTCTCTTACCAAGGCCAACGGGAGGTAAAAATCCCTACTATTTCATATTTGGACAATAAATAAAATTCATTGATATCACACACACACGCTCACATGCACGCACGCACAAGCACACTAAAAATTATTTTTATTTTTTCGGATTAGTTAATTTATTTTTTATCAGCTTTGTAGTTGGCTTTGACACGATTCCAAAAATGTGGAAATATGTTCTCTAAAGTACATAAATTAGTAAAATAGGGAGTTATTGCAACTTCTAAGATGAAAGAACGTAAACGTTAACCTTATGTAGAAAACACTTTATTTTAGAAATAAAGGACTTTCAATTTCAATGTTTCCCGCATTTAATTAGTGTGTTCACGCTAACGTTAACGCTAAAAGCAACACAAACGAGGTTATATCCACACTTTTCACCGAAACATAACCTCAAAAGATATAGAACGTGTAACGTTAAACGCTCGCTATTGCATTGCACATAACGTCTCTCCTTATTCATATAACGTGAACCTTATTAGAACGCATGCTCACTCGGGCTGTCACGTGACTTTAAAGTGCTCGTTATTTTTGCGTTGAAGCTGCAATAACTCTCTATTGAGTAAAAATAATGAAAATAACATAAAAAATAAAGAAATTATGATCTGTAATTGATTTTATCATTTGTTTCATAACAAATTTAATTTTTTTCACACCAAAAAATTAATAATTGAAGTTTTATTCTTGTTTAAAACAAAAGAATTTAAACTCGTTATAAAGCTTATAAAATAAGTAAAAAGATGAGACTATTTTAAACGTATATTCCCATTTAAAAAATGATTTTTTAAATGATGGTTTGTGTTATACGTTAAGAATTATTAAGTTCTGAAAAAATCTAATTACACGATGTTATTTTAAGTAAAAAATTGCATAAAAATTATCTAAATATCTTTTTTGTATCTCTCATAATAAGCGAGATATGAGATATTATCCAAATAAGCGAAAAGCAAGTTTAAGCCTGTAGGTCAAAAACAAAAGACGATCGAAAATTCTTGTGGGGCCTATTAAAGTTGTCTCAAAAAGTTGGCCCATAAAGACCTACATCAATTTTCTGTAGCGTGCATAATAAGAAAGTTTTTCGTATAAGGATTTGGAATTTGTTGCAACCTGTACAATGATTATCATAAGGTTGGCAAATTGCATTTGAATGAAGTCGTATAATCAATATCAAAATTATTCGACTTTTGGTAATTCCATAGCAGTTAATATAAGACCTTTAAAGTTATTGGACGTTTCAAATTTGAATGACTTAGTTGTCTTGACCTCTGACATTGTTGATACGTTGAGTAATCTTGGGTACTTTATTTAATTTTTCCTTGTTGTACTACTCATGATGAGAACTTAAGGCGAATTTATGCAGCCATTTTCATTTACATTTAATTTAATTTAATTTTCATTTAAAAGATAAATGTATGTAAACCAATGTAGCCATGCATACACCATTTTCATTTACGTTTTCATTTATCTCTCATTCTCATTTATTTTTAAAGATGGCCAACTTTTATCTAATAAATGAAAATTATAAATGGCGCATGCGTGTCGGACATGACAGGGACGAGAATTTGAGTTGATCAGCTGGTTGTCATTATGTATCTCCGATATCGTTTCTTTTTACGGTTTTTTATTGCAATAACACGTTTAAAACTAAACTCATAACTTCTTCGCTGTCACTATTGTTGAATATTTTTATTAATAAATTTTATTCCAATGAAAGTCGGGTTATAACGTTCATCATGTCAGCGTATTTTTATATGTGCGCATGCGTTCATTTTCATTTATTTTTGTTATATATTTTTGTATGAATAGGTACATTTAAAAATTATAAATGAGAATTAAATGAAAATTAAATTAAAATGTAAATGTAAATGAAAATGCCTGCATAAATCCGCCTTTAGTGTTCAATATAATTTAACCTTGGACTCCTGATGATTATATCATTTGGTAATTTATGTTATTATAAATACAAATATTAAGGAATAATTTATACTCCATATACTTTTATTGTATTTCTTTATTTGTTTTCAACGAACAAAGAGATTAAAAATTAAATTTTATAAATATTGCAACTTGCAACTAATGCTTACACTGTAGAAGTAGTTAAGAAGTTATTACCAGTCACTATGATTTCAAGACAATTTATATAAAATACTGTGTGTCTGCACATATTGACCTATGTAAGTATGGATGCACTCGATCTCGAGCTTTGGCTCGGCCCGGACCGAAGCCCGCCTTGATTTCGAGTCGATCATCGAGCCGGGCCGAAGATATTTTTTATCGGGCCGAATCGGGCCAATCATTTGCATAAGTTGAGAGAAGTCGGACTTTTGATTTTGATTTTTCCTTAATATTTTAATAGCTTTGTTCGAGCAGCAGTCAGAAACTGTCACGAATTATCAGAAGCATGCGCATAAGAATTTTGGCGTTCGAGCAGCGGTGAATCACAAATTCACACTAAGAATTCGGTGTTCGTGCAGCGGTTCGAAACCGTTGGGGACGGTTTGAAACAGTCAGGCGAATTTGAGGATTGTTTGCAAATTTCAAATCCGTGACATGCGCACTAGCATTTCTAACGTCAAATCGCATGGAGAAACTTATTAACGGATATCTCGGCGGTGATTGTAAGGAATTATATTGTTGTTATTCCATAAAGTAGTTAATTTTATTAAAATTTCCAATATTTCATTACATATTTTGTAACTTCAGGGAATAAAATAATTTATCTGTTGTAATCGCTTGACAAATTGATAAATTCGGAAACATTCAATTTTGAAATTATTATTTGTTTGTACACTGCATTGTTTTACATATTATTTAAAGAAAAAAAACTTGTAAAATTTACTCTGTGAGCGTCAAAAAGTGTGAGAATTCGGCCAACATGTGACACTCACAAGGTAAATTTTACAAGTTTTTTTTTAATATTCTTTTAATATAACTTATATGTTCTACGTATATGGTCAAAATTCTTTAAATAATATGTAAAACAATGCAGTGTATAAACAAATAATAATTTCAGAATTGAATGTTTCTGAATTTATCAATTTGTCAAATGATTACACCAGTTAAAACTAATTTATTCCCTGATGAAGTTACAAAATGTGTAACGAAATATTGGAAATTTAAATAAAATTAACTACTTAACGGAATAATAACAATATAATTCGTTAATAAGGTTATTTCTTATGACAAGTAATTTTTAAAATGTCTGATTTAAATATATCAAACAGTGATGAGTCTAGTATATCAATATCTTCAACGTCTGCAATAAACGTATTGTTTAAAAACATGTAGTGTAATAAAGAAAATAACTATCCTGATTTCAAATTAGTGTCAACCTGACATTAGTCAAAACACTAAACAGCTGAGAAATAAAACAGAAAACAGCTGGCGTCAACATGAGACAACTACCGCCGGTAAAAGTAACTAACGCGTTCAAGCAACGAAAATTTTAAACTAATTTGAAACTATCAGAGTTGGGCGCATGCGCAGTACAACAGTACGTCAAACTGTTGCAAATTGTCTGCTCGAACAAAGCTAATGAAAATGGATGGAGTTAAAAAGGATCAATATGATTTAAAAACAACATAGGTACTTCACATTTTAATATATAAAAATATATTATTTTACTTCAAGAATTCAAGGTTATTCATTAAAGCATAATAACGCTATTGTGATGTTATTATTATTATTGTTATTATTATTATTATCACACGAAAAAATTTAAACATTTCGCGTCATATAAAAATCAAAATTAGGAATGCCGGATGCACTCAATTTCGAACTTTGGCACAGCCCGGCCTGATTTCGAGTCAATTTTCGAGCCGGGCCAGTTATTTTTTTGTCGAGTCGATCCTCGGGTCGAGTCGGCAATTTTTATTTTCGGACCGAGTAGATCCAAACCTCAAATCCCGGTCCGGCCCGGTTCGAATGCATCCCTAGACCTAAGATAATGTGATATAATAGCCACATCAGATTTTTATAATACACTTGAGTGATTGGCATTCACATATTTTGAAGATATTTACTACAGTTTTCTATATTTTTATTAATTTAGAACCGTAATAAAATAGTTTTCCAGAAATATGTACTTGTTATGTATTATTAAATTCGTTCAAATCAACCATAGGTAATAGAAATTTATTAGAATAATATTATAACTCAGTGTTAATATGTTCATCACAGATGTCTATTGTGATTAACATGACATTGAGTATCGCAATAAATAACCTTTAACATGAACCTGGCCATCCGCAAAGACTAGTGGCAATTATATTCCGATCTTGTCTCGATTTATTCAGAGAGAGCGCGCGATTACCTTGCCTTGCCGACTAGTTTCAGATGCTTACTGCTTGTAATTATTTCGCAGAAACATAAATTACACCAACTTTCAATTTAACACATTAATTTAATAAGAAGATAATTGCACTTATGTGTAATTATTGCTCTTTAGGAATGCTTCAGATACAGGATCAAAGCCAGTTTCCAAAAAAATTCTATGTTTATTTATGAAGTACCTAGTCCAATGTTACCACAAAAAATGTACGTTATTATATCGATATAGCTTCTTGGCTGCAACATATTAATGAAAATGTAATCAATTTTTATTATACCTCTGTATCATGGGAGCAATTTTCTAGATAGACAGTTAGTTGCATATACTTATTCAGACCTTGGCGTTAATTGAGCATACCGTGCCTAGTGCCTACGAAAGAAAAATAAACATAACATTTTACTGCCATAGAATACGATTTATTTATGTCTTTAACGTTTTCTTTACTTTCCATCATCTATAGCTAAGGTATTTTATCAAAGATCGTTAGTGAATTTTTGACAAATAAGAACACGTTTCAAGGACCCTAGTAGCAGTATGTACATTATTACTATTTTTACCTTCCGTCACCTTTAGGTAAGGAAAATATTGTATTTTGTCAAAAAATTCGGTGGTGAATTTTTTAAGGAATAAGCACATTTAGGGCCCCCACTATACGAATTTACTATTTTTAAGCTGATGTCTGTATGTGGGTCTGTGTGTGTATGTGTGTGTGTGTGTGTGTCTCACAAATTTTTCTCCGAAGATAACATCAATACTACAATTCTAAAAATTATAATTCTTTAGTATTCCTCTTCTTTACATCCATATGAAGAGCTGATTAGATTTTAGTTATAACTGATTCACCGGAAATACCTTTATTTGCAGTTTTTAACAGTTTTTCTTAAAAAAACTCAGTTAAATATTATTTTTTGACATTTGTATGTTTATAAATATTAAAGCAAATGCTCTTCTTTATACGGTTTGATTATACATTTTTCTTCATATTCAACAGATACAGAGTTAAATAGTTAAAAAGAGATTAACTTTCAAAGATCAGTCAGCTTTGCTATTTATCACGGAAATAGCTGATATATTCAAAAAAATTCTAACTGACAGATGTATGTAAGAGTCAAGTGCAAAACCAAAAATGGAAAGTAGGGTCAGAAAGTGCCGGGAGTACGACGAAGGCCAAAGAGAAGAACTGTACCGCAGAAGTCTTGAGAGAGGAACAACTGTTTGAAGAAAATGTGTTGAACAGAAATGAGTGGTATAGAAGAGTAAAACACAGCGACCCCTAATAAAATAGGGAGAAACAGTATGTGTTCGTGTTATAATTTTATTGGATATACAGAATCTTTTCTGTTGGTACGGGATTTGTACAAATTACATCGAATTGTCGGAAGGTCTTGTGCTGACCACAACAGATTTTTTTCTGTTTCGGAAGACAATATTCTAGTTTACTTGATACTGTAATACGTTCCAGGTAAGAAAATAATATTGGTTTAGATAAGGATATAAATTTTGCTCTCTGTGTGGGCAGAGTACTCACCTAATACACAATAGCAAATAAATTATCAGCAGTCAGTTGTCAAAAAAACAAATCGACAGAAAAAATGTAATATTTAATCATGCTATTGATCTTGACCAATTTCTTATATTCAGGTAACGTACATTTTACAGATAACAATATTTAATATTGTCAAAGTTTGGATCTAATATAGGATTTTAATCGTTTTAATACACCGAATGATCGCTCACATGAACATGAACTAATAATAGGTATTTGATTGCCAATTTCAGAAGAGTGTGTAAATTGGAAAAACATGTTTTAGTCAATGATATTAATGAAGGATAGTGTCGGTGTCTCTGATCCACAATGGTCTCTGTCAATGAAGTTTAGATGTGCAAAATGTGTTTTTCGTTTATTGAAAATACAATACTTCAAAATTCAAATATTCAAATAAATATTTATTTGTGACAGATAATTTCTAGTTATGGTACAATGTTACGCCGTGCGTGGCGCCACTCGACGTACTCTATAAATTTCACTTGTGTAATTTTGTGACATAATAACGTAGCGAAATTCGATGGTAGTGGTTGTAGATAAATAAGTGCATAAAAAATTGTAAAAAACTCAGAATGATTTTTATTATATATTTTTTTTACCTTCCGTCACCTTTAGGTAAGGAAGGTATTGTCTTTGGTCAAAAAATTCGGTGGTGAGTTTTTAATGAATAAGCACGTTTTATGGATCTTAAAAATAGTAAATTCGTATTATAGGGACCCTATAATACGAATTTACTATTTTTAAGATGATGTCTGTATGTGTGTGTGTGTGTGTGTGTGTGTGTGTGTATGTGTGTCCGTGTGTGACAAATTTTTCTACGACGATAACTCCAATACTACAATTCTAAAAATTATAATTCTTTCGTATTCCTCTTCTGTACATTCATATGAAGAGTTGATTAGATTTTGGTTATAATTGATCCACCAAAAGTACCCTTATTTGAAAAAGTTTTTAACAGTTTTTCTTAAAAAAACGCAGTTAAATATTATTTTTTAACATTTTGTTATTATATATATCAAAGAAAATATTGTTCTCTATACGGTTTGATTATACATTTTCCTTAATATTCAATAGATGTAAATTTAAAGCATTATAAAGAAATTAATTTTCAAAAATTAGTCAGCTTTGCTATTTATCATGGAAACAGTTGATATATTCAAAAAAAGTTTAATTGTCAGATGTCAGTTGCAAGTGCAAAACCAAATATGAAAAATTGGTATGTCATAGTGTTCTTCGCAAGTGACATGCAGGGAAAGGCCAAAGAGAAGATAGAAGGACTGTATCGCAGAAGACTTGAGAAAGGAAGGACTGTGTGAAGAAGATGCGTTGGACAGGAATGAGTGGAAGAAGAGGAAACAGCGACCCCTAATAAAATAGGTGATAGCTGAAGAACAAAGAAGGAAGTGTCCAGTGCATTTTACTAGTGTGTGTTTATGTTATAATTGTATTGGAATTATAGAACCTTTTCTAATGAACATTTGGTTTGGAATTTGTAAAAAATAGTATGTGTTCGTGTTCGATTTTACATGATATTATATATATTTATATACTTATCCTTTTCAATATATTCCTCCATAACCCAAACACACTTTTGAATTGTTCCAAAAAGTTTATTTATACCCTCAAAAAAGGTTTGTTTTCGACTTAAAATAGTTCAACATTGCAAGTTTTATACTTCTTCATTATCCTTGATTTAGGACTAACAGTCCGACAGAGTCACAGGTCTGGACCATCTGAACTGTCGTGTAGTATAAAATTTGGAAGGCAAGGTCGTGAACATTGCTATTGTGAACGATCGCGTTATAAACAACTTTGGCCCATTTTCTGTTTCTTCAGTTATTGAAACACTTTTAACTTTGTAATTAATTAGAAGAATACCCTCAGTATTAAAAAAATATAGTTATGAATTTCCCAGCATCCCATCCGATAGTGACACCTTGAACTTCTTAGGGGGTGGTTTCCTAGTGCGGTATGCCCTTTTTGTGCTGAGCACATGGACTCTGCGAAGTTTTTGACTCTCCCACGTAGAATCTGATAAATCGTCCTGACAACATCTGTACAGACATCATCGTAAAAATGTTAAAATTGGATTTCCTGAAGGAAGTAATCATTTTACATACCTCATCAGGTCTGACGTCTGACTCACGCGTGGGATGTAAAAGAGAAAAGATTATAACTAAAGTTGCCTATATCATGACAATAATAACGGTTAATTAGTAGATCATGCATATTACTATAAGAATTTAATTATTTTCACTTTGTTTCTAATACAGTTAAGAGTGAGAGTTGAACTTCTGAGCGTCTCGTCATATATTGTTTTGCTGTGAACACTTTTTCTTCTGAAAAAATCAGTGAGAAGTGAAGAATGACTTTCTTCTAACTTATGATTTATATTGTATTAATATTGTTATTAACACAATTACGCGGGTATTATCTTTTAAATTAAAAAAGTTAGTCACGCTAAACTAAAAGCCCTTTGATATACGAGTATTTATTTCATAGTATCTATAGCTGTACTTATTTAGAGAAGAGATATAAGATAGAAATAAATATCTTGTTAGTATAGTACGAGATTTAGTTGTGCTATATTTGAATATACACCTTCAGCCGGATTCACACGTGCCAATATCACCGTCAAATTACTCACCGTCTAACGAAAAATTTAACCTCCAAATGATTGTAAGATATTGTACGCATGCGTGACGCGCATCTACTTTCGTTACAATGTAAATTTATAAATTGGTTCTACTGTGAACAGGAAAGGGACATTTTATTGAATAACAAAGCGTTAAATAAGGCTTAAATTTTGACTGCACATGATCAGATCACACATTTCAATAATACCAACTCATACCTCTTCGACATGAAATCTATTTTTTATTAAAATAATATTTATCATTATCCTTGTTATCTGGATTATATCGACAGGGGTATTTTACTACTTCGCTTATTAAGAGTCCCGAAAAGTTGTCTATGGCGAAACTGGCGAAACAACTTATTATTGGTTCTGTCAACCAGCAATGTCATTGAGGTCAAAACTTATGTTTTGGTAGTATTTCGTTTTTCAAGTTTGAAACTCTGCGCATCGATTTTTACGACGGAGCATATGAACAGAGTAGTTGTTATGACGGCCGCTACGGCCACAAAATTAACGGCTGTGACGGTCCATATGAATTTAGCTTTACTTGCGTTTATATCTGACATAACAAAACAATTTTTCTATTACTACAAACATAAATAAATAAATAAATATATCATCACGGCAAATTACCCATTACTGGGTGTGCCAGTATCTACAACACATGTAGACATCGGTAATAATGACGATATATTTTACCGTGTGGGCGCTTACCAGGCGTCACCTCACGGGCACTCATCGCTGGTGTGGAGAGTGCACCACAGGGATCACTTTTGTGCGATTAAAAGTTTTCACTGGCCGAACCCGGGTCACCAGATTGGCAACCAGACACTATATGCACATGGCCACGCGACCCACTACAAACATATCGTACAAAAAGTATATTCTGCTTTTGTTTGTTGAATACCTACATTTTAACAGTAGACTAGTAGGTACTCAGTACCCAGGCTGTGCAAAATGTTCGATCATATCGATTTCATCAATAAACGATAACCTAAAACATATGAATATTTGATCGATCTGATCTAGCGATCATTTGAACGATCTATAGTGGCAGCACGCAATTTAGAATTCTATCAAATGAGACATTTGTTTTCGCTTTTGTCACGCAGCGAATATTTAGTTGCATGCGTGTCTTAATATATTTGCCTGCAAGCGTACGATTCGAGGCGACTAACATCATTATTTTCATATTATCACAAATTATTTTAAAGCCAATTTATATATAATTTATGTATTTATTGTATGCAATTGCCATAATATTTTTAATTCTAATTTTATAAAACCCAAAAATTCCCGAAATAAAAAGTGAATGTATAATTCTAAAGTGTATGCTGCCAAGATTCGTAAAAGTAAAATCGCATTCGCTGTTTTCTGTGATAGAATTCTAAAGTGCGATTATTTGATTTAGGTATATTATATTTGATTATTTTGATGGATCTGACGCTTTGATCAATAATTATTATTGCAACAACAAAGAAGTTATTTTTTGGTTTGTATTGTTACTGTTTCAAATTTCATATTAAGGAATAATTAACTAAATCTTAATTGATCAGATCGACCTGGACAATATGGATCGATCTGATAAATCCATTCAATCCTGATTGATCGCATCGAACCTGATCTATTTGATCTATCTGTTCCATCTGATAAAAGAATATTGATCATAATGTTCAGTGATGTTACTGCTATTTTCTCACTTTATTATGCCTTTGTCCGCTCCAAACTAGAGTACTGCTCCATTATCTGGAATCCCATTTACGAAAATCATCAGGACCACATTGAATCCATCCAAAAAAAGTTCTTAAAATATATATATTTCAAAATTAACAGAAGTTATCCGGACAATTCATATAAGTACTTAGAGCTGTTACGAACATTTAAAATACACAGCTTAATTGAGCGTCGCGAATTCCAACTAGTGCATCATCTCTCTAAACTAATCCATGGTGATATAGATGATCCCACCTGCTTAAATCTACTCCCCTTCCACACTCCTTTCATACACACTCGCTATTTTCAAACCTTCTATCTTCCTACTCCACGCAATAATGCCTTATCTCTCTCTCCTGTATACAGAATGTGTCACATTTATTCAAACAAATTTTCAAATGTTGATGTATTCCGTTACTCCCCCAAAAAATTCATAAATATTCTTAAACACATACAGTGACATAGTTGCATGTTGTTCTTTTTAATAATTTTTTTTGCATTGATCGTGCAGACATTTACTCATTTTTATGTAATGTAATTCATGTATTTTTTTTTTCCTGCCCTCTTACTGGGTCTTTACCTGTTGGGCATTGTATGGATAAATAAATAAATAAATAAATAAATAAATAAATAATGAGTTATTATGGGTACGATGTATTTGTTTACAAATAAATAAAAAAAGTGTACCAAATTTTTCAGAATCATCTTTTTCGATAATTTTCAATAGTCATAATTATTGTAGTTACGATACTTACAACTAAGTATGATAGTATCATAGGTTAGGTACAAATACAATATTACTGATTGACATTGAACATGTCTTCACTCGTCATATAGATCTACACTGAGAGAAAGATTTATGTACCTATTCTAGAGAAGAGTCAAACTGTTAATAAAATAATTTTTAAATACATAATTTCCCAATAAAAAATCTGATGTGGCCAACACAAAACCTCCCGCTATTTAATTTTTATTAATTTAAATACATACCTACCTATGTATTTACTAACGCTGCAAACTGTTCCATTGCAGAAAACTATTGCTTTATTTACTATTTTCTTTTTAAAATGTCACTATTATTAATTTGAAGTGATAAGTTTTCTGACAGTGACATTTACTGCCAGTTACATTCATTTGAAAAATGAACTGTGTAACAAAGGAATAGTTTTTATCTCAGGCTTCGCGACTAATAAAAAAAATCTGATGTGGCCAACACAAAACCTCCCGCTATTTAATTTTTACATGCATACGTACGTACATAAAATCACGCGATTCCACTTAGGGGGTTAGCAAATACCCGGAAACAATAGTAACAATAAGAAAAGGGATAAGAGTAAGAGCTCAATTGACTCACTTCACTTTTTAACAACATTCTTCTTTCGTCTTGTCCACAATCATCATAGCATTCATACATAAAAACATATTAAAGTGACCGATTTTCGGCAGCGAATAACCCCATCCGGACCACAATAATAGTTAAGCAACAATCTTCCTTCGTCACACTTTCCTATCCATTTTTATTAATTTAAATACATACTTACGTATTTACTAACGCTGCAAACTGTTCCATTGCATAAAACTATTGATTTATTTACTATTTTCTTTTTAAAATGTCACTATTATTAATTTGAAGTGATTAGTTTTTTGACAGTGATATTTTCTGTAAGTTACATTCATTTGAAAAATGAACTGTGTAACAAAGGAATTGTGTTTATCTTAGGCTTCGGGACTAATAAAAAAAATTATTTTTAAATTTATCTGCAAAATATATAGAAAAAGTATTAATGTATTCCTGTAGAAAATTCAATAATCTTTAATTTTCATAAGACATAAAATGCGAAAAAATGGCATTTCATGATATTTTTTTGAAGAAAAACCATTATGAGCTTCAGGTAAAGTGCCATTTCCGGTTATCCGATTTACACCAAAATCTAATGGCTTCTTTTCATATTAGAATAGGATAGAAATACAAGGTTTCAGAATTTTCTGAATGATAGTATTTGAGTTAGAGCGAAGACAAAATCCCTACACATACACACACACACATACATACATACATACACACACACATACACACATACAGACATCATCGTGAAAACGTCAAAAATGGATTCTAGGGACCTTAAAACGTGGTCATTTACTAAAATCTCGATATGAGATTTTTAGCACGATCCCTATACCTCCCTTACCAAGGGTAGCGGGAGGTAAAAATAATTCAGTACAGTTATTGAAAATTAATATATTAAAGATGATAATAATAAGCACTTACATTTGTATTAAAAATACATATAAATAATAAAGGTTTAATTAACTTTTTCATACTTTTTTCAGCATACTTATAGAGAATTAGTCTCTCAAAACGTTCTTTACAATATCCTTAGATTTTACAATATCCTTAGATTCACGGCTTGTTATAAGTATAGCTTTTTATCGGGCTTCACTTTGTAGACCTTCAATACTATCAAGGATAGAAGATCATCAAATTATTGAAACATTGACTTAGATCGGATTCAAATATGGGGTGTTAACAACCATTAAAAATTACATTTATAAACTTTAATAAAAACATGAAACTACTTACGAGTAAAATATTTTAAAAATAATTGAGTGAGAGGCTAAATCCTCATTTCCACCGAGTGTCCTAATGCGTAGAAGCTATAATTAATAACTAAGCAAAAGTTTGCAAACTTCTAACCTGAACTGTCAACTGTCTGCCTATTTTATAATTATTAAATATTTAATTTTTCGGTATGGATATAGATACAGAAAATTATGTATATAGGTAATATATTAAAAAATCTGATGTGGCCAACACAAAACCTCCCGCTATTTAATTTTTATTAATTTAAATACATACTTACGGATTTACTAACGCTGCAAACTGTTCCATTGCATAAAACTATTGCTTTATTTACTATTTTCTTTTTAAAATGTTACTATTATTAATTTGAAATGATTAGTTTTTTGACAGTGACATTTAATGTCAGTTACCTTCATTTGAAATATGAACTGTGTAACAAAGGAATTGTGTTTTTCTTAGGCTTCGGGACTTGTAAAAAAAATTATTTTTAAATTTATCTGTAAAATATATAGAAAAAGTATTAATATATTCCTGTAGAAAATTCAATAATCTTTAATTTTCATAACGACAAAATGCGAAAAAATGGCATTTAATGGTATTTTTTGAAGAAAAACCATTATGAGCTTCAGGTAAAGTGCCATTTCCGGTTATCCGGTTTATACCAAAATCTAATGGCTTCTTTTCTTATTAGAATAGGATAGAAATACAAGATTTCAGAATTTTCTGAATGATAGTATTTGAGTTAGAGTGAAGACAAAATCCCTACACACACACACACACACACACACACACACACACACACACACACACACACACACACACACACACACACACACAATACATATATACACACATACAAACATCATCGTGAAAATGTTAAATTTGGATTCTAGGGACCTTAAAACGTGGTCATTTACTAAAATCTCGATAAGTGATTTTTAGCACGATCCCTATACCTTCCTTACCAAGGGTAGCGGGAGGTAAAAAGGAGAATTGCTGCTGCAATGACAGTCTACTTAGACATCAAGTAATAAGGGAAAAAATTGTGACATTTCTGTAGGTATGCACCACATTTAGAAATTCATTTTAATGTCTAACTTTGTTCTTCAATCTCGATTAAACTTAAAGTCCTACTTAGGTATTAATGTAATATATTTTTTTCCATTTTACAATTTACTTGTAACTTTCATTTGTGTAGAGATAAACTGATTATTTTTTATTATAAGAAAATGTTTACAGATATTAACCAAGGTCTAGAAATTCAGTGGACCACAACAATTCAAGATTATGAAGCTTGAATCTTAGAATATCTTACTTTATGAATTATTTACATTCTGTGCCTACTATAAACACGTAAATTGGTAAATTTATTGTTTACGCACGCAAAAGTGTAAAACTGAATACATGAAGAGAAGAGCAGTTATTATTGTCCAATATTGTATTATTTTACAAAATATAGTCATTATTGTGATTAAAACATAATTCCGTATTCAAGGTAATATAATTACAATTCAAGTTTTATATGTTCACATACTCTGTGAATACAATTAAAAACATTGAAAAATGAATAACCTTAAGAATATATTAGACACTCGTTCTTGCATTCATTCAGTTGTGAAGAAACGAAAAAAAGTAAATAAATAATATAACACTGCGCGCTGTTTCCATAAAAAACAATTTTGCCTGGAGCGAAGTCAGTTGTTCAATTTTATTTTCGTTGTTGAATGTACGATTAAGTTTGTGAGCGATAGCCATTTCGCAATTGGCCAAGACGAGAGCACGAGGAGGTTCCTGCTGCCGTGATTGGCTAACTTGTCCCGAAGCTCCGCCTTTGGTTCTTCCTCGAGCCGCGAGACGACAGGTGTACTGCGTGATCGGATCGACGGTTTCGAGCCATGCAGAGAATTTTTTAACAACGCACAGCATACATGGACCACAGCATTATTTATTAATTAAAAGTATCGATATCTCAAGCATTTCCGGTGTAATATTAACTGCTAACTGCAAATGTCAAGATATGGCAAATACTTTAGTGTAATTGATATTATAACGAGAATTGTTGTAAAACTCATTCAGAAAATTAATTGCAAATTTTGCAACACCAGGCAATATGGGTTTGTTTAATTGTTCATGGCAACCTGTTCACTAGTTGTAAAACTACTTCGAGGACAAATTGTTATGGCGTAAGAATATTTATATTTCCTTCTATTTATAACGCAATTACAGATACAGATACATTAGGTATATTAAATATTGTATACATTTATAGTCATGCGTAACAGACAATTAACTTATAAAGTCGCTTAATGCAATTTACACTTTTTTCGTAGTAGTTAACAAATGAATTAGTCTCTTTTCTCTTTTTGTTATCTGATATAAACGCATCAGCATTTTTTTTATATTTATATGTTCTCTCATAAAAATTTGAAACACGATTTTTTTTGTTGACAAGCGCATAGCAACAATATCCTTTTTTTAACAATATTATGTTTTGTATACCACTAATTGCATATTTTTCTATATCATATACCTAGTTTAAAACAGGTATAAAACCTATGCAAAAATATATCTGAAGACGATAATAACAATAAAATCCTGCGTTGTCAGCTGGTCTAATCATCGAAACAAGTTGAAGAGTATCTTCCTTTCAAATGGTCCATAATTTTTAATGCAATTATACACTTTTTTCGTAGTAGTTAACAAATGAATTAGTCTCTTTTCTCTTTTTGTTATCTGATATAAACGCAGCATTTTTTTATATTTATATGTTCTCTCATAAAAATTCTACGTTTTTATAATAGACAGATAAATGTGTAGATACAGTAATAAATTATGTTTTAAACTGGAAGTAATATTTATAGAACTTCAAAGAATCTTACATAAAATTAATTTCTTTTCTCTTAAATATTCTTTGCACCTACTAACCATATTAGTACTTATTTTTGAAGTATTTGAATTACTTCTTTAGCCTCTTATTTTCCAAATAGTCCTACACAATAAAATATATAAATATCTGGGCTGTGCCTAATGTTAATAAATACTTGAAATCTCAGTCATATACAGTATTTATTCTTACAAAATCTACGTTTTGATGTACACTTGTATACCTTTGTCACGCTAAGTATAATTTTACAAATTCATAAATATAAATTCATGTACGCACATACGTTCGTTTAAATATTTATTTGTACAAGTATCGTTTAAAAGTGATGAAGGTATAAGTATAAGAAGGTATAACCATATCAAAAACTCCCACTATAGTCTTACGGGACAGATAATATTTGAAAAAAACTGTTTTCCCATGTTAAACGCCTATGTCACGGTTTTCAGTGTTCACACTGTATACCTAAACTAAAACTTTTTGTAAGAATAAATAATGTGGTATAACTGAGATTTCGAATAATTGTTAATACGTAAATAATAACAAAATAATAATTAGAATTTGTACTGATGAATCAAATGTGAGACATATAATGGGCATTCATATCTTATTGTTCAATTTAATAATTTCGCAAATGTTTCTTATTTATTTACCTACAAATAATTGCTCATCTTATTTATAATAACAATTATTATTTACTGAAATAGGTATGTAAATAAGAACTCAATTATAACATTTAACATTGAATAGCACCGTTAATGAATGATATGTTTAGTTGTTTAGAATTTGAATGTAAAATGATGTGTATTGAATGTAAGTTGGTTGATGCACTTGACGATACTCTTGAGGCATGGGCTTCGCATCTTGCGCACCTGACCACGTGCACCGGCAATGGTGGGGGCCGGCTTGAGAGATACCTGCGCTGGCAGGTAGCTGGCGAGAAGCGCCTCGCGCTAGCAACGCAGGGTCAATGCTAACTCAGTGCCACATCGGACAAGGCTACGGTTACGCGCTCCGTCTTACCTTCTCGGTTCCTCGCGGCATCACTCGTTCAACTCACCCGCGACGCTCGGCTCCCTGCACCATGCACCACCTCTCCATTCTTGTTTAAGTTTCAAGTTGAAGTGTTCATAGTTTATCTACCACCTGCACTTGTTACATCAAATGACTGCACTCTGACTGTTGTTGTTATTGTTGTGATGTATGGTTTGTTGACAACCGGCGCTTTGGATTTGGATTTAGTTTTGAACTAGCTGTTTGTTATTGTTCTGTGTGCCGGTGACACCTGGACTGTGCTATGGAGACGTGCGTGCTCATTCCGCAGGAGTTTAGCCTGTGCGTGCGTGACGCCATGTCTGGCGCGCGCCGCGGCGCCGAACCTGAAGTCTCTGTCTTCTCCAACAGCCGCATCGCGCAAGGCACTCTCTGCTATCCCTTTCAAGGCACCATCCGACTAGACAAACTCGAGGTCTATGGACAGCTCGAGGATGATGATGTAAGTACCTTTACAACTATAAATATTTATCAAATTTGTGATTAAATCTGTGCAAACATCTGTAAACAATATTTGTAATATGTGATTTACAGATTTCTACACTATTGCAATTACAAAGTCATAATATGATCAGTGGCGTATTACCACAGTTTGGCGCCACAAGCCCTTGAAGTTTTACGCTCATATATTTCATCGTTAACCGATTTGACATTGATATGTTTTTATAACGGTCCCTTGGGAAGCCCTTCAGAAAACTTGACCGGCATAATTTGATCAAATGCTTATAATTATTTTTTTAGAAAAGTGTTTTTTTTACAATTCCTGCAATAATTTTGCGCCTCATGTAATCTAGTCCAGGCTTCTTGAGCTTCTCCGATAATACACTACAAAAATCTGCAAAGCAATACATTTATTATATCAAGTACAGAATAGTGACAAACGAGGTGACAAAATATTTCGATTGACACCGTTATTGTATGAGTTGAAAAAATGTTTAATTTTTGTAAAAATATTTATAATTTATAAATTGTGATTTAGTAACATTTCATGAAAAATGTCGCCAAGGTATTGGTTATTCTAAGAAAATGTTCATTCAGGAATAAAATTATTGTTTATGCTTTTTACAAGTATAAGGTTATCTTGTCCTTTCAATGTCGTTATTGTCGTTGTTAAGTATTGCGATATTGACAAATCAAAGACATACCAAACACTTGCTACTTTACTATCTACATACTATTGTACAATTACAAATAAATATCTGTTCTATAGATATATTTGGTAAGTTGTAAAGAGTAGGCGTGCAATTCGATTCTGGACATTATAAGTTTGTAATGGCATTCATTAATTTCTTTAATTTATTGTTTTCAAGTATTATATGGCACTAAGATCGTACCGAAATTAGGATGAGCAATTAAAATTTAATAAAAAAATCTGGCAAAGTACATATGTATTTTTAAAAATTATTTTAAGTAATTTAATAGGTAGGTATTATAAATCTGAAATATTAGGGGCCTGTCTCTCCAAACTTTGCGCTTTACACTTTTCATTAATAAATTTTATACCACCATTGATACATAATTTTATAAATATGTAAAGTGAAATGGCATTCTTTTACAGAATGAAAATTCTTAATTTAATATTTAGGTGTGTCAATTTTGTAAACAAATTTCGGTAATGAAGATATATTTGACTTTATGTGAAGAATATTATGACATTATTTGTTAAATTTCAAAACTATTAGGGTACAAAATTTGTAAATGAAAACTGAAAAGTGCAAAGTTTTGGTAAAACAAGTCCCAGGGACCTGTTTGCCGTGAAATATAATGTTACAATTTTCAAATCTTTCTACCACTTAATTTTAGAACCCAACGCTGTATTGTCTGAAATTAAAAACAAGTTAAAAATTCTTGGTAAAATCTCTTTTGAAGGTTATATAATTTTAATATTTTTATCTAATTTTATTATTGTACCTATACCTACATAATTTAAAGAAACTCTGATTTTAGAGAGAGATTTGAAACACAATTTTTTTTTTGTTGATAAGCGCATAGCAACAATATCCTTTTTTTAACAATATATGTTTTGTATACCATTAATTGCATATTTTTCTATATCATATACCTAGTTTAAAACAGGTATAAAACCTATGCAAAAAATATATCTGAAGACGATAATAACAATAAAATCCTGCGTTGTCAGCTGGTCTAATCATCGAAACAAGTTGAAGAGTATCTTCCTTTCAAATGGTCCATAATTTTTAAGAAATCGGTTGCTGCATGTCAATTATATCATATTTATTGAAACAAAACGAATGCTATTCGTTGGCCGTAACCTACTATGATTATAAAACGTCACCCTGGTTTTTTATAACGCCGTCTTGGGAAGAATGCGTAGGAAACTCGCGGCATATACTCGGATTACGCCAATATTGATATAATGATGGCAATAGTTTACGATTTGGATAGAGGGCAATAATTGGAACAGTTTCTTTTTCTGTGCTGGAGCTTTGATCGTGGAGCAACTGATTGTGATTTAGGAATGCTGGTGACATTTATATCACTACTGGGATTTATTTTGTGGGTTGGTATTTGTGGAAAGTGGGTGGAGCACGTGTAACTGAAAGGTTTATTTGTGACCCGCGATTCACTCATAAAGTGTTCTTAATTTCAGAGATGTATTCAAGCGGGATTTTGTTGAGATGGTACTCGAATAATATTTATAGTTTCCTGAAATAAACGAGCTTGTTAGGAGCTAGTTTGTGTCGATATATTTTAAACTATTTTGTAGTAATTTGACTTTGTTGAGAACTAAAAAACAATCGGATTGTAAAACATACATTTTCTGATAGTGTCATCAAAGTTTGCCTACAATTTAAATTTAATTTCTTACTCCCAGTATTTAAATAAGCATAAATTAAATGTAGTGAAATTATTTCAGCAGAGATCATTTCCCTTTTTATACAAAATTAATGTTTTAATACTCAGGTACTACAGCTTATTTTGGCGTGAAATGATGTAGTATGTAATTAGTAATATATGTAATAGATAAAACAATGTAAAAAATGAACAGTTTCAATTATTCATTGTATTAATTGGAAATAATTATTCATGCAAATATACTGGGTACTGGAAATTTGTTCTTTTAAATGTGTCATACATACATATTTATTGTTATACAAATCAGATTTTATTCTTATAATAATTTACAATATTACTAAAGTTAATTTCATATTTAAATAACGTAAATCGAGACGTAAATATTATAATTGAATGAGGTTATTTTGTACAAATAATTAGCTATTTGCAAATATAGTAAATTAAAAGAGCAACCTATTCATTTTCACATTCAGTTAACAGGAAAAATAGTTAAAAATGGCGCACTGACTTTTCTGAACATAACTTAAACCTAACGCACAAAACGTACCCAAAAAACTATGTACAAATATCAAATTAATCGAACATACTGTGTATGAAAATAACTTCTTTCATAATAATTTGGTAATTTAATTTTAATTTTAGTTTTAGAACTATGCCTCGATGACTCCGTGTTTCTATATTTATTACTTTGATATTTTAACATTGAAGTAAATAATTAGTTACTCAAATATCTCCTATTATAAAATCTTTATGATAACCAACCCCAACATGTTAATTAATGTAGGCTATTTTCGAAGTTTAGAATGCAATAAATACTTACATAATTATATATTTTGGAATCTTAAATCAATTACCTACATTAATAAAGAGACCTTAGTAAAATATTTAAAGCATATTATCATATTATTAACAAAATCATTAGATGATTTTTCCAGTTTTATTTGAACTGAAATTTTTTGATGATCCAGCGACGGTACAGATTTAGAACAAAGTATAATAAAAAGTGTAGAAAATTATATTCTTAAATAAATAAAATAAATCTTCAATCACGGCTTATGACCCATTTCTGGGTATGAAGTAATAAAGTTTCAGCTCGAGTTTCAGCAAATTTCAACCATTTCTGGGTATGCCAATTTGTTTCTATTCGTAGATTTCGGAAATGACAACCTATCTGTACAGAAAAGTGTGTTTAGCTGGCCTCACTTTCACGAGCTCTCAAAACTCTCATTGAGAAAAAAGAAAATTAATGGAAATGATATTTTTAAACGTAATTTGAGACCCCAAATACATAAAGTAGTAGTATAAATAAATAAATATATCATTACGGCATATTACCCACTTCTGGGTATGTCAATCTGCTTTATAACAGATATCGGTAATGATAATGACATATTTGTACCGTGCGGGCGCTTACCAGGCGTCACCTCACGGTCGCTCATTGCTGGCATTTAAAATTCGAAATATTTGGCGTCGGTCGGGATCGAACCCGGTTCCCCAGATTCGCGACCATACACTCAGGCCCGCGGCCACGAGACCCCATAAGGTAGTAGCATGCATTTATTTATTTATTCGTATCAGAAAGCATTACATTGTAATATAGTCTTTGGACTTTTGAATTGGTAAATGTCAGAAAATACTTGCAAATATTTGTGAACTATTTTTACAGTGGTTAGAATTAGTGTTCATGACGTCACATTTATAATACCTATATATGCTGTTGCTCGCAAATTTTGGTAATAAATATATATTTTTACCTTCCGTTACCTTTAGGTAAGGAAGGTGTTCTCTTTGGTCAAAAAATTAGATGGTGTTTGTAATGAATAAGCACGTTTTAGGCTCCCTAGAATACGATTTTACTAGTTTTACGATAATGTCTGTATGTGTGTGTGTGTGTGTGTGTGTGTGTGTGTGTGTGTGAGACAAATTTTTCTCCGACGATAACTTCAAAACTACAATTCTAAAAATTATGATTTTTTCGTATTCCTTTTCTTTACAACCATATGAAGAGCTGATTATATTTTGGTTATAATTAGCCAAACGGAAGTACCCTAATTTGAAGTTCTTAACAGTTTTTCTTGAAAAAACGCATACCATTTTTCGACATTTTATATGATTATCAATATGGAAGAATATCTTATTCTCTATATGGTATGCTTATACATTTTCCTTCATATTCAATAGATATAGAGTTATAGATTAAGAGAGATTAACTTCCAAAAATCATTCAGCTTTGCTAAAATTATGGAAACAGCAGATATATTCAAAAAATTCTAATTGACAGATGTCAGTGTCAAGTGCAAAACCAAAATGGAAAGTATGATCTTAACTGACAGAGTGTCCCTCGAAAGTGACTTGCAATTGCAGCCTCGCCTTAAAATTGGAACTTTCAATGTTCTTGTTACAATTTTACAGGATATATAGAATATTTTTCAAGGAACTTGTGGTATTTGTACAAAATTGACGGAAGGTTTTGTGCTGGCTACAACAGATTTTTTTCTATAAAGGTTATTTATTAGACGGGCACTTAATTGATTTTGAGATTGAAGTTATAAACAACACATCTGCACGATAAATAATTTTTAAATAATTCAAAATTGGACGTTAATTGTAAAATAATTTGCTATAAATATCAAAATAAATCTATTTGCATTATTGTAGTACCGTTATTACTAATTAGATTAATTAATGGAGAATAAAATATTCTCAAATAACTTGCCTGAAGATAACAACTACATAAATTTAAATCTTTGCTACTATCAAAGCGCTATATCAGATGAATAGCATTTAATGAACAAATATCCAATATTTATTATACGGGTTGTTCGAGTACCCGAGTGGTTTATAAAATCAACAATCTGTACTTCCCTCGATGACTATTAATTGCTCAGTGGTCAGTACTATTATCATATAATTTCGTCATGTTTGTTCAGTTTTACGATGCACTTACGGCTTTACATGTTAATTTTTAAGTGCACTGCATTACAGATCTTTATACTCAACCTGCATTATGAAAATGTAGATCGCATTTCTGAATTTTAATATCAGCGTAAACTATCGTTCTTAGAGCTTATTAGTTGTTTTAGTTGTTTGCTTGGGTAGTTAAATGAGAACATAAAATCTCAACTTAACGTTTGTTACCAACTTGATGTTGTGCTCCGTTTACTTATTTTTTGTGTTGTTGCTATTTGTTCTGTGTTCACTATTCATCATATATAACGTATCTTTATTTAAGATAGATATATAATTTCCTACCTCGTTTGAAAATTCTAAATTAAGTCTTTATGATATGAAATTAACATTTTTATTGAATTTCATATTGTGAATATGTTTATATTAATTTGAAAGTCAAATTTGAATAGTTTATTGGTCTGAAGTTTAGAAGTAACGCAGCAGCAATTCAAGTTGATCGTAGTAGCAACCAGATTCAGATAGAATGATTTATATAGATTCATAGTAATTTACCTGCGAGCTACAGTGCTTGCAAAACTGTTTTTCTACTCCGGTATACATTCTAATATCTTGATTATATGTCTACCAGCTTATCTCTTAATATAAATATTACTTATGTTTATTTACATACTGTTTCACTTTACGGAATTACTTTTGTTAGTTTCATTTATAATAAATTGACTTTTAAACTAAACTTTATTAATTTAAATATATACCTACAAATTTAATGATGCTGAATTACAATTTTCTTTTTAAAAAACGATACCATTAATAATTTGAAATGATAGGTTTTTTGACAGTGATATTTATCTGTCAGTTACATACATTTGTAATCTGAACTGTGTAACTAAGGAATTGTGTTTATTTTTAACACATAGGCCCCGGGATTTATAATATAGTTTATTTTATATATTTATCTAGCCGGCAGTACGGCAGTGTGGTTAGAATGTCAGCTTTGTGATCGGCAAGTCCGAGCAGGCTATACAGCAGCGATAAGTTGGATGGGTGAACGCTCAGCAACAAAAATTTATCACACTGCGGCTCGGTGCGCCCGGCACCCTTACACCGAAAGGTGCTAAAAGGGATTACAGATTATATATATATATATATATATATATTTATCTATGAAATATATGGAAAAAGTATGAATGCATACCTGTAGAAAATTTAATAATCTTTAATTCTTATAATAACATAAATTGCGAAAAAATTACATTTAAAGGTATATTTTTCGAAGAAAAACTATTTTGAGCTTCTAGTAAAGTGCCATTTCCGGTTACATGATTTACACCAAAATCTAATGGCTTCTTTTCATTTTACAATAAGGTAGAAATATAAAGTTTCAGAATATGCTGAAGGATAGTATTTGGATCAGACCTTAAAACGTGATCATTTACCAAAATTTCGACATTTTTAGGACGATCCCTATGCCTCCCTTACCAAGGGCAGCGGGAGGTAAAAATGAGTGTAGATTTATATTTATTTAATTTAATATATACTATGCTGATTTTTTTTTTTTATTATAATTTAACTACTTATGCCCGTATGAACCAACATCAAATAAATCTTCGAATAGCTTATTCATTGAATAATAGAAAAAAAATCTCGCATCGATACCATAACAAAAATGAAGTTATTTATTCTATTAGCTGTCATATTTTGATGCGATCTTTTTCTCTTATTCATTGAATAAGCTATTCGGAGATTTATTTCATGTTGGTGATTAGACTTTTTAAATTATAAAAAAGTGTCTTATTCTCAGGATTATGTTTCATTTATCATTTGTACATATATGTACAAAATTTAGGATTTTGTGTGAATCTAAGGCATGTTGATTTGATTTTTCACAGATACAGGATACACAAAGTTCCCCTAGTTCATATAATAATCCAAGAATGTGGAGTCACTGACTTGTGACGTTCGGTTTACAGTCCTGATTTAGCACCTGCAAACGCTTTTAATTCAAAAACTGAATTGAAAATTTAAGTGCAGCATTTTTTATGTTTGTAAAAAATCCAAAACTCGCTAAATAAATATGAATCAAATTTTATAAACAAAAAAAATGACGTATCAACTTGGGAGTAAGTTTTTTGTTTTTAACTTGTTATTAATATAGTTAGGTAGGTTATAAAAAAGAATTCCATTGTAAATAGTTTAAATTATTTTGAATTTTATAACATTTATGATTGAGTAATATTTTTTTTCTTTTTTGTTTGTATTAATTACCTACCTATTCCGTATCAGATATCTTTTTAGTATATTTTGGAGGACTAGTAGGTTTAAAAATAGGATTTACAGCAATAAAAAGCCATTATTGAAATTTTAGTACCAAAAATACGATATCGTATAATTAGTTATAATTACTGTTCGTTTTTACATTAGATATAATATAATACAGAAAAAAAATTGCTCGTGAATAATTTGTTAAACGAGGAAAGATGTTATGTTAAAATAACCAGAGTCCTGTGTGGCATTGTGAACATTTAAATTTCTTGTCATAGTTTTCTTTAAGCTTAAATTGAAATTTGAGGGTCGTTGGTGAAAATGGATATATCTAAATGGACAATTTATTTGTGTAAACAAGGATAAGCACTGTAGTCAATCAGAGGCGCAGATTATTCTAATCATAGAGAAATTTTAGTACTCTTTGCAGTTTAAAAACAGACTTTGGATTATGAATTCATTAAACAATAATATTTTAAGATTTTTATATGTCAACATACATAATATTTACTTTCATCATCATGGAAACTAAAATTTAAAAAGTGAAAAGAATAATTTTGATTTGAAATTTTCTTTATTATTTTATAAAACATTAATGCAGATGAAATTGTGGTGCGAAGTGCGTTAAGTGATCTGTTGTGATTCAATCAACCTGGGTTCGAAACCGACTATAAAATCAATTCTGAAAATTTGAAAATATTTCCAAATTGCATAAAAATGAGCCCTCAATAGTTTTGAGAGCCCATGAGGTGATTCTCAACGGTACAGATATATTGTCAATACTGTGTCCCAATTAGGAAATGTCAGTTACGTATTGTTATAGGTTTTTTTTTTAATACTTAACTAACAATTCATAACTGGTAGACAGTGGTTTTTAGATTATGTTGAAGTGGCCGCTCTGCGCATGTGCACAGTTCACTATTTTTTTTTTTTTTTGCTGGTCTGTCTGGAGAGTGCAACAGACACTCCCTATATTTAAAGCAGAATTTAGGAAAATATATGAGTTATTATTGGACATGCAACAAATAGTGTATTCAGGCCCTAGGCCGAATATCGAATATTCGACTGTGTCCTGGTCCGAATAGCCAAATATTTTGCGAACAGTATTCGGCTATTTTGGTACCAATTAAAGGCACGGATAGTTGATTGATTTGATATGAAGTTTTTTGTGGTTAACCATTTAAAACTTTTAATCTTTGTAACTGTTCATAATTGGATAAATATTAGGTAGTCTAAGTCCAATATAATTGATAATAACTCTTAACCTCTAATTAATTGAAAATAAAAACTAAATTAAATACATATTTCTCTGTTATGGTTTTCATATTGAGTAAACTTAACACTCTCTGAGAAATGGACTGTTAATATAAGACCTCTGGCATGGTTGAGGTAATGAGTAATTCTTAATTTTTCTTACCTTCTTAATACGATTTCGCGTAAAATGAAGAAGAGAACTTTATTCTCAAAATTTGTACAAATTTATTTTTAAGGGGTAATTTTTTAACTTTGTTACTAATTTATGATACTTAATATAATAAATATACCTAGGTACCTTATACAATATTTTAATATAGATATGCATGTTTTATTGTAGTCAGAAATTAATCAATTAAATACTCCAAATATCTTCTTTTCGTAACATTTTAAACTATTCGGTATTCGGCCGAATAGTAAAAATGATGCTGAATAGGCCGAATACCGAATAGTTGCCGAATATTCGTTGCAAGCCTAGTTATTATCGATTCCTTGAACGTGCAAAATAAAACAGAAATCTCCGTTTCTACTGATGTGCTGCATAACATAGTTTCGTAGATACTAATCAATATGGAATTTGTACACTCATTACTCGAGATGAATAAAAACTGAAAAAGAATGCCTATTATCCGGCAAGAGGAATTTCATATATTGCTTCAATTAATAAATATGGAAGACAGGTGTGTCCGCGAACGTGTTATAAATACTGTGATTGATCTGATGTCGCTGCAAATGGATGGTCGCTGCTTCTGGTATTAAACACAATCGTCTTTCCTCTAATTAATGTTCTATTTATTAAGCGATACATCAGCAGCACCAGCTTTCGCTGGGCTTGCCTTGTACCTCGGGCACTTTGCGCTGGATTCGAAGTCTTATTAGAACAACCAGAGGAAGACTTCGTAGAAATTATGCACTTGAATGGCTCTGCTTTAGAATTAAAAAATACGTACTCGGCTTGACAATTATTTTTATTAACACTGCTTTTAGAATGAAATGGTTTGGAATTTGGAGCAAGCCGGCAACCAAGAAATCTTGTGAAAAAAAGAATTTGTTTTATGTCTTATCACTTGTTACACATTCTAAATAAATTCTTTTTAGTTTCCATCATCTTTAGGTAAGGAAGGTTAAAAAAAAAATCGGCTGTGAGTTTTTAATGATAAACACCTTTCAAGGTCCCTAAAATACGATTTTACTTGTTTTACGATGATGTATGTGTGTTTCGTTTTAAGGTCCCTAGAAAAAAAATCTGTTGTGGCCAGCACAAGACCTCTCGCCATTTCCATATTAGGCTATATAAGTATTGTATTGCACTTTGCTATCGAACCGTCGTTTTATAACAAATTATTACAGAACTTTGCCCAAATATTGTCTTTTATTGTATTTAACATGTCTTCTGCACGCATATAATTCTAATTATATCTAATTTTCATTGTATGAGGAAGTTTCTAAATGTCACAGATTCTTCCAATTCATTAACTAGATTGGCGGTATTTCTGATGGATACATGCATATTACCTATAATTTCAAATATTTAATTAATAAAACAATAAGAAAGATTAAATGTACTTCCCAGAAAAAACTATCACAATGTCACTAAAACTGTTTATTTTTGACACTGAAATCTGTCATTTACAAATTATGTTATAAACATTTGAATTTGTCAACTCAACTGGTTTCCTTAGTGTAGTTTCGCCTACTCGACTTGTTATATCCCGATATTCTATATATTATAGCGTCTTTATCTCTAAATTTATAGAAGATATAATAAAAAATTTAAATGTATCAGGTGTAGAATTTTGTTCTTCATAATTAGTAATATCAAAAATTTTCAAAAATTAATATTTGGAAAAATATCTTTTAAAAACTACTACTTCCGGTTGTTCAATTGTTACCAAAACCTTTTCAGCTCTTCCCAGGAATGTCAGATTGAGGAATTCATAGTTAAACAGGTCTTATGTCTTATAGTTTTTGAGGAATCGTCCGTCCAACATCCAGCCATACACACACACACACATACACACATCCCCACACACACACACCCAGACATCATTTTAAAAATGTTATAATCGGATTCTAGGGACCTTAAATCGTGCTTATTCAATAAAATCTGGATATGCGAATTTTAGCATGAATCCAATACCTCCCTTAGCGAGAGGTAAAAACCACAGTGAAATATCATTTTTTGACATTTTAAATGAAAAAAAATATGAAAAAATAACTTATTGTCCAAACGGTTTGATTATACATTTTCCTTCATATGTATTCAATAGATACAGAGTTAAAGAAGGATAAAGAGATTAACTTTCATAAATCAGCCAGCTTTGCTATAGTCATGGAAACAGTTGATATATTCAAATAATTGTAATTGACATATCATTGTCTACTATCTATTTCAGAATTATATTAGTGCAATAATTTACATGCCTAGTGTATGTTCGTGTTATAATTTTATTGGATTATTGGAATATTTTCCAATGAACTTTCAGTATAGAATTTGTAGAAAATAGTATATGTTCGTGTTACAATTTTACTGGATATGTAGAATCTTTTCCAAGGAACTTTTGGTATGGGATTTGTACAAAATACATAGAATTGACGGTAGGTAATGGCTGGCCACATAAATTTTTTAAAATATTTTTTTAATTACATAATCTGAACTTCTACATTTTATATTTTATAAATAAACATGTATGTATGTATATGAATTTACTTCTGTCGACCTCGTGTGTGCTGAAAGATTTTATGAAATTTATAGCAACACGCAAATATTTTTTTACCTCTCGCTAAGAGAGGTATTGGAATCATGCTAAATATCACATATCCAGATTTTAATGAATAAGCACGTTTCAAGGTCACTAGAATCCGATTTTAACATTTTTACAATGATGTCTGTGTGTGTGTGTGTGTGTGTGTGTATGTGTGTGTGTGTGTGTGTGTGTGTGTGTGTGTGTGTGTGTGTGTGTGGCTGCATATATCCATCTGAAATACCGCCAATCTGGTTAATGAATTGAAAGAATCTGTGACATTTAGAAACTTCCTCATACAATGAAAAATAGATATAATTAGAATTATATGTGTGCAGAAGACATGTTAAATACAATAAAAAAACAATATTTGGGTAAAGTTCTGTAATATTTTGTTATAAAACGACGGTTCGATAGCAAAGTGCAATACAATACTTATACGTATAGCCTAATATGAAAATGGCGAGAGGTCTTGTGCTGGCCACAACAGATTTTTATATTTAATATCCCTAATATCAACAAAATGTTTCATACATTAATGTGCCTACATTAATTACTGTGGAACTAATACGCAGCAATTTATTTATAATGAAATATATAATTTCTTCATAATTTTTTATTATAAAATTACGCTTATTACCATATTTATGCCCATTCACATTGACATTTTCTTGGGTGATTTAAATATCGTAATTATTTTGTGAGATACATATGTAACATATGTACCTATTTGAAAATATCTAATATACAAGGTGTTCAAAGATTATACAACAAAATATAAAGTTTAACTAAAAAAGACTTAAAAATAAGTTCAAAGATTATACAACCAATTATAAAGTTTTGTGACTACTCTAAAAATTTAACCGGTCCCAGCCTTTCTTTCTTATTTCGTTATGAATAAGGCGTGTCGACTTCACACCCTGTACAGTACAAATTATGAATGATGTGCTCTAAGGTAGAATTCGTTAGGAGTGTTATGTCGACTCTAAAAATTTAACCCCTCTCATCCCTTCTTTCTTGTTGCATAATGAAAAAGTCGTGGCAACTTCTATTTATTTGACTCTTTAAATAGCAGAAATTTATATTCAAACAATCCATATCAATGCGCGTTGTGAGATAAAAATTATTTAGTAAAATCACTCTTAGAAGATTCAAAATTATTGTCCCAAAATGTAATTAAAATGGACAAATCATACAAAAAAAAAACTTAACCACCTTTTTTTCTTGTCTTTTACAAATAATTAATGGAATTTTACAATTTTATGAAAAAGAAAAATAATAAGACGTGGAATTTATACTCTTCTATTAAAATGCATTAAAAAAGTAATTTTCCACAAAAGGATGGATACAATAAATGTCAAATACCAGTGGTGTATATTGAGGCAGTTTCGTGAGTTTCAAAACCCAGTGCCTCATCCTCGTCTTCAGTGCTTCTTTCTCGTCTAATCTAGTCGCCATGTTTAAAAAAAGCGTTAGAATTTTTAAAAAGCGCGAGTAATTTTTACCTACAAATCGACTATCAAGATTTTAGTGAATAAGCATGTTTTGGTCCTTTGAATTAAATTTTAACATTTTTACAATAACTGTATGTGTGCGTGTGTGGATGTATGTAAATGTGTGTGTATGTGCGAGTGTGTGGATATGTGTGTGTATGTATGTTGGAAGGGCGATTTGTTAAAAACTATAAGACTTAAGACCTGTTTAATTTGGTATTCCTTAATCTGACAGTAATGGGAAGAGCTGAAAAGGTTTTGGTAATAATTGGACCACCGGTAGTAGTAGGTCTTTAAAAAAATCTAAATATTATTTTTTGATAATTTTTGTTATTACAAATATTGATGAACATAAAAGGCAACAAGGGAACCAGTTGACGAATTCAAATGTTTATAACATAGTAATGTTTATAATATAGTTTGTAAATGACAGATGTCAGTGTCAAAAATCTACAGTTTTAGTGACATTCTGAATGCCTTTTCTGGGAAGTACATTTAATCTTTCTTATTGTTTTATTAATTAAATATTTAAAATTATAGGTAAAATGCATATATCTACTAGAAATACCGCCAATCTTGTTAATGAATTGGAAAAATCTCTGAGATTTAGGAACTTCCTCATACAATGAAAAATATATATAATTAGAATTGTATGTGGGCAGAACACATGTTAAATACAATAAAAAAGAATATTTGGGTAAAGTTCTGTAATTTTTGTTATAAAACGACGGTTCGATAGCGAAGTGAAATACAATACTTATATAACATAAAATGGAAATGGCGAGAGATATTTTGCTGGCTACAACAGATTTTTTATTATTGATTGCAAAAAAAAAATATTGTTTGCAACACATGCAGAAAAAGTGATTCTGAAACTCGTTACAAATACAAAATCTTACCGCGCTCTTTTCGGAAACTTGCATTCGTTTCAGAATCACTAATTTCCCTCATTTCTTCTTCTTCAGCTTTTCTCTACTTAATTAGGGGTCGCTGTTTCTTATTTTCCTTTTCCACTTATTCCTATCTAGCGCATCATCCTCACACAGTCATTTTGTCTAACACACAATCCTTCGACCTTCTTTTTGGCCTTCCTCTCCCTCTTCGACTCTAATTTTCCTCACTAATTACAATTATAACTATTTCGGCAAAATCCAGATATGTTTTAGCGAAATGTTATACTTACATTACTTTTTGAGCTTTCTTGAATAAAATGAAACAATTGTCCAAGAAAATTGCAATAATTCCCCTTTATTTATTGTTACCTATATATTACAAAAATTATTGCTGGCAATATATTATGGGATAAAATGATCCTGAAAAGTAAGTGTAAAATCGTAATCTTAATATACAAGTTTATAAATTGAAATACCTTTCTCCAGAAACGTTTCGCTGACATACGAATAGTTATCGAGTAGGTGATTTTAAAAACAAAATTTTGCAATTAGCAAGTACAGTAACAGTATCGAAGCTTTCTCGATGTTTGGTTGAATGTTTTTATTGGGTTTGAAACTGCATCTTTAATCCATAAAGTAGGAATATCATTGATTTCTATTTGAAATTAGAAGCAGCACAGTTATTAGCGTGTGCGTAAACAACTCGCTTCGCTACGCTAGCTTCGAGATCTCGCTAGGCGTGGCGTTCGCGTTTGAACCCGAGTGGCCGCATCACCGCGTGCGCTCCTTAATTGACGTGTGTTACCTTTTACTATTCACTGATGATTAAAATATTCTTTATTTATCATCACGACTCTCCTGTTTACTGTATGCTTTCCCGAAACATAAGGTGATCACTACTTTATGTTACATTTATTACAATCATTTGCCATGCTGCTGACTGTGTAATTATATTATGTATAAAATATTATATTTCCGTGTAATAATCGTAGTCGCAGAAGCTGTTGAAATATGAAAGTATGCGTTTGTACTACAAACATTAATTTACAGTAAAGCTTTTCCCTTATTAGTCTCTACTATAAACGATTAATAAAATATATTATTGGGTAATGTAACTCGTATATATTTTATTTATACATATATAAAGAATTCAATATTCCTTCTCACAGAATATATTTATACTGTTTTCATTGAAATTTATGAATAAATTTACTAGTATATATATCATAAACGTTATTTTTTATTTTATTGTAATATGCAGAAAGTCAAACACAGATGATCTCGGATATAATGTTGAAAATTTTTTGGTTAAAAAATTAATCAATTGAATCCCTCCTGTATTTCTGATTACATTTGCGAAAGTAAACAATCAAAACAAACATGTACTGATAATTATAAGTAACAAACACTTTTTGACAAATAATTAAAGATTAATTGTTTTAATTTAAAAATGACGTTTTCACGGTATGACAGTGAATGTAACGCTTCATTTAATAAAATACTCACTCACGTTCACAATAAAAAACTATTATAAATTAAAAATTAGAAAATATCATTCTAACATTATTACAATTAAACGTTTGTATAATAAAACTGAACGTCTCCTGGCATCTCATAGCATCAATGTCAATCTACTTCATGCTAAACAATATTCATAGCTATTACTGACATCTGTTTGAGTGTTTGATGATTCTGCTAAATACAATTTCTTCGTAAATTTAATTAAAAATGCAAAAAAAAATTCTCACCGAATACCCCTCGACCATTGATAAATACTTTTTTTTCACAACTTCCTCAAATAGAAAGATGTATGAAATCTTTTGATTTAGGAATCATATTTGATCCTCAACTTACTTTTACGCCACATATCCAAAACCTTGTATCCTCCTTCTCTAAAAATGCTTGGATTTATTATGCGTAACAGTGGCAATTTTAATAACATTCATACTATATTTACTTTATACTATGCTTTCATACGATCGAAACTTGATTACTGTGCCTTAATCTGGAACCCAATTTATACTAATCAAATTACCTTATTAGAAAATATTCAAAAGAAATTTTTGAAATTTGTTTATTTCAAAATAATGCGCACTTATCCCCCACAAACTTTGTCTAATGATACTCTCATCAACATATTTTCAATGCCAAAGCTGTGTGACCGTAGGACACATTCTTCCATCCTGTTTCTTAATAAACTTATCAACAACCGAGTGGATGATCCTTTGTGCCTTAATTTGATATGTTTTAAAGCCACTCCCGTAAGAACTAGGAGCACTAATTTATTTCACCTGCCCATACCTCACACCAATATTTTATACAAATCTCCCATCCACCGCATGTGTGCACTTTATCATTCTCTCTCTCTCTTCAAGACCAACCAGACTTATTTATTTAATACTTGCCGCTTTAAATTTAAACTGTCTATTTTGTTATTTGTTTTGTTACTTAAAACTTGTAATGTTTGGGTTTGACTGATGTTATTGTTCTTTTCATTCAATCTACCTGTCCTGTAATTGGTTTCTCTGTAGGACAGATATATTCAAATAAATAAATACGTTACTTTTAGGTAACAATGCTCCGCCGTCGGGCGGTTACCAAACAATGCGCTTTCGGTAACTGTCATAAAATTATTTCATAATTATCAATGTCCTCGGGATATTATAGCTGAAAATGTGCAACCAAATATGTAAAAATAATATACTTACACAGTGTTAGTGGCATTAACAGAAAATAACACTATACGCATGGCTATGAATTAAGACTTCTGAAATAATAAAAAAAAAAATGAACTTACAGCAACAGCATAGTCAACAACGAGCTTAAAATGCATGTCGTAGTTTAGTCGAACCAATATGAATTTTTGAAAGACAAGCATGTTTATCCATCTTTATCGCACAAGCTTCTTGTCAATGCAAATATGAGAGAGATAAATGTATGCCAACTTTTTAATTCGTTCATGATACGATACAGATGGCCTTTATCGGTCATCTTTAAAAAAATAAACTGTACAATTATAATTAATAATAATGGCCGCGTGACTGAGTGTCTGGTCGCGAACCTGGGGGAACCGGGTTCGATCCCGACAGACGCCCAATATTTCCAATTTTAAATGGCACAAAAGTGACCCCTGTGGTGCACTCTCCACGCCAGCTATGAGTGCCCGTGAGGTGACGCCTGGTAAGCGCCCACACGGTAAAATATATCGTCATCATTACCGATGTCTACATGTGTTGTAGATACTGGCACACTCAGAAATGGGTAATATGCCGTGATGATATATTTATTTATTTTATTTATAAACTAAATAGGTAATTCATATAAAATGAAACTTTTAGATGCAATGTTTTGTGTTATATTAATACAAAAATACCATAAACTGAAACTAATACACAATTTATTATTCACTATAATACTTACTATAGTACATAATGAGACACCAAGAAATGAAGAAAAATATCACTCAAAGGTTCACACGTTTGAAATTTGAAAGTAATATTTCAATTATAACAGCATCATCTTTTCTAATGTACCTGAAATTTATCGACTACTATATTTATTGTTAGGCATTGAAGCGCTATAACTACTTACAAATAAGTGTTCGTTTAGATGTATCATTTAGTAACAATAGTGCAGTTATAAGCGTGATATATGCTTCGTCACCTCACCTCGTCAAGGCTCACTGCAGCCGAGCAGCTCTTGTGGACCATTCTGGTTTCCCCGGTGACAGATGGGTCCGAGTGGCGCCGTCAACACTTGTCGCGGCGTTTTTACTAACTAACGACGTCATGCAGAGAGACATACTACGATTGGTATCCTGCGCTTGTGCTGACTTGGCAATTGCAATGTAATCGTTGTATATGCATGTTTTTCCCACATTTCTTCGCATAGCTCATTTATGATTTCAATTCTCTAATTATTTTGTTATTTTTAATTTTATTTTTGTCATTATTAACTGCTAATAACTTTGCTAGCTATTTATAACGAAATGAAATATGAATTATATTAATAATAATTTTTTCTTTTTATAAAATTAGCCATAATGCAGTCCCTTCATGATATTAAAATCATTGATATAAAAAAGTTAACAATTATCTGCAACTATTTGCAAAATAAACATTTTCCATATAATTTTTTTAAAATTTTTACCATTATCAAAATAGTTCTGCAAATTATAGGTGTTTGAAAAAAAATGAATATGGGGAGAAAGTTTTGTGTAGGGTTGTCAGATTTTTATTTTGTCTGAACGGGTCATAATTTCAAGAAAACAGGAATACGAAATACGGTGGAAAAAATATACAGTAGAACCTTCATCCGGGGTTCGATTATCCGGGAATTCGATTATCCGGGCCCCGTATCTCCTTTTCCTAATAACCGCAATTACTTAACAATAAACAATTTTTTCATGTAACCGGCCCTCAAACTAGGAATACGATAAATAAAACTTACACTTAACCTAATTAAAATAATAGTTATTTAATTAATTGTTAATTCCCTAATACGGGTTGATGCTAAGTTTGTAGTGTTTTATTGAATATAAAATTATATGAAATAATCAAGAATATATTCTCTTCCATTGTTTATGATTGCCTCCCAACAATCCGACAGGACAGCTATCTTCATTAATGCGTAGAATGCCGGATGATCTTTCTATATGTAAGAAATCGTTGGACATAGTGAATTGCTGATTACTTCATAGAAAAGAAAGGAAGAGTGTACGAGTATTAAGAAAATTTGTTGGTTCATTTATGAAAAATAATTTTTCTAAATTATCTATACAATTTGTTGCATCAAATTTCCTGCCATTTAATTAAATTAAAAATTTAATGATACATAATTTTTAATTTCCCATCATAATAACTCAATATAGGTGATCATAAATTATTTTGCAACAGTTTATAAGTGAGTTACTTTCATATTATTTAATAATTTTACCATCGGATGCGTACCAACGAACTCATAAATTATTCCTATAAATCAAAGTTATTGCTCGTAGCTAATTTATCTTTTTAAAAAACTAAGTTATTAAAACCTAGTCAACATGTAAACATAATTTTAGATCTCAGATATTAATGACTTATGAAATGTCTACTTGACACTTTCCAATAAAATGTAAATTATATATTTACATAATTTATACAATTTAAAAGAAAGAAATATATTAATATTACCACATATGTAGTGTACATAATTTTAAATATTGCAGTAAGAAACTTACCTCACCTAACTTAACCATCAAGATTAATTATTTTTAAAATCATGCAAATTACCTACAATATTCATCGGACATAAGCAGTTTACAGTATTCAATTCAAATTCAGATTTTGACTGACTACAACTTAAATTCTCATCAATATTTCTCTTGTTCAGTGTACTAAATCTGTCCAATTATTGACGTAGCTGATTAGTTAAAATCGAGTTCAAAATATTGAGGATTATTCAACAGCCTTTAGAGCCAAAAAATATTTTCGATTTGTAAAATTGATTCAAAATCCTATTTTTGGACTGTTCATTGAGTTTTTACATGTTTATAGGCAGTATTTCTTGTGATTACTTAAAAATAAGTGTTCGGTTTATAGTACTATAAGTGCTTATTGCAAATAGACTGATATTGATATAATAGATTTTTGTGTAATACGTAATGAAAAGTGATAATTTTCCGTATTAGGCGTGAAATTTTTAGTTAAAGCGCATCTGTGATTAAATACTCGCCGTGTACAGAAAAATAAACTTTTCCTTACTATTGCTTACAAGATTTTTTCTATTATCATTTGGAATAAGTGTAAAAATGTTACTATTAATATAAAGATAGTACTTTTCCGTATTGAGTGCGAAAATCGAGAACACTTCCAACTTCACTTATTAGATGTCAAACAAATATTTTTATATAAAAATTAATGTTTTAGACAAATTTTGTATATAATTTTCAGTTAATTTTACTTGTTCCCACTGCGGTTTCAGCCAGTTTAATCACCAAATAAAAGTTTGGTATGTTGATAAAATTACTGTTACCGTTTTCGTCCCCGGGCTGTTATGCAGCTTTCCAGCACTGAAACACTTATCGCACAGTGCAGAAAAAAATAGTTACATATATTATTATGTATATGCAACATAAGGAAAAAGTATAGCCTTTTTTTAGCGTTTTCATTAAAAAGTACACTTTTAAAAATACATACTTTATATATTCAATAAAATTTATATATTTCGTAAAATCGTCTTGTAATTGGGATCCTAGATCCTGTTGGATAGATCCAATAATAAATAAATAAATAAATAAATAAAAAGTGTACTTTTTTAACAGACGTAAAAATACACTTTTTCTACAGTCACTATAGAAAGTAGCCATTTGCGCTCTCTTTTGTCAATGCAAAATGTCACTTTGCCGCTCATGCGCAACAAAGTAGTAAAAACGCTCGCTGTCCAAATTTCTAAGTATACAATGTTGAGAAATGTCACTTGTCTAATGAAAATGTTTAGTTAGGAACTAATGGCACTGTAATTACACATTTATAACGTTCACAAGTCAATTTGACATATGTTCTGTCGGTATTTAACATAACCTAACAAAATGCCACACTGCTGTGAAAATGAAATAGGGCACTCATTTACAAAAACAAAAGTATAAAATGCTTAGATTAGATTGAATAAAAACTCAAGAAGAATGGAAAATAACGATAAAATAAAATTAAATATAAAATAAATTGTGTGAACAGTTATGTTTAGTAATAGGAATGATTGTACACAGTTGGCGGTAGGATAGTTACGAGTCGTACTGACATCTGATCTCTAGTTAACTATTTATTTTGATTACAATAAAGTTATTAGTTATTTCGTTATTTAAATAATTGCAAGAAGTCAGTCAATGCACATACATGTCTATATAATCACAAATTCCTTGAAATATTTGTTAATTTTTTCAGTATGACATGCGTGACAACTAACCACACATTTTGCTACAAAAACTCATCAAATCATCACAAATCCTTGCTTCCACATTCTAATTTTGTTTTTTTTTTTTATGGAATAGATGGCTAATGTAACGATATAATTATTTAATTTATATTTATGGTGGAGGACCCCATTGTGGCTACTGTAGAAAAAATCTCCTTCGTCGCGCGGCAACAACCTCTCAATCGACAATGTCGCACTTTGCGCTCTTAATACACAAATACCTATTATGTATAATAAATTATGGTATTAATAGTATATTACGTTCCAAATTAAGAAAAGTGAAAGTTTACCAGACGAGTATGGCAAGTTTAAGTACTAGCGATGCCATACGAGAATAGTAAAATCACTTTTCTGACGCGGATCGTACACTATTTTTTCGTATTTTATATTAGTACGCACTGATTAGTATTAAAATTTGAATTTTTTTACGGCTACTGAATTAAAGACAGCTTAAAAACATAGGCGTCTGATTATCAGTAATAAAGTAACTTGACAGTTATTGTTTTTTTTTACCTTACAACCTCCAAACAAATTAATTTTTCGAGATCGATTTGCAAAACAATGGAAGATGATAAGAAGAACATGAAAAACGATTTAGAAGATAAACAATAAAAAATAAAAATAAGCAATTCTTGTGTCGAAATGTATTTTAATGACAAAACTGTTGGAACCCATTACTGTACGATTTTGAGTATATTAAAATACTACATTATTGTACAAAAGACAAAAAAGTTATTATTAATTATTTGCAATATTTAGTTTTCTTTACAAAAATTATATATGAAGGGAAATGCTTTATCGACTATCTAAATTTCACGTTTAATAATAAAAATACCTCGAATAAAAAAAAAATTATTTTCGCTATCAAAAATATATTCAATATATTACGGTATAATGACATATTCATACGGTGCGGGCTTTTACTAGGTGTCACCACAAGGCAGTCATATATGACGTGGGGAGCGACCTAAAGGGGTCATTGTATATATAATTTTGGCGTCGGTCGGGATCGAACCCAATTCTCCCGATTCGCGACCAGACACTAGTCAAGACACTCAGTCTCAGACACATATCAATGAGGTCCCTATTCGTTATCATTTTGCAATATTATAAAAAAAATTATAATGTTTAAATTTTTATAATTGAGTCCCTTTTTTTACATAAGGTTTGTATTATGGGAGCACATTTTTTGAGAAAATTGTTGTCCCTGAAGTGTAGTTACATTTAAAGGTATGTTTAAAAGGAAATTAATATTCCCTATACCTACATGCTCGGTAAATTATAATTAGTGCTTGATAATTATGAAGCTGATAATTGTACAATCAACAAGTTTTTTATTTCTTAGAACTTTAATGAAAATGAGATACGGGTTAAGAATGTGTTCGCAAATTAAAAGAAAAATAAATAGGACATATGTGAGAGTGTTATTCTGCAGGTAACAATTTCCTTTAATAATTCAGCTATAGAGTACACAGCAAAAACTCGCTCAATTATTGCATTTTATAACGGTCATTAAAACTACTCATTGGATGAGTAAGTAATGTGACAATTACACTGCACTAGTGACTTTCAAAAGTCAACATGTAACAAACGAGCAACAATGCAGCAGAAAAATGAGGTGAGATACTGCGTTACGGTACTGCGTGGCGCACAGGCACAGCACTCCGCGATCCAGGAAGTCTAGTGAAGTGGAGAGTAGTTTACTACCTAGCCCGATAGGTGTCAATGTCGTTCGCGGTCGTGTGCGCAACTCGTGACGTCACATGCTTACACTTGTAGTCACGAGTGCATTTTTACGCTAGTTTATTTATGAATGGATTTGTACCTCTTTCTGTGCAACCAACCGAACCACTTGTTTTTCAACGGTGGAAATTAGTGTCTCCATATAGTTACACCCTTTCACGGCTTTTAAACATTTCAATATTTTTAGCTCTTCAGTCATATTAATACGTCGGTTAATTAATTATAATTTGGGTAACAAATTATTTGAATTAATATAAAAAATACAAGTACTTTATAACATCATTAATACACGTTCAGATTTAATCTAATACCAAAAAAGTATTATCTATATTGTAATAACAATATTATTAACATTAAAAATATAATTTACAAAATACGTGAAAAACAATACAAAGTAATTTAAATAAAAGTAAAAGTACAGTTTTATATACACTAGGATTGAATTTGTTTACAAAAAATTATAATGTATAGAAGTATTAAAATTCGAAAACATGATATCTATAAAATTGTAGAAATATAATGTCAGTCAGAGGAACATAGACTTACAGATCCAGGTTACAGTGATTAATGCATTTTATAAACAAAAACTAAAAGACATTAAGAAATAATAACATTGTAATGAAGAAAAATTACAAGATAATATAAAAAAAATTAAATTTTTTCACTATTATTTTAATAATTTTTTGTTTTTTTCTATAATGAGGTCATGCACGACTTTTTGTATAATTTTAATCGATAGAGTAGTGAAAAATAATAGACCCGTATTTTTTATTTTTCCTCAAATCGATCTGTAATCATGAAAAAATTGTAATTGAACATGACATTCTTTAAAATGAGGCTGCTAGACCCCCGCTTCGTCCCTTGTCCAATGACGCCACAGAGTGACAGGCACAACCATTTTGATTTTCAAATTGTCTTAAACGTCAAAGTGTCATTTAAAGATAACCTAAAATTTATGAAAGTAAACATGTCGATAGAACGTTGTTTCGTGCCAAAATAAGAGAATAAAATAATATTCTGCAATATATTCAATGTCTCACATGCGTTTATAACCTTCTACCGTCTAATTCAAAGATTCAAAAATGAAAGAAACATCTGATGTAACGTAGATAATTTCACGCCAAATGAAAATTATATTTATAAAAATAAATAGAACGATATTATATTAATATATTATAGGATATTCAGATATGTAATCTTCAATTTATAGTTTATATAATTATATCATCATATCATACTGATGAATTAGACTATCCTTTTTCGATTTAAACAGAAAAAAGGTCCAATTATTTTTTTTGGATGACCTCATTCTTGTCTCAATTATGATATACATATTTACTAAATTCTATATTATATATATATATATATATATATATATATATATATATATATATATATATATATAATTTTTAGATCACATTGTTTACATATTTTTCTACAATATAATACTTTTTAGAGGTATTATTAATAATGGTTTAAATTAAATGTCGAAAATATGAAAATTTGCGTCTTATTCAAATTCCTTGTGCAATTTTTGATTATTGCCCTCTATGTATACCTATGTACTGTATTTTATTAACTTAACTAAATTTATAAAGTAAATTTATGGAAAAAAAAATTATTAAAATTCGGTTACGACATACCGTAAAACTTGTTTATTCGCAAAAGTACATCAAAATAATTAATTACTGGTATTTGTTTTGTTTGTAAATTATAATGATTTTTCTTGTTGTAACAGAGATAATAATGAGCAGACCTACTGTGAAAATTAATTTCTTTTAAAAGAAAAATAAAGATGCAATAAAACTCTTAAAACATTGTAATTAAAATTACATTTAATTTAATAAACAAAAACAAAAATATCTCGACATCTTTTACAGTAATCCTAATTACAGTGAAAAAACCCTAGAAACTTTCAAGCAATATGCCACACACAAATCAGAATTTTTAAGTTCCATAATTGTCAGTAAGCTTCTTAGGGATTAAACATACTCTGCTTATTTCAATCAAAATATAAAAACAAGTCCGCCGGATACAGCTACGCGTTTTCCATATATAAGCTGTCGTAAGGTGCGCATTTTTTTCTGCAAAAAAAACTAGATAATTTGATGTAATTATCAATACCTGGATTAAGAAAATCATCTTAATCCCTTATCGGAGATCAAAGATCGAGATAAAGAAGAAATTGTTGTTTTATGGAGTGTTAAAATGTTTTACATTAAAACTACTTGTTAATGTGCAAACGTATATGAGGAAAACGTCCATATATCGTTAAGTGATGCATAAATCAATATGATAGATTATAAATTATATTATTATTGATGCTAATAAATTTGTTACAGTAAGTGTACATACGCATATAAAAAATTGCGGTGAAAGTTAAACTTTTAAAATTGGTAAAGCATAAACTTTACCTATCAATACATTAAAATATTTCTAAAATATAATGAAATCTAGAAAAACATAAATTATATAGGTGTTCCATTGAAGTTTGCCTCCATTGCTATCTTGAGAACTGTAAGAATTACATTGTTTGTTAAATTAACAAAACATTATTTTCTTGAATTAACCGTTTATCACTTACCTACATTATTCTAGAAAGTTCCTAATAGTATCAAACTAAAATTGAACATCCAGTATAAAAAATGTTCTAGAATGATCAAAGTTAATTAAGAAGTTCTTTAATAAATTGGAAGTAATTACTACCTTAAAACAGAGATGCGCAAAGTACGGGGTGCCCCCTCAGATCTCAGATGATACCAGAAGTGCGACGTTGGCTATAATTTACAAAAATCGGGTTTATTGTTCCTTTTTTTGGAATTTGTTTCTTGTTACCTATTAAATATTATATTTTGCTCCCATTAGTATGTACACAGGATGTAACAGCTAAACGAGCTACCTCAAATAATACCTATATTATTAAAGATGCAATAAAATGCTATAAGATAATTGTATAGAAGGCCAAGGGGGATTTGACAGGAGAATATTTTTTTAAACAAGTGGTTCTCAAGTTACAACACAAAGTTATATATATTTTTTTTAATGGGATGGTATACTTTTTTATGCCTATTCGATAGAGTTTTCTTTTCTAAATTCAACCATGTATTCATTTTGTATCCTAACATTGCAAATATATTGAGAAAAATGCATTTGAAATTTAAATAAATTTTATTTTTGAATCATTTTTCAGTAAGCTATATATGAAAACATTTGAGCTTAAATTAAAATTAAACATAAGTATTTATAAATAACTATATAAATAATGTTCTATGTGACTTACATCCTTTTCTATACACAATTTAAGTCTTCTCAAAACTGATTCAGAAGTTGCATTATTACTTACTTCCGGTGTTAGAGTAGCATGCGCTCCTCTTACGCGATCCATCAAATTTTCCTTTGTTGTTACTGCTTCAGAGTACACTTTATTCTTTAGGTATCCTCATAAAAAAAATCAGGAGCTGTTAGATCTGGGCGAGCAGGCCATTTGAATGATCCATTTGTTACTATCCAGCAGTTTTCAAACATTTCTTGTAGTCTTTCGTACACTGGACGAATATTGTGAGCCGGTGCACCATCCTGCTGGAACCACATATTTTGTTTTTTCTTTAAATTTAAATTTTCCAGATAATTTAATAATTAATTTTCTAAAAAAGTTTAAAGTTTCTTCATAAATATGGGGACCAATCAATTTATTCCCCATTAATCTAAAACCCCATCTTCATTGATAATTTCTAACTCGAAATGAATGCGGCTATTCTTCTGCCCATACATGTTCATTATATCTTTTGAAAATACCGTTATTAGTGAATTTTGATTCATCTGTCCACAAAACATTTTTAGAAAATTCATTATTTTCATGGTGTTGTATTAAAAGCCACTCACAAAACTCTATTCTACGTTCATTATCTGTATTATTGCCTGTAATAATTTATGAGAATACGGTTTCAAATTATGTTTTTACAAAATACGCCAAACCGACATAATTGAAATAAAATGTTCATTGGCAATTTCACGTGGATTACGAGTGATAAAACCCAAAACAGCTATTTCTATTTTCTATCTTTCACGTTTACGTGAAAATGATCGCTCAACACAACAAATAACAATGTGAAACAATAGAAATTATGTACTAAGTGAAATTAATAGATAGCAATTTTTGTTTTTCATACATAGCCTAATGAAAAATAAAATTTATTTAAATTTCAAATTCATTTTTCTCAATATTTTTGTAATGTAAAATTCAGAAAAAAAGTACTCAATAGGCATAAAGAGTATACCATTCCATTAAAAAATACATAACTTTGGGTTTTCCTTTCTAATCGGATGTCCCCCTTGGCATTCTATAAAATTGTGTTATAGTATTTTATTTTTATCTTTAATAATATAAAAATTATTTGAGGTAGCTCGTTTAGCTGTTACAAGTATATTTAATTTTGGGAATGTATTAGGTATCTTAAATTACTTGGTTTATTTTGTTTTAATAAAATATATCAATTTTTTTGTAACATATGGGTTTTTAAAATTATTATCGATATAAACACAGTCCAAAATTCCAAATCTTGATCAAAACCTTGCCAGTCATGAGAGGGGGCCCAAATTTGTATCTTGAAGCAAAAAGGGGGCGTGGACTGAAACGATTGTACACCTCTGCTATAAAATATCTACAAATTGTAACGTATAGAAATAATGTTTAAGTATTTCCTCAGAAACTGAAGTAGAAACTCTTTTACAAAAGCCTAGTGGAAAGGAAGTAGTTTTTCAGTAAGTATTAATATTTATGAACTGTGTGCTTTGCATTAATAAGAGTTGCAACATTTTTTTTGTACATTTATTTAGAAAGTTTTGGTATTAATATCGTAATATCTTTGTTTTTTTAGTAAAATATTATATCATAAACAAAGAAATATATTCTTTTACATTTCAGTGTCTGCGAAGCTATTAAAATAGTTTATTTGATATTATTCAAAATATTTGTTAGTCACCAATAAAAGAAAAATATGTATCATGATACAGTATGGTTGATTTTGATTGCAGCATTAAATATAGTACACTATTTTAGTATTTGTTTTTCATCAAACTGCCAAAATATACATGAATATACTCGTAATTTCAGTAATAAACAGGTGTACATAATGACGTTTTTTCTATTTCCATTTACAAGAAGGAAAAAAATACACTTTACCTTAAATTAAGAGTAGAAACATTATCTGTTTGACCAGCCTGTATATTAAAGAAAATATATCAAGGTATCTTTAGTAGTTGGAAGAAATCCATAAAAATTGTGTTTCAATCAAAGTCAATGACAATGCCGATAGACAATAAAAGTGTGATTTTTTGACAGTTAACAGTCTTTAAAATATCACTTTTACTGCCTGGGCAGTAAAAATATTTTTACAACAAACGTATAGCAACCGTTCAACAAACACATATAATTTGAAGGCGATAACTTTCAAAATAGGTATCAAAAATAATCACTAAATTAATTTTAATTTTAAAATCGGCAAAAGATAACGTGTTCAACACAGCACCAAAAACAGATTTACAGTTTCGGCAGTATTCATCAAACGGTGGCCTCTGCTGAAAATCTGATATTTTAGTACTTAGTTAAACAAATAACTGTTTTTCTTAAAATCTATTAAAAGTAGGCTTTTTAATGCTTGGTTTTAGGGTTAAAAATGTCATTTTATGACACCAGTGTTAAAAATGGTAGGTCACTGTAAGTTTTACCATTAGTGTTAAAAGTGAATTAGTTACCTTGGTAAGGACGAATGGAACAACAAATCGATATTTTTGACACGTCAAAAAATTATTAGAAATACAAATTTAAATGAAAAAATAGTATTTGTTCCAAGGATTGCACCATTCCGCTTCGCACTGTGTTTTTGTTACAAAATATGTTTTGAATACTTAATATAAATACGTAAAGCTAATAATATTTAGTTACGCATGGGTCAGAATTAAAACACGAGAGCAGTGAGGTTTTTAAGGTCCGTTACTAATAAATCCTTGTTATCATACAACAGTTTTACAAACTTGAAATTAACAACTAAACCTCAATTACAACAGTTTTACAAACCTGAAATTAACAACTAAACCTCAATTTTACGCACTATCGTAGAAAAATAACTATTTCATACAGATTTTTACTGGAACCGAATAGTTAGATAGGTATTTAAAATATTAACGGCCAGTTGTACAGCTTATATTTATAAATTATAATGAACTATACTATTTAACCAATGGTTAAAAATTTACCTATAACATGTGCAACTGGCCATAAGTGGTGCAACTGGACATAAATTATATATATAGTTTTATTAAATACTTTTAAAAGAAATGTTACATGTATACATTATACATTATATTTAAGCTATTGCAGTTACTGTTACTGCTACCATATTAACTTATTAAAAATGTATGAAATATTCATAATAATTTGCGAATTCATTTACAGTCATTAAGTATAGCAATTACGTTATTTTAAATGTCTGGAAAATGCTACCTTAAATTGCAGTAATTTATGCCAACAATTCTTGTCGATTCTTCCATTAAATTACGCAAATATTAGCATATTTAAAAAGAGCAGTTATTTAATTATACAAAAGTATTCAGTAGCATAAGCAAAAAAAAGTTTCATGCGGTCATGAATCTTAAACGGGTGATGCGTATGTATTAATTTGGCGTATTTACGAAGTTGGTAATTATGAGGAGCACAAAAAAGTAAGAGTGCGACTTTCTCCGATTGCTCGTGCGGGATCACCGCAAAACGCGCGGACACTAAGCGTTTATCCCTGCCTGGTAAAAGTCTATTACACTGCAATTAGAAATGGAACAGATTTAAATAATTAGCTTTCCAGTCAAAACAATGTTACTGAGGCTGAGAGCCTCTCACATCTACTTGTTTACGCGTTTTTTTTTTTTATAAACATACGCGCTATACTTGCGTTTTACTAGTAAAAACAGTTAACAATTGTTCTAAAGTACTCACAACATCCAACATCCGTGCGTGTTGAGGAAATAAAATTGTATTGTTTGTAACTCTATCGTGTTATTTGTTATTAGAAGACACTTTTACATTTTTTTTTTCTTTCTAGAATGCTGTAATTTTCTGACGTCATAGAGAAGTTTAACGTTGAAAAATAAAAAGGACAATTATTCTTAAATATATGTTTGGAAGTATAATAAAAAAATATTAAACAAGAGAACTTAATTTTTATAAATATTTAAATAAGAAATAAATAATCATACCATCACAGATGTATCATCATAAATAATTATTTAACGATGGTTTATTAATAATAATTTTCAATTTTAAATTTGTTAGAATTACAACCTGACCACATTATACTCCTTCATGAATTAATTGAGGTATTTTAAAAAAATAATTGACTTGAAAAAACATTAATAAATATAAATGTTCATCAGAGAATAATTAGATACATTGGCTGAGATTCAGTGGGTTGTATTAGCGTGTTTTAAGCTAAAACAGTCCTTTGTCAAAAATATTTTGGCAACTTTGTAATACCTGTCAGAAAAAAGTGAGAGACCAAAGGATCAAATAAAGAAAAAAATATTATTAACAGAAGTAAGAAAAAAGGACAAATGTCAAAACTGATCAAAACGGGGGTTGAGATATTTTAAAATTCATTAACATTCAGGTATGAAATATTTGACACATAAAATTTGACATATTTCTAACCTAATTTTGCAATAATGAGTTTCCTTTACACCTTCCATTTGAAATAATACTTCTTCATTTGACTAAAGGATATCTGTATTACTTTTCCATGTGGTAAAATACCTAAATCACAATTGAATCTCATTGATACATGTGGAAAATATTACAATGTTGCCATATACTTAATACAAGATTTAATACAGACCTTAATACAACCCACTGAATTCCACCCAATGTTCTTAACCTAACGTTCAAAACTTTGCCCGAGTTATCCAAGCGAGACTTTTGTGCGTTAGATTAGATTATTGTTTTTATTTTTAGAACTCGAAATATACAAAGTTCTGATTCCGACTTCATTTATGATGTCTCATTTGTGACGACAGATATGATATACATATTTCTCTAAATATAACAACAATAACCTACCAAACCTGACGCACAAACCTAGGCTCGAGCTTCCCTACCGTGACTTTTGTGTATTAGGATATTGATGCTATATTTAGAAAAATATACAAGCTTAGTAAACCTGCTGCGGGTTGCTGTTGCAGGCAGCAGAAGCACCGCCTATTTCTTTTCGTTAAAATAATCATCTACAAATAAAACTACCTTGTGATTAGAACGTGTACTTAAAGATTACTTTTGATTACGTTGTTATTTGAACGTAAAACTTTCCATTTTCAAATAAACTACGGCACGGTAGAACAAAAATTTTGTGAACATAACTACCAAATAATCTAACAAGCCAATGAAATAAAGATCTTTAGACACTATTCAGAGAATTTTTTTGAGTAATAGCAATGAATTTATGTAAGAATATTTGCAATATTATTGTAAATTTATATACTATGTAGTCATAGTCCATTCGCTAAAACGAAAGAATGCGGATTTAATTCTTGAACAGAGCCAAAAGGATGACTTGTTTCTGTTCACGTTCCACATTCTCTCGTCTCAGCGAATGGCGTATAGTTTTATTTCTCAAAAGGTATCGCTACCTCTAATGGGGGTTTCTACTATTTTTCATTTTTTTTTTTTATGTTATTCTTCATGAAAAGTTGTATGTATGTATTAGAATAAATAAAACATTTTTATTATAACAGGTTTCTGGGAAAAAATATTGAAAACAGTATTTTTCGTAGCTCGTTTAACCGGCCAATTTTTACCGCCACGACAGTACGTGTAGGCCCGGTATGTCTGCGCTAACGCGCAATAGATGGAGATATTGAAATGATGCTGCTCTATTACAGTTTTCTTAAAATAACGTACATATAACTATAATATTTTCATGCATTTAAAAGAAAATGGAAATATATTTCATCATTTAGTTATTGTTTTTATAAAAGTATTATAATATATTTTGGTGTAATAGTGTTCTTTTCAATATTTTGATTATGGTGGAATCCCTTATTTCACTAGATGTTATTTTCTCCTTCTTTTCTATTTGCTGTTCATTTATTTTCACCATATTAACGAAGTGATTCTTCCTTATATGATCTCATTAGTATAAATGTTTAATAAGTACAAGTTTTCCACGGTTTGAGCTAATAGGAAGTTATCACTTAGTTGGAAAATTAGGAAGTGATACATAATAATTAATACTTAGATAAAAAAGTTGCATTTACTATGATGCTAGATAATAAGTAGAATTCGCGTAGGTGTTTTTACAACGGTATGTTTTGCTGTTTGACAGAAGCTTGACAGATGAACACGATTCAGCTAATCTAGAACAGAGAAACTTTGGCAATTACGTAGGATGCCTTGTTAAATTTCCTCTATATGTTACATCGTTATTTATTTTTAAATGTGAATTATGATTAGGTCTATCTTTATTTTCATTTATAATTAAAAATATGTAAATATCGTGTGTCTACTTGAAATCAGGTAGAAAATATGTTATTTTTTTATTTTGATTTAGTTACTATCTATTTAATTTAGAGAATCATTGTAAATAAAGTACAAAACTTATTTAGCATTAAAACTTACACGTTGCAAGACATAGTATTTTGGGAAAAGTTATGTTTTTTTGTTATTAGACATGTCAAACGAATAGTACAAAATAATAACACTCTGAAATATGGAGTATATTGCCTTTTTTCGTAAAATAAATAAATGTTGTATTTGATTTTAATCTCATATTGTGTAGCACAAGTTTTGTATTTACACATTAATAGATAAGTAACTACAGCAAAATAGTAATAAAAAAAATACATTGTATTCCCTACTCGTATATCGTAAAACAGATTTCAGTACACACCCGGTATATTACCGTTTAGAAGAAAAATACAGATAATAATTATTATATTATCCCAGTTGTCATTATCAATAAACCTTTATTTTTATGGGGTCCCGTGTGGCCGCGTGCCTGAGTGTCTTGTCGCGAACCCGGGGGAACCGGGTTCGATCCCGACAGGCGCCAAATATTTCCAATTTTAAATGGCATAAAAGTGACCCCTGTGGTGCACTCTCCACACCAGCTATGAGTGCCCGTGAGGTGACGCCTGGTAAGCGCCCACACGGTAAAATATATCGTCATCATTACCGATGTCTACATGTGTTGTAGATACTGACACAGCCAGTAATGGGTAATATGCCGTGATGATATATTTATTTATTTATTTATTTTATTTGAGAAATTTAGCGGTAGATGAATATATCCAGCCGTGAATTATGGCGCGGCGAACCGGTAAAATAAAAACACACAAAGGTACGCACGAGTGAGTGATACCATTACCATTGAAGGTAACTCAACCGAAACGGCCCGAACACACCCGAGGGTGTATGAGATATGTTATAGAGTGCGCGCGCAGCCCTGTTATTTTGCGCAGGCGCTGTTTGTTATAACGGTAGCAACGCAGTTTGAAACTAACACCTCGCTGATATGGATGGGGAAGTCAGAGGAATGTCCTGTTTGACAGAATTGTGGTCAACTCCTGCTTGACCTTTCCTTGGCTTCTTATGGGTAGATCTACGGGTGGTACGCTTGATCAATATACACGTGTGTAGACGCTTTATTTATGATTGCTGCTGCTGAGATATATGTTTTTGATTTTGTAAAAATTTACTCCATCTACATGCCTACTATTCCAGAAAACAGTTATACGGGAAAATTATTAGGAGCTGTCGATGTTCTTCATATTGGCATGCATGCTTCACCTTAATAGGGTATACGTAATCTACATTTACACTTTGGCTATCAAGATTTCAGAGGATATAACATTCAGGTAGTGTTATTATGAAGGAGTAATACATAACTATAAAGGCCGTTATTCTTCGAAGTATAAGAAAAAGTTTGTCTGTCTTTATGAAATTTATTGTTTTCTTGCGTAATAATCCAGGATAAATTAGAATTAAAGCATTCTAGGCTACTTTTTTTTTACTTTAGTACAAAGACCACATACTGTAGTAAAAAAAAAACAATTTTTGAAAACAAAATCCCACGCAGTAAAAAGTGTTCCCCGTGTCAAATTTTTAGTGAATAATTTTTGCACATAGTGAAAATTTTATATATTTTTATTTATTCAACATTTGGGAAGTTTTATCTATACTAAAATAAATTGTAGTGGTACATATTTTTTTCGCTAAAAATCGTGTCCAACCCTGGTAGGTTTCTTGTTTTCTATTTTTGATCAAGAATAACTTAGAAATGAATGATCCTGGGACAAATGTAGATTTTATTGTTTGTTTTCTGCTGGGCTTATGCAGCATGTAAATAATGAAATTAAATTAAGCTACTAAATTAAGAAACTAAACTAAAATAACGTCGTTTATGCAGTAAATTAAAATTTTATTTGACATTTCGTATAATCTAACTTTTATAGATGAAATTGCGATACATTATATTTATATAGGATAAAAAAATAATGGTAAACAATTTGTTGAATAAGTCCAATTAGTATTTCGTCGCTCTTTTCTGCAGAAACTTTGTTATCATCGTACATAGGTTAGGTGAGAATATCTGTCATACGTGCGCGAATGGCGCAGTCACAAAACTAAGAAATTATAAAATTAAACTAAAAGTTGAAAATAGCCAACTTTTAAATTTAGTTTCATTATTTGAATTCTTCAGTTCAGTTGCATAAACGTTGTCATGGATAACAATGGCTTCTACTTGTTTAGTTTAGTTTTACAATTTAATTTTTTAATTTATAAACCCAGCATAAATTTTACTCGTTGACCCCCAATTAATTCAATTATTGTGGTTTTGAGAACTCGAGTTCATATCCAGCTGAAAACAAATTTACAATTATTTCAAATCATACCTGCCTAGGCACTTTATAAAATGCCGAATTAAACACTTTACGGCGAACATACATTGTTATCATATTGCAATCAATTTGTATAATATATCTATGGCTAGTTATTTATATTGTAATAATCTTTGTGAAATTTAGACATTAGTGTCTGCAATTTGCAACTAAATTATCTTCTTAAAGTGCAATCATCACAAATCTTCTTGCAGGTTCTTCGTGATAGAACAGTTATCATTATCTTTAAATATTATGTAATTAAAGACACTTGACTCCTCTCGTCCATGATATTATTATTATTACTCTGGGATAAAATTTAACACGGCATATATTTTACGCGTATAACTTAATGCAGCACGGAATCACCGTCACAAATCTGCTAATTACCATAATATTAATACAAATTAATTTCATGTGTTTAAACCTGTATTAAAAAAACATTCAGGTTCACAGAGACAGCCTACTCTGTCTTGGGTTGCGATAAATAAATTCTAAACGCTAAGCAGCCGATCCTTCTGCTTATTCTGCTTGTATGTGCGTACACTGTACCACAAGAATATGGTATTCAGATATTTATATACAGATATACAAATATATACTCCAATATATCTTATCAGCAAATAGTACAGTACTTTACAATAAACCTCACTATAAACATAAACTATACGCACAATAATGAGAAAATCAAAATAAGACCATTTTTTCTGTTTAAAATTTTGCGTAAGTAACGCTGAAAAGAAAAAATAATGTGATCCTACACCAAAGTAACAAATTTAAACAAGGTTCATTTATATTAAAACTGGACATTTGAGACTGTCAAACTTATTTCCAACAATTTCCCGATATACCCGATCGCTTTAAATCTACTGTCGATCTCTGTGGGTAAAGTATAGCTGTAGTCCCATGTTAAACTTATTTAAAAAAAATCTGTTGTGACCAGCACAAGACCTTCTGTCAATTCGATGTTTTTCGTACAAATCTCATACCAAAAGTTCCTTGGAAAAGATTCTATATATGTAGTAAAATTGTAACACGAACATGTACGAGACTATTTTTTACAATTCCATACCGAATGTTCCTGGGAAAAGATTCTATAAATCCAATAAAATTATAACATGAACATACATTATGTCACTTGACACTGACATCTGGCAATCTGAATTTTTTGAATATATCAGCTGTTTCCATTATTATAGCAAAGCTCAATGATTTTTGTTATACACACAGACACACACACACACACACACACACACACACACACACACACACACACACACACACACACACACACACACACAGAGAGAGAGAGAGAGAGAGAGAGAGAGAGAGAGAGAGAGAGAGACAGACAGGCAGACAGACAGACAGACAGACAGACAGACAATAAATAAACCATAACATAACCTAACCTAAATCGTATAAAACTTGCTGGAGTGCGTTTTCTGTATTAGGTTTGCAATCTGGCCGCATTATTCTTAAAAAATGTGATCAAGTGCCCATTTCTCAATTTTCACCATAGCGATATGATATAAAATGTATTAAGCCTCATTCACATCAATGTAAACAATATATTCTTATGAAAGTCTTCACAACTCTCGAAAATAAAATTAAACATAAGACATAAACAAAGATTTACAAATGTTAAATATTTTACGCAAAAATAAGCACATATATAATAACTGTCATTTGGGCTGTCAATTTACGTTCTGGTAAAAGGATTTCACTTTAAATATAATTTTAAAAAGCTGTCCTAAATAGGGTTGTGGTATGTCTCCGTGGTTGTTTAATTTGTACATGGATGTGTTGTTGCGGGAGACATTGAGTGGATTGTATTGTGTACATATTGGTGAAAGTATTGTGCATTCTGCCTGCGTTAGCGTATGCGGATGATGTAGTTGTGAAAATGAAGAGCAACTGAGAAGAATGATAGAGAGAATAAACGAAGTTGGAAGAAGTATGAATTTAGTGTTGAATGTTTATAAATCTAAGGTGTTAGTATTTGAAAGGAGTGAATTGGTGACTGAGTGCAATGTGTTGGTGAATGAGTTTGTATATTTGGGTAGCATGATGTCGAGGGATGGACGAATTGACCGAGAAATTGATACGAGGGTGAGTGTAAGGTAATGGGTGCACTCGGTACCTTTGCTCGTAACGTAAACGTATCTAGAGTGCTAGTGTCTGCTTTGATGTATAAGCGAATATTAGGCATGGACGAGAAAGCATAAAAGGAGAGTGACTGCCGTGGAAATGAGGTATTTAGTTATTTACGTGGTGTTTGTGGATATACAAGACGGGATCGCGTGAGGAATAATTTGGTGTATGAAGAATGTATGGTTAGGAAAAATGTTGTTAAGAGAGTTGGAGTCAGTCAGTTGAGATGGTTTGGTCATGTGGAGAGAATGACGAGTGAACGGCTTGTAAAACGCAAATATGTTAGTAAAATTGAGGGTTTTTGATTGCGTAGCCGTCCAGTGTGTAAATGGATGGATGTGATCGGTAGTGTTCAAAAGGAGCGTAAGTTTCCTAGTGGGAAGAGAAAAATAGCATGTATGAATACGATTATGAATGTGGCTGAGGCGAAAGAAGCGTGCCTGGATAGGAATGTGTGGCGAAAGATGAATATTTCGTAACTATTATGGTAAGAATGTTCTTAAGAGAATGGAGTGACTCAGCTGAACTCTTATATGGACGAGGTGAAAGAAGTATGTTTAGACAAGAATGTGTGACGAAGGATGATTGTTGCGTAACTATTATTGTGGTCCGGATGCGGTTATTCGCTACCGAAAATCGGCCACTTTAATATGTTCGTATGTATATGAATGTAATGATGATTTTGGACGAGGCGAAAGAAGAATGTTATTAAAGTTAACTGAGCTCTTACTCTTATTCTTATTTTTACCCATTTTCTAATGTTTTCGGGTTTTTGAATACCCACAAGGTGGGACAGAGTAATTTTATGTATATATGTATGTAATATGTATGTATGTCCTAAGACAAAGGTTCGCATTATGATTGCGTACAGTCCTTTAGAAGATGAAGTTATTATTGCTTTTAATTATGAATATATTAAATAACAGTTGATGTTTTATTTTTGAAATTATGAACACCAACCAGAAAGTCTTATTTATAATTTTAGTTATACTTCTTAATTTCGTAGCTGTGAATGAGCCTAATTTTAGTTATACTTCTTATTCTCGTAGCTCTGAATGAGCCTTTATATTTTCTTGTGGTGCGCAACCAAAATATTGAACATGCTGTAATATTCACACTTTCTCATTTATATATATCATATCACTTTTCAATAAGAGTGATAAAGTGAAAAAAAAAATCACTGCATATATCACTTCGGTGAAAATTAAGAATTGGGCCCCAAGTAAATAATTCAAATGAAATAAATTTATAATTATAAATACAAATTATTGTCAGTCGCTGATTGTCCATCTGTTATTTTATTTCCACTCACGATGTACGAAGAAATCAATCTAAATCAATGAAACATGTATCATTAATCTCTTGATTTCTTTTACTGTTTAAATATTTAGATCTAGATGGTAATAATTTTGATGTTCAGAGTAGCCGATGCAGAATGGAATTTGCAGAGCATTAGTCTACCGGAGAGAATCCAGCTAAGCAATAGGTACTGCGTGCATTACCGCTAGAAACAAAGTGGTTACTTGTTCCCTCATCGTTCAATACACTGCTATTACTTTTAATCGCATCCGGTCAGGCTGTATTCATCTCGGTAGCTTCATCGCGATGAAATATCTATTTAGTTAGCGGGCAAACTGTAGTAAACTGCATTCGATCACAGCATCTATTCAAATTACCCAAGGTGTAATTGAGACCTAGAAGTAGATCATTATTTTTCAATCTCGATTCTCTTGTATTAAATGATTTTTAATGCTAGGGAAAGCAGTTATGATTTATGCAGTTTCAGTATACTTTACCTGATATTAGTTTTACATTAAAATAACATGTTAATATTTTTACAAGAATTTATTTTTAAAACGCTCAATATGATACATACAATAAATACATTTTTTATTTAATTCATTGTAGTGCATAGTGTAGGCACTTTGTTTAGGTACCTACATATAAAAAGTAAAAAATAATATATATTTTTAATGATATAAGTATTGAAAATGTCATTTTATATTGTGAGAAGGGAATGCTTATTAAATTTTAAAACGGTTTTTTTACTTCCTTGTACGAAGTAAAGGAAGTACCTATTGTAATCGCGAAAAATTTCGGTTTCCAGATTTCAACGAAAATATCCATTTTGACCATCCCTGAATCCATTTTGACTAATTTCGTGTACGTACGTACGTATCTCGCATAACTAAAAAACGGGAAGCCGTAGAAAGTTAAAATTTTGTATTTAGGACTGTTATAACATCTAGTTGTGCACCTCTCTTTTTGGTCATTACATAACTTTCGGAAGTGGTACTTTACTTGAAGCCTATAATAGATTTTAATTAAAAACTATATTAAAATATAATCCAAAACTTTTCAAATTTGGTATATAAGACTTTTATATCTATGGAAATAACATAATAGATTTTAGTTAAAATGGTCTACCCGGAAGTGGTACTTTACTTGAAGCCTATAATAGATTTTCATGAAAAACTATATTAAAATATAATTCAAAACTTTTCAAATTTGGTATATAATACTTTTATATCAATGGGAATAACATAATAGATTTTGGTTAAAATAGTCTAACCGGAAGTGATACTTTACTTGAAGCTGTTATCAGTTTTTCTTGAAAAAAATGGTGTTATTTTGATTTTAATAATAAATGCTTCATATAAAAGTTTTAGAGAATTGAATTCTGCGTCGAAAACATCAAGCATGATTAAATTAGCTTTTTGTATGAGCGAGATATGTAAATTTAAAAATTATGTACCTATTGGTTTCTGTTATCAAGTTTGCTACGAATTAGGACAAAAAATAACAAAAAAATAAAGAATTTATAGTCAATGTCAAAGTAACAGGCGTACAAGGATGTCATGTGGTGTCCACATCAGATATTTTAATTTTGAACGCAAAATGTGGAAATAACTTTAAAAATAAGAAATGAAAGATTCAACACATTTTTCAATATTTAAGTGTCAACTGTCAAATCATTCTAATTTTCACTGAGGATTTTGACATTTCGTTTCTCCCAGCTGACAGTTTCAGCCGCTATTTTATTTAATATGCGCAAATTGGATAGAAAGGGATAAAATATTGTATGAAAAGGTTATTGTAAAATATCAGTAAAAAGAAATAATATTGATATAAACAAACATACAAAACACAAAGGAAATACTAGCTATAACTCCTCTCTATTCTTGTACTAGTACATGCAATTATTTACTGGAAGAAATACTACAAAAAACATTCTCTTAACGTAACATAAATAATTTATATGTTCATAGTTTTATTAGAAACAATGTAATAAGTAATGTATATTTTTATAGTACAGAAATAAACAATAGAATAACAAATTTTGCATTGTACATGTATCATGTGCACTGCCATATAGTATATAACAAACAACTACATCTATATTTTACGAAGAACATTTCGCTTTCAAAATTTATCGAGTCCAGAACACTGGTGATACATAACTTATGTTCAGTCTGTTTGCGCTAGATACAGATACTGTTGTTTTCTCTATTTATTGTTATTGCACTAGAGTACATCTTGTCACCAACACAAATATTGCAAAAACTTTCTGAATTATTTATTTAGTATCAGTGACTCTCAAAAGTCTGCTCATTCTAAATTCATATAAATCCTAAATTCGGATTCCTCTTAAAGATTGAATAATTAATTGATTGAAAACAACGGTTTAATAAAAACTTTTATCTCTTTCTAGTGATGTTTTGAACCTGAACAGGTTCAACATGGTAGTTTAAAATTTTGAACTTTGCTTCTAAAGACAGTTTCTCAACTTAGGAACACAGTTTGTTGTGGCCAAACATCATGGTTTGGTTTGGATTGTACATGATGAACATTTACTGATAAATAATGGGGTTTCAATACTATACAAATAAATAAAATTCTTGTATTTTTTCAAATCGTTTAATTATTTGTAATTTGCGAGAAAAAATTATTTAAAAATTTGAGGAGTAACGTTGTTTGCTACGGCCCGAGCGTGCTATACAATGGCTGATATATACCATTGCCATACCGGGTGGTAGCGGTAGAGATATGAATATAATCTCAGGCCATACTGACGTCATTATGTCCTTTCTCCAAAACATTCTATTGCAAATAACTTTATTATTACGTAAAAATTCATAATTTTTATTGTCATTTTATTATCATTATTTATTCCGGATCTTTTATCATTTGAAAAATATTTATGCGGCATTAATCAATTACATGCTCTGTATAAACAATATTCTGAATAAAATATATTTATTTATTGAAAATAAATACAATATACACTGTAAAATTGTTAGGTATTGTTATTTTTATAGTTATATTTATAATTCATTTTAAATTTAATAGTCATAATTTCATTGTACTATAGTTTATTTTATATTAATTTCCTTAACTACTTTGGAATTCCACTTGTTCCATGGTCCATGGACAATTTTCAATCGTGGAAAAATATTTGTATTTTATTGTTATTAATACATATTTATAATTAACTTAAAATTTTATAGTGTAAATATTATTGTACCGACTCCATTTACAAATTTCCTTTGCAATTTAATTTTGCAGCTTGACAATGTATTTCACTTGAAAGGTGCATGCGCGCCTCGGAAACGAGCGAGTTCGTATTACAATTGAACCTCTCTAATTTAGATCTAAAGAGAAAAAATATTTCTACATACATAGTTTGTTACAACATATTTTAAAATATAGAGTAGACTCTCTTTAATCCGGCCGTACGCTGCTCCGGCCGGGTGGACTCCTTGCGAGAGAGACTTCAAGAACACGAGAATTGCCTTTTTTCACTTCACATTTGGGATCGCGTAGCAAAATAATACAGTGTATTTGAATATTTGAGATATATCAGAATTTTATTTATGTTATTGCAAAAAAGGCAATTTCGATATAAAATAAGGCATATAATTTTTGTAACTATAATAAATATAATTTTACAATTTTTCATACAATTTTTAATTTTAGATTTTTGTGTGTTTCAAAACGAATTCTAAAACTATATATTTTCATATGTATATGTATATTGTTACTTAATAAATAAATTATCAAAAAATATTAATTTATCTTTCTTTTATATTTATATGGGGTCGCCAAGAAACTCGCGATTATAAATGGGGTCGTGAACGAAAAAAGTTTAAGAAGCCCTGCTGTAAAGGAACGCTGCTACGAATATATGGCGAAGCAGCAGTACATATTCCTCGTCGAATTATTTAAGAAGTTTGAGACAAACACTATTTTTTTTTCGGCTACAACGATTTACTAGTATAATGCCAAATACAAAATATCTGATGTCGACACCACATGACTTCCTTGTACGCCTGTTACACTACCTGTACATATTTTGTTAATAATTAAAATTTGTATTATAACAGACCCAATCATAAAATTGCACGTATTTGACATAATTTGGCATTGGCATTAAATTCTTTATTTTTTTGTTATTCTTTTTGTCCTAATTCATAGCAAACTTAATTACAGAAACCAAAAAGTTCATAATTTTTAAATTTACATATCTCGCTTATACAAAGAGCTAATTTCATCATACTTGATGATTTCGACGCAGAATTCAATTCTCTAAAACTTTTATTTGAAGCATTTATTATTAAAATCAAAATAACACCATTTTCTTCAAGAAAAAATGATAACAGCTTCACTTCCGGTTATACTATTCTAACCAAAATCTATTATGTTATTCTCATTGATATTAAAGTATTATATACCAAATTTGATAAGTTTTGGATTATATTTTAATATAGTTTTTCATTAAAATCTATTATAGGCTTCAAGTAAAGTACCACTTTCGGGTAGACCATTTTAACTAAAATCTATTATGTTATTCCGATTGATATAAAAGTCTTATATACCAAGTTTGAAAAGTTTTGGATTATATTTTAATATAGTTTTTCATTAAAATATATTATAGGCTTCAAGTAAAGTACCACTTCCGAAAGCTATGTAATGACCAAAAAGGGAGGTGCACAACTAGATGTTATAACAGTCCTAAATACAAAATTTTAACTTTCTACGGCTTCCCGTTTTTCAGTTATAAAATGGATTCAGGGATGGTCAAAATGGATATTTCCGTTGAAATCTGGAAACCGAAATTTTTCGCGATTACAATACTTCCTTTATTTCGTACAAGGAAGTAAAAAGCTAGAAATATCTACTTGACAAGCATAAAGTATTTCTTCGTTTATTACACGGGTGTCATTTATTGGTGTTGCCAGGGCTATTGCATAATATATGTACGGTATTAGCTTTGTTCGATGACATGTACTAGGCCGCCCTAGTGTTAACTTTCTTGCACTAACATGTTTTATGAGAAACGGGCAGCTTCTCGCAGGCTGTTCGATGACAAAAATTTTAAGAACTAGTGCTCACTTTTCTGATCTGACTCGCCAGGTAGTGTAGAAAGTGCAGACTAGGAGTGGGGGTAGCTAAATGTTGTTCGGTAGACATTTTAATTCTATCCTATCTACACATCTGTTTATTTAACCTAAAATTTTGTTTTGCTATATAAAGAATTAATTAATATATCTGTCTCTGAATCTGATGAAGAATCAAATGATGATTGATCTTCGTCAGAATCGTTTATTAGTTCACTATGCTCTTTAAAACAGACATTTCTGCAGTCACTTTTTTGCAGCTTTATGATATGACTGTATTTATAAACAACCTAACCTTTTACACCTTTGGCTATGCTTGGCTTGATTAGTCACAGCAGAGCAAACTTGCCCAAATATACACTAGTGTGTTTTATGAAACCACAAGAATTAGACTGTACTAGTGTACACTACACTGCACTGCACTATTCTGCTCTGCACTTCAAGCACTTCTCATCGAACAGAGCTATTATGACGCGCTAGAAAATGGGTCATTATTAAAAAGAAGTGAAATTGGTCAATGTACAAACAATAAAAGAAAAACATAAAAAAACAAAAATTAGTACAATACCGTATTACCGAGGTTGGGCTGTAGGTAGGTACTTCTTTGTATTAACTTATAAACAAAGTAATCCAAAGTCAAACAAGTATGATTAATTTAATCCAAATTAAAAGAATCATCTCTCATCGTAAAAGGAAATCTATTAATTTTAAGATATATGATTTGTATAGTCTATTATATCGTTATAGCATCAGTGTGTAAAAATGATCGATTAATATTACACTTGTCCATTTGTGGATATAAAAAGTTTTCCCGAAATGAGCAGAGTCCCACTAAGTATAGGTGCGGCGAAGCTTTAATTAGGCTTAGAGTGCTATTAGTTTCCTTTGCAAGAATTTCGATCCGTTTAACTGGCCTGGTTTACGGTGTTATGCATAACGAAAACGTTTTTCACATCGAGTGCCGAGCCGACCTTGCTGAGACCTCGCACTCTAGACGTAGCGTGCAGTGGAATGCAACATCGTATCGTGCAATATGCGTTCAGGAAGTGATGCTATCTCCGCGAGATATGCTGCTTTCATAAGATGTTTTATTAGTTTTTCTCGGTATGTAACTGTGCTGCACCTTGGCGGCAGGAGACCTAAGTAGGTACACAAATATATGGAAAACCATTTCATGGAAGAATAATTGATATGGCATTATTTCTTGTAAATGCTATTTTAATAAACATAGTTTTTCCGTGAACATATATCTTTTCTTGGTTCTGATTCTGTGTCTGAGACATCCATTTTCAAGAGGTAAAGGATCACACATCACACGATAAATTATTTCATTTAATGTTTTGCTTTTTGCTTTATTAATTAGATCAGAACAAGACCAGGATTACACAGATTCTTTTTTAATCAGTTATTTCCATTTGAGGGGACAACAACAAATATTTTTTTACCAACTCAACCACCCTAACATATTTATTATTATGTTTTATCACCATCCAACTTCACAAATATTAACGCATTCTGTTCAAACCAGGGATGAGACAACGCTAACAAAACGTTACGTTATTTTATAACGTCATAAAAAATTATTCGGTACATAACGTTATAAATAACGTAAGAAAAAGCAAAATTATGTTTAAAACTTTACAATAACGTTATATTAGTTTCGTTATTATAACGTTACAATTGTGTTACACTTTGAATTTCAAATTTCAACGGCAAATTTTTCGTAAAAATTATTGTAAACAGGAATAATGTTACAGTGAATCGGTATTTGTTATGTAAAGATTACATAAATTTATTTTGTAAATGTTACGTTATATAAAAAAATTATAAATGAAACGTTATTATAACGTTACCGGATATCATTACGTTTTATGTTACGGTTTCCATTCCTATTTCTAACCTAAGTTTTTCCTACCCTAACCTAATTTGACACACTTAACATAACCTAATATAACCCAACGTAACCTAACATAAACTAATTGACAATTCTATATATGGTTACGAGTAAGGAATAGGGGTTTCCAAGTTTTTTTTTTTTATATTTTAAACTGCACATAAAAATATTAGACTCGTATTTTTTATTTTCACCCAAAGTTTCTAATACACAAGAGAAAAATTATTAAAGTTTGAATAAATGACGACCCAGAAAATTAACAGCCCGTCACGTCTCCTACAACGCGAACATGCAGGAGGTGAGACATGCCTCCCGATTGGCGTCATTACCCAATAGCATTTGCCAGTGTCCAGCACGTCACAAACATGGCTGGTTATGAATTTTAAGCGCTCGATTTAAATGCATTAAAGTTTCATTTCGTTATTGGGGTAATAAAAATCAGAAAATTAACGATTATATTCAGTTTAATATTACTTATACATGATAAACATTGATATCCAATAAGTATGTTTTAAAAAGCCGTAGACTTGGAAACTCCTTAATTTAAAATCAAAATGGGATTGTAACATTTAAAAAAGGTCTAACCTAATTTAAATGTTGTCCAATCGCTCTAGGTTTGGCCACAGATATCACTTAAGTTTCTAAAAATATCTGAAGATCGTGTTTTGCCGATTATTTTTAGATACGAGGAAAATAATAAATATTTAAAAATGTATATATGAAAATAAAAATACATAATTTACAGGTGTTTTGCTTTTGCAATGGGTTTTTACAGTAAAATTTAATGTACATGCAAACATTTTTTGCAGTATGAATAATTTGTTTTTTAATGGAAAATTTTTAAAATTTAGTTTTTTTCATTTTTCATGCTATTTAAGTATGTATATATGACGTAATACATGAAAATTCTGTTTATGGTACAGATTTATATACGTCTATTTTGAATTTAATTTGGAGTAGTTAATTAATTTGCATGTTCTCTTAATTACGAACCTGCAAGTCATCAAAATGTAATCTTTTAAAACCCAATGAGTCCTTGACAGCCGTCAATTTTACAAGTGATCAGTCCAGAGTGCAAGCTCTATGGGCTGCAGCAGGTGCGCCTGGCCTGGCTGGTCGCCGCTTTCATGCAGATAAGTTAGGTGCGGACCGCGCCCGTTGTGTTGCTTCCTCGTTCTGCTGCTGGCCGGGTATTTTCGTCAATAATTGGCCGACATCGCGCGCGATGGCACAGTTCTTGCAGCCAGCGGTCACTAAGATTTTTTCTTTCAGCCGCGATTCCTCGTATCGTGATTGTATTGTTTACGATGCCTCTTGTTCTGCAGAATGATCTCGGATCTAGGTTTATTGTACGTTATACTATGATATTTCTGAAATTATGCGCTTGGAATTAATAATTTCAGATTGAGGTGTGAACTACAGGAAATCCGATTCAAAAATTGTTCGATCGTGTGCAAAAGGAAAAGGTAATTGAGGAAAAATATGTGATTTTCTTCACATTTCATCCGCATTTTAATATTTATAATAATATATTATCTTATTTTCCACTGCTGGGTATGTTAATATGCTTTGATTCGAAGATTTCGATAATGTGGATTTATTTGTATTTTTGTGTGATTTGAAAATTGCAAATAAACTTGACTCGGTTTAAAATTCTGTCTACATGAACCACAACTTATGAAAACATGCAGCTATACGCCTCATTTAGTAAACGTGAAACAAATATTTAACAAGCTTATAAAGCAGATGCGCTGATGGACAATTAGTAGAAAATCTTAGTGTTGCCAGAAGTCGAGACGAGACGAGACTTGGGGTCGGTCTCGTCTTGGTCTTGACTTAGTCTCGACTAGAGTGGTCTCGTCTTGGTCTTGTCGAGACGAGACTTGATGTCAGTCTCGTCTCGTCTCGAGTCTCGACAAGACTCTCGACTTTGCCTCCATTATCATTTTTTTTATAATCCCCTCTAATAGTACATAAAATTCTAAGAACAGCAGTACAATCACGATTCAAAAATTCCAAATAATATTAGAGATATTTATTATTTTTTCTGTAAATATCAACTTGATACTTAAGCTCTTGAAATAATTAATATGAAAATATACATACATACCGAGTGTTGTTTCTTGTTAATAAACATAAAATATATAATTTCAAATCCTTAGCTACAGCATGAATCACAGCAATGCATTTATATTATTAGCAATAGTTAAATAGGTATGTATATGTTTAAATGAAGCAGTAAGTAAATGGACAAAAATCCCCAAAAAAAAAAAATTCTTTCGCTATTTTTTTTATATTTTTCTAAATAAATGTTAAATAAGTAGATAACTAAAACTTAACCTTTCGCGTATCCCCTAGTACGCGTACCACACTTATTTGAAAAACAAATAAATTATAATAAACTTGCTTAAATTTACAAAATTAGTAAAAAAAAATAGTAACTAAGAAATTTTAATAATAACAGTTGTACGGTTTAACGAATTATAAATAGAGTAACTTTCCAAAATCAGTCAGCTTTACTATAATCATAGAAACAGCTGATATATTCAAAAAATTGTAATTGACAGATGTCAGTGTCAAGTACAATATACATAATGATTGTTCGTGTTATAATTGTATTGGATTCATATTTTTTCCAAAGAACATTCGGTATGGAATTTGTAAAAAATAGTATGTGTTCGTGTTATAATTTTATTGAATATATAGAATCTTTTCTAGGGAACTTTTGATGTGGGATTGGTACAAAATACATCAAATTGACGGAAGGTCTTATGCTAGCCACAACAGATTTTTTATGTACCTACTAAAACTTCTTTTACATGTTGTAGAAGGTAGAGTTAAAAATAAAATCAAGCCATGGAGTAAAAATGAATAGAATTTTTTGGAGATATCTAATAATTCTTCATATGGTATTTCTTTCTCAAGAGGTTCCTCTTTCCACTTATGAAACCATAATAATGATTCCTCATAAAAATTGTCTATGTTAGGTTTCATTTAATTCTTTATCATACGTTTATACTTTTCTTTATTACATATTTTTATATTTTTAGGATGCAAAATTGTTAGATTGACTAAAGTATTGTATTCGGAAATATTTGGATTTGGGTTGGGCAAACCTACCTACTTTTATTACTAGCAGATGTCTAAAAGTGGTTGTTATTGTCTGGTAATATGCAGCATTTATAGCACCGTTGTAAAATTTATTGTTCCATTATTGGATTTTTACAAGAAAAGAAATGTTGTGTTATTTTTTACCCATTTTTTAAAAATTATATTATATTAGGGAATTGGAAAAACAGTTTGTTTTACACCTTTGTGCATGCAAAGTTTTAAGAACATTATTAAAGAAGGGCTTGTACATTACGACTTTTATATTTCTATTTTCTTTAAGTAAACGTTGATTATTGTTTTCAATTTTTTCATATGAATGAATTTATACAATGTATTTTAATTTTCTCAGGGGGCGCCCTCCCCCCCCCTGGCCCCCCTGTATACGCCCATGGGCACCGGGCGAGTGTACTTGCATTTTGCATGTGTTCTTACGAGAAATGCTTAATACCAGTTTCTTAGAATATCTGATACCAATTTTCCCAAATTGTTATACCTGTAACTACATATTTTAACAATGTCCCTTACATTTCACTTTGTTGAGATAAAGTTTTACTTTCATTATACATGTAAAAGATACATAAACTTTTATCTTTTTTTTACTAAATGATACATGCGATATTATTCATATGTTTCAATGGAAGAATTATTTAGGTGAATAAGAAGTACATCCGTTGAAAATGTAGAATATGGTTATTTTAAAACGGGAATTTCCCTAAGATCGTAAAATCTTTGTGTGCATTTTCGCAAAATTCTAAGAATCACAATAGATTCTTTAAAAATAAAAGAAAAATAATATATATTTGAAGGGAACGTTACTTTTGTTATAATATATTAATTTAATAAATAAAACTGAAGAACATTGCTAACTTGCAGAATGCACCACAGATGTAACTTTTGTGTGCTATTTGAAAATTGGAAATATTTTTGAAGATGAAGTCAGTATTTCATATATCCAATTGTACCAATATATTAATTGAGAATTAAACAAAAATTAAATTAAAATAACATGTGTAGTATAAAATAAAGGTTGATATTAATTTAATAAAAAATATTGGTGCATTAAAATAACATAAGAATTCTAAATTGATACTGTTTTCATTTCATCCCACTTACGTTGTAATTTAAATTCATTTAAAACTTATATCTGGATTATTTAGATGAATAAGGAATACATCATATTTACATAAATTAATGTTTCTGGGACACAATTATGAAAGTAGAAAATTACAAAATTTGAAAAATTAATATCTCTCTTATTTATTCGAATTTTCAATCAGTATTTACAGCAATACTCTCAGTTTTTGAAGGACTTTTAGAATAGGTATATATTTAAAAAAATACCTTTGATCTGAAGTCGAGAGTCTTGTCGAGACTCAAGACTTTCTCGACAAGACTTGATGCTAGTCTCGTCTCGTCTCGACTTTTCTAGTCGAGACCAAATGATGGTCTCGTCTCGACAAGACCAAGACGAGACGAGACCAAGACCAAGACTGGTCTTGGTCTTGTGGCAACACTAGAAAATCTAGAATAAATTATGCAAAATAGTGATAATTGGAATAATACTACCTTTTTTTTAGTTTAAGTTCTGTATTTATTATTTAAACCCAACGTTTCGGCACCATAAACTGGTGCCTTCTTCAGGGGATACATTGACATAAATATGTGAAATAACAAAAACAACAAGTAACCAAGGTAACAAGAAATGTTCATAAATGCTACCTTTTTTATGTATACAATTTTCTAGACAATATATGCATGCCCGGGAATAACATGGACGGCGAACATGCATCTTCTCAGGAAAAAATCTCCTTTTGCCAGAGGAAAAACCGTCCCAAAAACTGGCAGAGAAGTGATCTGTATAACTCAGAGACGCTCAGTATTATTCCAATTAATAAAATTAGTTTTAAAGATATTTTAATAATTCAAAATAGTGATGTTATATAAATAAGAATATTTACCTATATTATCGCTAAAAAATATTCAAAAGAAAAATATTTTCTACTAGAATTTAATTTGTGGCAACTTTTTAAAACAATTAATTTATTTTTCATTATTTTATATAGTCGTACATACATACCGAAATGTCTCGGGTTCAATCCCGTTAGGATATAGATTTTTGTGGGAATGGTGTGTGTCTTTATCAACTTGATTGGAAGAAAATTGTCTCATGGTCAATTATCACAGGTAATCGAATTGAGTCACAGTGAAAGTACAAATCTGAACCTTAGGTCTTAGGTAAAACAAAATTATTTGTGTTCCTACATTTTATGTCACAGTCAGATTGTAAAATCTGTTCCTTTGTAAAATGCCTAGTCATATTTTATATGAACGTTCTGTCTTTTTTGCTTGCAATTTTTATAAACATACCGTAACGTTAACGTAAGCACAAACTCACATTTACTAAACTCGACTCGTGTTTCATAAGTTAACTTAGAATTTTATAGGAATAATTTAGGAACTAGATTAAATTTTGTGATAATTTTTATTGGGCTTTGAGTTCCTTAAGGCTGCAGCGTGCATACGTATGCATGTTCAGCCTGTTCTACATTACAAAAATACGGACGTTTCGGCCATTGATATGTGGCCATCTTCAGCTACAACATTATTTTTTTCTAATTATAAAATAGTACATTCAATAAAATACATGGTCACTTATCATAATAAGGTTACATTCGGTATATGTATCGACGCAAAATTTATATTAATTATTGACTCATGTAAACCGAATGTAACCTTATTATGGTAAGTGACCATGTATTTTACTGAATGTACTATTTTATAATTAGAAAAAAATAATATTGTAGCTGAAGATGGACACATATCAATGGCCGAAACGTCCGTATTTTTGTAATGTAGAACAGGCTGAACATGCATACGTATGCACGCCGCAGCCTTGAAGAACTCAAAGCCCAATAAAAATTATCACTAAGTTAACTTAGGTTATATTAATGTATATTTATACAAATAACCCAGTCCCAAACTTATTTTCCAATTTATAATTAATAAAAATAATTGTGATGCAAATAAGCGCATAAAGGGCATCATTACAGTTAAGAGTTTGTAATCTAAATGATAACCTTTGACTGCATTAAATAATTAAGGTTGCAACCGGGGTATCCCTATGCAACCAGGACGATATAAATATTCAAGGTAAACTATGTACTAGTTCTAAATGTTTCGCCCGAGTTGGTATTTTGGAAATTTTATGTTTTTGTGCTAGCCTGCTAGTAAATTCGAACAAACTGTTTTATAGCTGATTGTGTACCACCGTTCTAATGTGCGCAAATACTGATAATACTGTACTTCATTTAATTGAATTTAAATATGGTATTTGTGTGCAACATATGCATAATACATAATGTGGATGAATAAATTATTGTAATGTATGTATTTAGATAAAATGATTGTTTCTATGAAGCATATTCTTTTATTACGTAATAGTTGTATTTAGATTAAACAGTTATATCGTTACTTTCTTAGAAATTAAAATGACAATAATAATATTAAATGTGTTTTCTAATATATACGAGTATGATGCACATATCTTACTATTGAATCAACTATAATCATATATAATTGTAATTCACTTTTATTTTCGTAGATACATACAAAGATCAGTCATAATATTTGTCATTAACATGTTAAGACTCTCAGCATGTGTCATGAGTGGTCTGGATTTTCTCAAAACAAGTTTTGTTTACTTTTCCGCTTGCTTATTCATCGTGTCAAGCATAATAATAAATTTAATTCATTCTTATTAAAGGTGTAGCGCACAACATTCCAAATGACTTTATTCATTTCTACTTCTTAATGTATTCTAAAAGAATAAGTATGTGTACTTATTGGTTTATGGGATTTACATGAGTAATTTCGTAGAATTCCTTTTTATAACGAATTCGTTGATTCTTTTAGTTTAGAAACTTGTTAAACGAATCATTTCAGGTTGAAGCGTTCAAGGCACGACAAGAAATATAAATTTCACTTTTATTTAAATATATTGTTGAAGCTAACAGTATTAAAACTTTTTATAGTTATATTTTGTTTATCAGTTAAAGAAGAAGTTTCTCTAAGAAGTGAAAAATACATCACGGGACTAGAAAATCATCCCAACAACAATGCAATAAACTTACTAGATAACAGCCAAAATAACAACAGATTAAAGAAATATAATCCTTTAGACTTAGTAAACAGATTTCAAAGTAATTAAATTAATTAAGTATTAGGGTAAATGTCAATGGACATAATCCCTCTCATGTCAATTGTATTACAATATTTACTTATTGTTCAAATGTAACAGATTGTAAATTCTCAAATGAAATAAAAAAAATAATTTTTTTTTGTTTATTGGTATTTAGCTTGTATTGTTGTGCAATGGAGGGCTATAATTTTGACGTCACACGAAAGAAAGAATTGATGTAAAAGTTGAGATAGAAGATCATAATACATATTTAAAGTTTTGTCTTCTGTCACTTATATTTTGATATTTTAGTTCTACATCATTCGATATCTTCGGGTGGTTATGGAAACAAAGATTTTCAGATGATGGTTGTGGACAGTTCATATTTGTCATGTGTTCTTTATAATTGTAGCGTTAGTCACTCACTTCATTTTTCATATTTGGCACCATCTTGTTGCAACTGTCATCATGGCGACATTTGTTTGTTTTGTATTGCAACGAAAATATGTCTCTGTATAACCCTCCTTTGACGAATTTAAATTCATATCTTCTGATACGATTAAATGAAGCACAGTAGTATATTATGATATGTACGGTTGTGTCCTTCAGGAAGAAGAGACTCGTAGGGCGTAGGGTCGAGTTTTTTTTATTGTCGAGTCCTGTTGTGCACTTACTGAGTGTTGCACAAAAATTTTCACTCTGTCGACTTTATGGCAGTAATGACGAAATGTCAATGTAAACATAATAAATATCAAATAAAGCAATGGCATTTTTTTAAAATATATGAATAGAGTGCTTATGTTATGATGGCGAATGAAAGCATATTATACAATAAGCTTAATGATGGCTGTAACTCAGGAGGGCGAAGACTGCAACACAAGCCGCAAGCGAGTGATGAGTGATGTACTTTAGCACTCTATTCACATTCAAAATGATGTACCACTGATATTTATTTTGAAATGTCGCAATACTCTTTGACGTTGACATTTTATCCAAACCGATAAGTGCAATTTGTTACTGACACGTCGTAGATAAAAAAATAGTGTTCTACTCGGGTGTAATTGCTGCAACTCATTCGATCAAATTACATCATTCACTTACGGCCTACGGCTCTTGATGCGAACTTTATGCCCTCCTGAATTACAGCCATCATTACAGTCTTGTTGAATAATATGATATTGTTTAATTTTCCTTACTCTATTGTTATGAATCATAACAAACTTGTTGTACTGTCTCAATAACAACTGTTAGTTCGGTAAATTAATTAGAACAAAACTATAAACAAGCCTGAAAAGTATAAAAAGATGAAGTGATAGCGTGAAAATTAAATTATGAGAAAATAGTTGAGACTCTATTGCAAATTGTGTTCAATAACAACTGAAAGAAATTAATCCATTCTTGTTGAACAAATCGAATTCTCACGGTCCTTGAAATCAGCTCCCCAGTTGTTGACTACAGTACAACTGCTCACAATTCTCGGACACTCAACAAATGAAATAACGGTTCGATAAATACGCAGCCGCTAACAGCATAAATATCAATTTCTATTTTGTTTACATGTGCACATTTCACACTCTGACACGACGGTAATGAGTTCTGCTACACGATCGAACATAGCACAATAGATGAATTCCGTATCAGATTAATTGAACGCGGTATTTGTTCGCTAAAAGTATGAGGAACTTCCCTGTTTCTAACGAGACCGCTATACCGCTTCATTTAAATTGTGAGGAGGATTTTATTGGCATTTAATTGAAAATATCTCTGCAGTCTGTTGTACAGCTATAAATGTTCATCTTACATAAATATAAATTTATGTTTATATTATATATTTGAAATGACGAATAATTATATCATTTAATGAGTTGTCTCATGAGTAAGAATGTCATAATGAATTTCATTTATTTGTATAAAAATAAATAAAATACAGGGAAATTTACTTTCCATTTTGATAAAATATTTAAATTACAGTAAACATGGTAAGTTTTTATACTTCATATTTACTTTTACGACTGTGTAATTACATCACTATGAGATGCATGCTATCAATCAATGTTACATTATATACCACATTTACATATCTTTATTCGTTTTTTTTTTTTTTTATACTCGAGATACCTATAGATATAGACTATAGACCATAGAATCATTGATAATTTGTTGTACGTTACCTATTTTAAACTGGACAAGAAACCGAAAAACAAAAAGATAAGAATAGCAAAAAGTACCATTTCTTTTAGGGACCAAATTTAAAAAACATATATTTATTTCCGTTAATTGTTACTGATTTTTTAGGTAATGAAAAAATCAAACTAACAAACTAACCACGTTGTTTCAAACATAAAATACCGGCTAACCAATCTTACATAATAAAGGCTATTGGATCAAATATTAATTATTTAATACTGTTTATTTTTTGTTATTTAAATATCTCTCATAAATTATTAGTGTAATTGTTTTTAAGTAAATATTTTTTTTCCATAAAATTGTTTCATTTCGTGTTACACCTCTTATCTATGTTTTAAAATTATAAACGCTTGTGATATTTAGTAATATTCTTTTGAAGTGTGTACTCCCATAAGATTGAAAATATGTATATTATAATCAGGTACATGTGTTTCAAAATTTGATTCGATTTAAAATCATTTTTCCCCTGCAACCATTTACCACCGTAACATCGAGTGTGTGTATTTAAAATACAGGGTAATATTTTTTTATCGATTTCAACAGTCGCGAATTCAACTGTTCAAAATTTTTCTTACAAGTAACTTCTCTTCATGCTTTATTAATATTTCACGCAAACTGATTGTAAGAACAAAAGTTAGTATATAAAAATATACAAATAACTAATAAACAGCTACTGCGGATATAAATTTATCGATGAAACGAAGGAAGCTTAAATTTACATGGAGTAATTTTGACCCCGATTCGACTTTTCGTAAGTTAAAGTAAAACTGAAAGCTATGCGTATATTATTATTATTATTGCAGATTAATTTTTTATATTTGTAGACGATTTTTGTTTGTTAATGTTCGTTAATTGTAATCTATTTAAGCGAGTAATACAAATAAATGTTTTAAAAATATAATTTTGTTAATGATGATATACGTATGTTAGTATGTAAATTTGAAAATGTAAATAAGTTTGGATAAAATTTATTAATATGAAATAACCGGCAACGGCAACAGTAATGACATAACTGAATTGTAAAATTTATTATAAACATAAACTTTTTAAGAGCACTCAAAAAATCCGGACAATAAAATGTTTATGAGTATTTTTACAGCATCAAGTTGAGATTTTTTGCTTGACGCGTGAGTTGGCGCTGATATTGGGAGCAGTAAAATGTTCGACTTTGATATCTCGATTACTCTCACAGAGCTCACGTCAAAATTTCATCCCGAAATTAATTGCTGACGTTTTATCTCTAGCTGTGCATTCCACTTAGCTTTGTGGAACGCGCTCCACATTAGTTGCACGGATACTAATGTTTATTTGCCTTATTTCTTTTCCGTAGGAGTTTTGTTGTTCATAAATACCGACGTAATTCAATCAATCAGTAGAGAAAAATACCTACTTTATCAACACTGACTTTTATGTAACTACCATATATCACTGCTGCGGAAACTTCATTTTTGTATATTAAGTCACGAATTGGTGTCGTCATTTCCTGTTGAAAAATATGTGTGATTAAGAAACAGCAAAGCCAAACATGAAAAATAATATTTTAACATATTTATACACATGAAATATATTTATTTATATTTATAAATATGAGTAGGCATAGGCATTCATTTCATAAATTTTTTTCTCTTCCGTAGTTTAAGTGAGTAGAAATATACATTTCCAAATCTTCTAATATTTCCGGTGCATATGGATAACTGTAAGTGATCCATGTTATAAGTTTGTGAAAAATGTTCACTCAGAGTATGCCGAGTTTATTATATGTATATCCCATTACATGATGTAACTTTAGCCGATATGGAAACCGTAAGCATTAAAGCAATGGATAAAATGAATGATAAAATGTAATCTAAGGTAACCCTTTTCGAATCCGGCTGGCGAAATGTGTAGCAGTGGTTTCGGTTATAATTTATTCTGGTTCTAGAAATTTGCGGGTACCCGGTTATTTGATTATATAGTTAATCCGTTTACAGGTCTATGACTGAAACAAACGAGTGAATCATTTCTTCGGCTATTACTTATTAATAAAAATATATTTTCTATTACAAATTTATCGATTCTACTACCCAAATATGAGCAGTGCTTCCACTATCTGGCTAGATGATAGATTCCACTACTCGATTTCGATAATTAGTTCCAATACCCGGTTCCAAGGATCAGTTGCATTACCTTTATCCGAAGATCGATTCCATTACCCGATTCTGTAGATCGGTTCCAGGTATCCGGCTACTCGAATAATTTTGGAACCTGATACTCGATTTCAATAACAGACATTTCAGCATAGTCGGGCGAAACAAGTAACAATTTCACTGCTACGTTACGTGTTAATCAAAGGTTATTTTTAAACTACAAACAAATAACAAATTTGAAGAGAAAATTTTACGAACAGACGTAAATCGAAATTGTTGGAATAACCAATAGATGATCATCCATAGAAATTTTTTTTACAGCGAATTTTTATTTTGCTATTACTCTTGCTTATTCACATTTTCTAATACTTATTAAAGTTACTGGTGCAAACATGTTCTGTTAAATTTTTGCTTGTTATTCATACTGTTAAAAAGTTGTAAGTATTTTTTATCTCTTAATAGCGAGAAAACCCTTAGGCATATTTTGTTAGTTTTGTATGTACAGTCATTCAAATTTTGTGAAAAACTAACAAAACTGAGTTACATCAATTCGTGTCAAAACACGTCAAAAGGAAAAATTTATTCGTTTTAGCCCAGAAAAAAAGAAATAGTCATTCAGAACCATTGATACGCCTCTTTAAAATTATAAGCGATATTTAATTTTTTTTTTTTTAAATATTTAATACAGTGAACAAAGCAACATAACAATCTGAAGCTTTCATCATTTATTTCCGTGGTATCAGTGCAGATTCCAGCATTTTTATTTGTGCTTTTTTCAGCGGCTATAATTTATTACCCGTATAAAAAAGCGTATATAAATAAATACGTTCTCTTTGGAAGCAACGGACGGGTTGGTATGCACGTGTGCTGATGCATCAGACTCAGGCAGAGGTAATTAAAATGGGAGCGGTTGCGATCCATATCCCTTCATCTTTCACTCAGTGAAATGTCCTTGGTGAACGGGACCGCTGTGTTCTGCTCTGTACTACCTCAGATGACAGACTGCTGCAGGAAATAAACTCTATCACTGATCGAACGAACCTTCATTTCCTATTCCTATTCACTCCAAAAGGAGATTGTTCAAATTTTCATCATTTTTGATCTTAATAACGCTCTCTTCCGTTACGCAGCAGTTTCATTATCTCTAATTGGTTCATTGGAGTCTTATAATGAGAATGAAGTTTTGCTATCCAACACTAATTTTATAAATGAGATGGCCTTTATAGATTTTATTTTACTAGTAATTACGACTATGATATTCCAATGTGCTTTTCTTCCTTATTGATAGGTAAATAATGCAGTAATTGTGTAAAATATACAATGAAATTGTTGATGGATGAAATGAATAGTAGAACTCAATAATTTATTACAAAAGCAGTTTAATAATGTGTGAAATTATACATCTGAATCAGTGACACTCTCTCCAAGTTATTTGTGTAGTGTTTAATATTATTATTTGCGTTAATACAGCATGCGTCGAAACAAAATTTATTATGCTTACGGTACACCGTATAGATAATAAAATAAATGAATTCGATATGATAGTTTCTTTTGCATTATATTACTCTGTTTTATACTGTAGCACGCTTAAATCTTTCCAATTAAATGTTGTTTGTTTTGTGGCATGTTTTCAATCATAATATAAAGTTAATGTTGAGTTCGCAAAAACTACAGGTACTTATCTATTTCATGACCGATTAGTCTTTACACGTACTTGTATATTCCTAGCAGAGCGACAACCTTTCTTTTCTTCAGGGTACTAACATAAATTCTCTAATGTAGTCAACATTATACCGGGTGAACGTGTAACACGAAAAGCGGACCATAAGCGTTTAAATGGGAAGTAACCTATTAATTTTAAATGACAATGCATCAAATAAAAGTGCATCCAATTCAGATATCACATTTTATTTTACAAGTTTCGTAACCAAACAAAAGTTACTTTTTTATAGTGATGAATAAGGAATTGAAACAAAATCACAAGCGAATACTTATATTTTTTTTTTCACGATCGTCCATAAAATAATCTGTTTCTGATCACTTTTTAAACCGGAAATGACTTCTTTACTGAGATAGCTCGGAAAGTAATCTATGAAATGTTTTCCATGGCGATTGGTTGACATTTATTTAATTATTTCCTTGCGATAAACCTATAGATATACATTTTTGTTTCAGGACCGCGAAAATAATATTGTAACCAATATGACTCGAAAGTGCCTTTTAATGAACTCACAAGCTTCCAAAGTTCGCTTATGGATTATGGCTCATCCTGTTATATGCTTGCTCACCCAGTAAAGTGTCACTTTCAGGTCTTGTTACGCAAATTACTACCGTAAAACGGGGTTACTTTGCAACATTTTCTTATGATTTTGTACTTAATTGAACAGAAATATTTTTTGAAGCGCGCCAGAAATTTGAAACCTTTTGCATTTTGTTCTTTGGTATTATTAGTTGTTATTTAATATAAAAAAATTATAATATAAGTCCTCTATTATACATTATATATCATAAAAATTTGGTGTAAAGTTACCCTACTGAGTAGAATACTTTGCACCATCACAGTATTTTGATCTAAAGTTACTTGTAAACAGGAAAGGTGTAAAGTTAAACACATAAAACACTTTGGCACAAAACTATTTATTTATAGAACTGACATTTTTTTTTCAAAAAACGTAACAATATACAGAAAATTAATTATTTACAGCCAACCTAACTTTTCTATTTGTGGAATGCGATTAATTCTCTTCTATTTAGTAGAGTACTGGGGTTTATGTGGACAAATATATCCTCCCAATCATAGTTGAAACATCTGGCCTTTCAGGCCATTTCTACGACTTGATAGATTTAACCAAAGAAAATAATACAACTTATTTAGTCTCCAATGAAATTATTTTACCAGGGAATAATTCTCCTTCGTATTGGAAAAACACGTATTCTCCTACAAGCTGCTTTACATCAGGTGGGTTGAGAATATCTGATCTGCTTGAGAGTGATGCAGCGTCTTCTTCCTCTTCCACTTCTTTTAACTTTTCTTCAGAGTATGGTGTATGCTTGAAAATTGGGATATTCTTCATTTGAAGAGTCCTGCAATACTGGATCATCAGTATCGTCAACTCCGCTGTATTCTATTTGTCTTTCCTGATTTATTCTTTGTTTGACGGTGGTGCAAAGTATCCCCATATTGTGGTGAAAAGTTACTCCACGTGTTTAAAATGTCAACAAGTACTTACTAGATGATTTTAAATATAAACTAATTATCAAAATTTATAGCCAAAGATATTTAACAGATACTCTAGTGGTGACTTACCTGATATTATTAAATACTAACCAGGGGAACACACAATTTTGTGACACAGAAAAAAAAAACCGAAAAAGGTTGCTTTCACAAACAAGTGCCCTACAGGTTATGTTTTGAAATAGGAATGCCCCAGTCACCACCTAACAAGGTGAAGAGATGTTACTTCAACTTGAGGTGAACATGTTGCACAGTTAAATTAAAAACTACACAGATGGCCCCACGATAAATCTTTTTCGGACTTTGGTACAAATTTCCCCCACAAGGTGCAAAGTAACCCCGTTTTACGGTACCTTTCAGAAATGTTCTGTGTAAGTCACACTGCAACGAATGGGGTCATTACAGTTGTAAAATTGGATAGTTCAACCAAATTGTATAAATAACAACCAAAAACATATGGTTCCTAAAAACGGTTTACAAACTTGATTATTTATATTTATATTGAAAATAATAAACTGTAGTGACATAAGTCACCACAATACTCCCTCCTCAAAAAAGGAGAAAATTATATTTTACGTTTCCGTCAATAATGTATTAATAAGTATATATTATGATGTGTTAAATGTTTATTAATATATACAAGTGTTTTTTATGCGTTAATGTGAAATAAGTTGTTTATGAAATTTTTTAGAGCGTTGACAGTTATTATTTATTGCCTGAATTACATATCTTTAAAAAAATTCTGGACTTTTGCTTTTATCATTGTGACAAGTGAGTCTGCCATAATGATGGCAAGCAAGTGAATCTGCTTGCTGAAGAAATTATAAAAAAAATCCCGGGCAAGTGAGTCTACCAACAGAGGAAATTGTTTCCAGAGCCAGTGGATGTACCACTGGTGGAAGAAAAAAAAGTGAAAGACGCCAGAATATAAAAAAGTACGTTTGTGCGACGTACTGGCGGAAATGAATAACGTGATGAATAATATACATGACATATAAAAAGTATTTTGTTTTAACTGTGTGAAATTATATATTTATAATTTAGAATTATTTTATTATTATTATTTATGGGGTCCCGTGGCCGCGTGTCTGAGTGTCTGGTCGCGAACCTAGGGGAACCGGGTTCGATCCCGACTGACGCGAAATATTTCCAATTTTAAATGGCACAAAAGTGACCCCTGTGGTGCACTCTCCACGCCAGCTATGAGTGCCCGTGACGGGACGCCTGGTAAGCGCCCACATGGTAAAATATATCGTCATCATTACCGATGTCTACATGTGTTGTAGATACTGGCACACCCAGAAATTGGTAATATGCCGTGATGATATATTTATTTATATTTCTGACTGGAAAATGTTATTAGGTACATTTGTTTACGATTTTCTTTAAATTTCATTGCTAACACTATAAAGAAGAAACTTTTATTTTGTATTATTGGTTACTAAACGTGCAAACTAAAATACGATTACTAGATCTCTTATCTTTCGTTCTATCAATTTTCAATCGTTTTCTTATCTACACCAAAATATAACGGCGTATCTTCTCCATACACACCAATCATATTGTCCTTATTTGTAAAAAATTACACAAATATAACGCTTCTTCATTTCATTTTATAGTACTGTAACCATTGTAGAAACGGCAAAACTTTTTAAATCTGAACCAAATGTGTCAAGCAAGCAGACAAATGTCACAGTAACTAGACAGTAAGAAACTCCGATCTTCACTTGTTATTTTAATGATTGGGTAGATTACCTACATAAAAATTAGGAGCAATACTATCACCGCTATAAAACACGAAATAGTATTAGTGTAAACAACTTAGTCTAAATCAGATCAGATTTTGCTGATTCTTTTTTGTGTGTGTGTATTTCCCGGCGGTAGTTGTGATTGATGACGGAGTGAGGACTACAGGGGCAGCTTCTCGGCGGCTCCGAACCGAACTCCGGCTGTGGAGCGTCCGTGACGGCCCCGGGCTCGCTCTCCGTTAGGAACAATGACGACTTTATCTCAACACAACGCAAAGCATAACTGATTCATTCATACCGATTCGGGGGCATTGATGTATTGTCTAGTACCTCACTATACCTTCAATCTTTACTCGGAACACGCTTCTACATTTGTCCTATGCTATTATAATCATAATTGGCTCTATATGTCTTAAAGGCTATCACACATCACTCTCTTAACTATTGTGCTGCTGCTGCTGCACTACTTTCTACCATCTATTACCTGCTTTCATACATTTCCTTTTACATTTTTCTTTATTGTCCATAATATCAATTTATTGAACATGAATAGCTGTGATGTAGTGGTCAGACTTGTGGTTTCTACTAATAAATTCTAAACATTTAAAATAGTTTTGCAGTTCATACATTTGAAATTTTTAATAAACTTTGGGATTCACTTTTATATAATTCTCTACGTAGGTATGGTTAACTTGACATGTATTATTTATAAAATATTTTTGTTTCTTTGTGTACTATTTAAATTCATTTAAGGTCCATATATTGAAATTTAACATAGCATTTTGATCAGATCTTTTGGAGATAGGTAACATAATTCTACAAAATTCGTTTGAGGAGTTTGGACATCATGTCTAAATAGAGACGTTGTTGCAGGTTTAATAATATAGCTGACCAAAATTAACACTTGAACATTAATATTAATAGCATCACGTAAAAATAAAAAAAAATCACAATATTAAGTATAGGAAGTGTCTATTGCACTGTCCAGACAGCTCCGCAAAAAAAAAAAAATAGTGAACTGTCGGACCTGGACCAGACGGAATCTAGCGGACAATTCTAACGACCAGTTCTCGAATCTACCTAGAAACCACTGTCTACCAATTAGGAATTCTCATTTAGGTATTGTTTTAGTTGGGTTTTAATACAAAAGACAAACTATAACAATACCTAACTGACAATTCATAATTCGTAGACAGCGGTTTTTAGGTTCTGTTCGAGAAATGGCCGCTCTGCGCATGTGCGACAGTTCACTAAATTTTTTTGCGGCTCTGTCTGGACAGTGCAGTAGACTCCCTTAAATGTATTTCATAACGATTATACAATAATGGGAATGGGTTTAGTTATCTAGAATATAAACAATCTTGACTCAATTAATTATTACATTCTTCAATTTAGTAATTATGTAATAAAATATAATAGATTTCGAGCTAATAATTTCTCGAAATCTCAACCATACAGCATTTATTCTTACAAAACCAACGTTTCGGTACATTTATTATTTCATCTGAGTAAAATCTTACATTGATTCATGTAAATATGTTCATTTATGAAAGAGTGAGAACTTTGACGAAATAATAAGTGTATACAAAAAAGTCGGTTTTATGAGAATAATGATTGATATTTTGAGTTATTATTGTTTTCCTAATTGTACTAAAAACTGAAAAATAATATTTAAAATCTGAAATATTCAGTACCAAAATCTACTGATTAAAGAATTTTGTTGAAGCCAACATAAACAATCGTGATATTATTATTTGATTACATTAGAAGGATCTACTAGTATGACTATTACACCAAGATCAACCCGAAAATAACTCACACAAATAATTACTACGATCACGATCTACTCTGTTCACCAGATATGAGCACTCATTAGGGGAAGTCGGACAGAGTCTATATGCTTTCCTCGATACACTGGTTTGAAGCGGGTTCGTAGTGGTTCAAAACATTACATTTTCTTGATTGAATACGGTGTAAACAATAACGTCACAACCGTATTCAGATCTTTTTGAACCATACTCTACAGTTGGCTCAAAACATAATTCAAATGGAGTGAGAGGGGCGGGCGGACATAACGTATAACAATTTTTTATAACCTTTTGGAAATATGTTAACATTATATTCAGTATTTTGCATTATTTTATATTCTTATCATATGATTTATAAATATTAACAAAACTAATTTTTGTTGGTTATCTGTAAAATTTATGGCCGATTTCACCACCGATTCCTAAACCGTTGCCTAGCAAGGAATTTCCTAAATTTAAGAACTGCCTAAACTGATACTTATCCATTTTGGATTTCACCAAACAAAGCAATGCCCAGCTAGGAATTACTTACGTAGGCATCGGAAAATTAGTTACTTTTGTGATATTATATTTGAACACTGGAAATAAATGAATAATTTTTATAATTTATGACATTTGTCAATTGAATTTGTCAACACTGACATTGGAAATTATGTGGAGATATTATTAATATTACGTTGAGGTATACAAAATAATTAAATTTTTATAGAAATTTCCTTTACATATATATATATATATATATATATATATATATATATATATATATATATATATATATATATATATATTTATAAATTTGTATTACAGAAGTGGAAAATATAAATGAAACAAAGATGAAAATGAACAAAAAGAAAAAAATATAAATGGCAACATATAGAATAAATAATACAAAAACAGAAACTGAATTCACTGATTTTTCATCACAGAATACAAAACAATTTCTTCTTTCTTTTCTATCTTGTGCATGTCTTTCTATTTCTTCGTTATAACTATTGAAATTTTCTATAAAATTGTACAATTTTCATTTTGAAGTGTCAGCTGTCAAACGTTAGGAAATGCTTAGCGATTTGGGCATCGGAAAACAGATACCTAGCTAAGTAATTCCTAAATCGAGATAGGCAATGCTTAGCGGTTGGTGAAAACGAAATTTTGCTAGGTAATGCCTATGTGGTGCACATCGGGTACATAGGCATTACTTAAATTTTAGGGATCTGTGGTGAAATCGGCCATTAGTGGCTTAAAACAGTGCTTTTTTGCGACTCCCATTTTTATGACATTATAGTAGAGAAATGAAAAAATACTCCAAAAACATAATATGTATGATTATAAATTCCGAAATTTACATAAAGCAGAACATTTAAGTATATATGTATATTTTAAGTCGAAATATTGTGTATTATTTTAAACTATTTATAATCTTATTTATAAGATTGTTTGATATGAAATGACCATGTATGAAATGGAATACAATGTAGAGCTTATAAAATTTAATTACCGATAGAGATAATTGGAATGAAAGCCTAGGGGAAGAAAGTATCCGAGCGAAGCTAATACAAAACGGCACTTTCTCGAGCAAAACGGTATCCGCTAGGCGCTGCCGATATTGTACCGCGCGTGCTGTGCGTTTTTCACCGCGGAAGGTGTGTGCCACTTCTGCGTGCACCAGCACCATCGCCATCGCCCAGTACCGCACCCAGCCGAGGCCGCTCTGCAGAGCGCTCACGAACCGATCTACAAGACAACTGATTTAAATCAAGGAAATTGCTTGTCAACGCCTTTTGTGTTTCATATTATTTATAGCCCCATCAAATTTGACCAATTGGGTTATGGTTCTTCATTAAAAAATGTTTTAGAGGAAAGTTTATAAATAGAAATAGGTAAACAAAAAAAAAATATATATATGGTAGTAATTGGTAATAAGAATTTCACCCGCATGTGATGCTAGTTTTTACTGCATTTTAATACTTTATGTTATTACTTTAAGACTTTGTGTTTAATAGATTTCTAAGCTCTCGATAAACACTGATTAGGTATGGTTGTAAATAGCATCATTTATAAAATTCCACGCATAAGTACAGATATTCTTATTTTACAAAATTGAATGAATTCTAAGTCCACTCGATTTCCATTTATATTTATCATGGAATGTATGTATGTATAAATACCAAAATATTACAAATACATAATTTAAAGTTTATCGGTTTATATAGAAATAGGAAACGATAATAACACCTATTTCTTCTTCAAAACTATTAATATTATTAACTCGTTCTGGGTACAGATCAATTTGACCTTTTTTATATTTCCCATATTGCTGCTAAATTTAATGTCTATTTACGATATTGTAGAAACTTTTATTTTAATAGATTCTAAGGATATTAATAGTAAAAGATAACATATTGAAATTTGAAGTTATGTGTTGAGCTACTTGAAGATGTTTAACTAAATAACACTAGGAATCTTTTTTTCGCAATTTATTACCTAATAATACAACATGTACATTTCCTAGTTTAATAAAATTTAATAAAAGGAGAATACGTTTTTAAGATTCACTTTGATTGTGGCAATTAGTTCCTCTCTCAACACAATATAAATCTTATTTGCGATTAAATACAATTATTCCTTAGAACCAATTCAAGTCTTAATATGCTCATTATTATCATAATTAAACTTGTAGGTAGTCATTGCAAATCCATCTTTGGACGACATGAGTAATTTTGAAAAAGATTCTGCTTTAAACAGAAAAAGTGTTAAAAATAAAAACTGTATTAAAACATGGTAGGGGTTCTAAAATCTTTCAGCTATGCTAAAGTAAGATCTGAACGTGCCTAAAATAATTCTTAACGTTGAAACCATTCTTCTATACATATCGTCGGCTGATTATTGGAATGTACCAAGTCCACTTTTTGAAAAAAAATAGATATAGTCAAATTCGGTCCACATCAATCAGATTTCATAATTCTGTCACGTGCTTCTGGCCATAGTACAGTAAAAATAATAATAAAAAGTGTGGACATGGTACAAAAAGTCTCTTATTGGATATTTTTGTGTAAATTTACTGTTATTTTGAACCATATCCAACTAGGTCCTTTTACGAGCCCTGTCCCATAAGTGTTGGCCCAGTTGCATAAAATCATTGAAATGACTTATTTAAGCAAAAAATCAAAACACCTACTAATTTATTTCCATTGAATTATAACTTAATGCCTTAAATACTGAAAATAACTGATCTACACTAACTAATGCAATGGGGTATTCCACTCAATTTTTTTTATTATTTTAAATAAAACTTCATTCAGTTTTAAAGCAATTCATAGTATTAAAGAATCTTAATTGTTCCTAGTTTCAGAGTATTTTATTTTCGAGAAATCAGTGTAACGTCACATTTCCTCTATACTTGTCTTTCTCACGCACACTGCTCTGAGTACGCTGCGAGAGAAGGATAACAATTGTATGACGTCAATTTTCCCTTTTAGCAAATGTGAAATATCTCGTAAAGTAATTATTTAAAAAATGTTTTCATTGTTTTAACTATTATTTATTGAGCCATACTTTATGTTAAATTGAAATTTTCTTAATTCTGTTGTTATGGTGGAATGTCATTGGATGCAGCTTTTCCAGTAAGCACAAATATAAGAATTGCATTTTTTTTATGACTGGGCCAACACTTATGGGACAGGGCTCGTATATTTCGAAAATATAAAAAAATTGTAATATAACAAATTTCATACAAAGTTAAGGAAAATTAAACGATATAAACAAAAAAAATGCGACATGTGTATTCATTATCCATTCTTTACAATAAAATTTTAAATGTTTGAAGCAGTTTTTCTCGAAAGTAATATTTGTGGACATAAAGCATTCCAATAGTCGTCCGACGATATTGTTAAATGGAAATATTAGAAATAAAAATTTAGGAACAAAATAACCGACACCGCTAAATTTGACTGGGTACATTAAAGTCTAATCGTATATTCGTTTGTAATCGCACTACAGTAGAACATGAAATTTTCTCTTCGTAGTAAGGTTAGGTTACTTTTTAAATTTTAACATTTATTGGTATAATACATATTTGACCCCTGATAATTTCTTAAACCAAAAGAATTTTCTTATTTTATTCTTTCCGTTCCTAAAAAGACAATTTATATTCACGTTTGAAGCATATTCTCTGTTTCGTTGGTTTAATTAAAAAATGAAACTATGTAGGTACTCGTACATCTATTTACAAAAAATATTTCACAGAATGCAATCAAAACCTATTGGAATTTAATTGACTTGAATCTATACCCAGTTTTCAATGAAAATATTATATTAGTAATTAAACATGAATATATATATATATATATATATATATATATATATATATATATATATATATATATATATATATATATATATTCCAAAAATTCTCTCTTGTTATCGTGTTCAAGTTGACACATAATCGAGAGTTTTTGTGATGAAGAGGCTGATTAATTTTGTATAAAACAAGGCATGTTTTTCAAGTAATGTAATTTAACAATATGAGTGAGAATATTTGTCTTCATTAAAAAAAGTGTAATCATGTTGGCATGTTCGGGTGTTTGCACAGGGCGTGCTCGTTGCTCGTGCTGGTGCTTTGATCCGGCGGCAGCGTCGGTGATCGCAGCACGGTCTAATTTTCGCCGTGTATCATTTATGTGGCCGGCGGGCACATCCGAAGCATGTGTTTTGTGGTGAAAAAAACCGAATCTCATATATGGAAGGCCAATGCTCTGATCTAGATTCCTCTCGCTGGTGATCAGAGCACAGCAGCCGTAGCCGCAGCCACAGCTCAGAGAGAGGCAGTCAGGTTCACGGACATGACGCACTCGGCACATATTGACACGGTCCGCGGAACAAGAACCGCGCGGAAGCACTATCACCTCACCGACAATGCAGAGCACCGAACACCGCTCAGCGCCAGCCTTTCAGATGGTATGGACCGAGCACCGAGCCAAGCGCTTTGTTGCCACCTGCTCAAAGAAGTTTTAACATGCTTTTCTAGGACATGATGCCTATTAGAATTTCACACTTCGCTTGGTCTACCCTGTATTTGTATATATTGTACTGATTCATCTAAAAAATTAGTAAATTTATCTTGTTTCTATCTGTAATGGATTAAAGTTATTTAAGATAATAGTCAACGTAAAGAAAAAATTACAAATTATCATTTATTTACTAGAAAAAAAAATCTGTTGTGGCCAGCACAATACCTCTCGCCAATTTCATATTAGGCTCTATATATATATACAGTGTGTTAATTAAGAACCTGGCCATAGGCGTTTAACATGGAAAAACAGTTTTCTTTGCGCAAAAGTCCCCAATTAATTTTAGACAAAAATGTTTCAAATAAATGTTGTAGATATTAATATTCTACG